>OY728137.1:1737793742-1738164262 GCA_963277665.1 Viscum album
AATAACATGTTTTTAAGAAACAATATATATCCAAAGATTGACAATTGTTTATGTCCAATTTCAAAGTGAAATTAATTCTAATGAACACCATTGGATAAAATGGTAAAAATATATTCTAATTATACTTTAAAACCACTCAATATTATAATTTATCACTATAAATTATTTTGATTAAAAAAGTTGTTTTATTTATTTTTCACTATTCATAAAAAAATGGAAGTTCATAGAAAATTACAAAAAAATCACCTTAGGATAATTTCGATATTATGAATACAAAAATGAAGTCCATTTTGAAATATAATATTTCTAAAATTTTAAAAATTGGGTATTACTATTCATAACGGCTACTTTGATTAGTCGTGGTGTGTTAGATCTCGAACTTGCATACAATGAAGGCTATTGCATTATTGAAAAAGAAATGTATCATGGAAGCTCGTGGTGTTACATTCTCCCCTCTTTCAATAAATTGAGTCCTCACAATTTGAAATTTTTCATTTAAAATAAAATGTTGAAAATATAAAATACCTTTGTGGAAAACCCACATCCGAAATATGGTTAATAAAAATATAACTTTAAAAGAAAGAAAGAAAAGTACAAAGGTCACCTGAGATAGCCCATACAAGGATTCTATGAAAATATGGATATGGAAGAAAAAAAACCATCAAGATCTGATGGAGAGTTGTAGAAAACTAGATTAAGAGAAACTTAACCACAAGAAAATCAAAAACTTGTGATTGGTTAAACGGTCATTGAATCCCTAGATGGAAAATTTAACCGGCAATATTTTTGTTTTAAGTTACCTTTTATAATGTTGAGGAATTTATTTAGGAGATTTACTAAGAACGTAAGGGAATATACAGACTTGTCATGTAGACTTTCATTCTTTAATAAATTTTTACTACAAACCCCATCTTTCACTCTAAAAGGAAATAGAACTCAAAAATATTATATTTATCATAATTGTATAAGGTTCCAAATATTAACACATACAATTTATATTAGGATAACATTTTTTTAATAACCAGGGACTTCCTGTAGGCTAGTGGTAGGTAATAAAGGCCTATCGCACTATGGTTGTGGGTTCGATTCATGTAGATTTCTCTGACGCGACGGGTTTTCCCCCAACCTACAGGTTGTCCTTTTACTAAAATTATAATATTCCAAAAATAAACTTCATAAATTTTTTAATCTTAAACAATATTATCCAAAGTTAAACTTAATCCATTCCAACCTTTTTAGTTATCCAAAATACCTCCATCGAGACTTTCTCTAAAAGGTCTCTAAATTCCGAAATCAATTGTATCATCAGATTCCTCAAACAAAGTAAAGTTTCTCTTATTTGTCACATACAAAATTATGACTACCTTCATCATATTAAACCCTTAATGAAAAAAACAAGTATTTTAGTACAATCCTTATATATATCACATTATTCTTATAACCATAATATAATCCTTGAGTCCAAAAGCACCAATGCATTAATTATTCCACTTCAACTGTAGTAATAACATAAGAATGTCCTTGATCCCTTGGCCTTTTCTGAGGTATGTTTCCCTGACGCTTAGGACATTCATTTTCATAATGCCCCAATTCCCAACAATCTTAGCATTCAACATTGATAGCCTCTTTCTTTCCCTTGCAATCACAATCCTGGTGACCTTTTTCTCCACATTTAAAACAAATTCCCATTCCTTTTAGGAAAATACCTGGGTGATTCTTCCCATAATTATCGCATAATGGAAAATCCTTCTTCCCATTTTCCCTTTATCTGTCTCTTGTTCCACCGTTCTCTTCTTCTCTTGCTTTACTTTATTTTCATAAGATTTAGATAATTCCTTTTCTGTCTTGATAGCACACGAGACTATATCTTCGTACGATGAGAAAGATTGTGAGACCAAGGCTCGGAAGAGAAATTGTTTTAACCCATCAATGAAATGATCAATCTTACTTAATGGGTTACGTATATAATCTAATGAATGCCTCGCTATCCTTATAAAGTTTTCCTCATACTTTGTGACATTCTCATCCTCCTTCTGCCTCAGACTCAGAAATTGCCTTTGCATATCTGCTTGATGGTCATGTGGAATGTATTTTTCTAAGAAAATTTCTTTAAACTCCCTCTATTCCATACTTGATAATTCTTCATCTTCCTTTGTGTTTTTGAATCTGCGACCACCATTGATCGGTATCTCCAGTGAGGCGGTAGACATCCATGACAACCTTCTCTCTTTCACAACTCCCCAAGGCGTGGAATAATTTCTCTAAGGAGTTTATCCATTGCTCAGGTACTAATGGATTTGTACCCCCATTAAATTTTAGAGGTTGTTGCCTCATGAAGCGGTCTAACATTGATCATCCACGTTGTAGATCAGTGTTCTCCATACGATTAATGTTATTATTCATAACCTGAGTGAGTTGTCCCAGTGTGGTGATAAGTTGATCAGCACCAGTTGTATCTCCAGCTCCACAATAATTATCTTGAGCAGGAGGGCAATCCCTATACGGAGTGCGTGCATTGATACAGTTTACATTCCTCCCACTAGGTGCCATTTCTAAACAATGGCATAAACTAGATTAGTTTATGAATTAAAATACATAATTCCATACTTGTAAAACACTAAACATAAGTAGAATTATTTATGGATATAATCTATAATCATAAAAAAATTCCTTTGAAGAAGTATGTACTCATAAGCCCATCATAATTGTTTGTAAACAAAATAATAATTATCCTAAGCATATCCCCCAGGAGGGTCGTAACCAAGAGTGCAGCAAGGCCCGTTGTCGTGCCCCAGTTCCTGTTCGAGTCTAGCTCAAATCATTGTTTTCGGGTTTTACCCCTAGGTACATATGTGCCAGAGCTGACTCAACCTGCTAATATCCAGACATGGATGTATTGCTCAGAAAACTCACAAAATATCTATAATACCAAAATTCTAGGAAGAACTTCTATACTAATCCTCAAAGTCTATCTTTGGGCTATGTGATCTAATCAGAGTTTATCTAAATCTAGCTTCCAAAGTTAGTACTAAACTCCCTCTGATACCAACTGTAACGCCCCGACCCCAGTTACCCAGAGTTGGTGAATTGTTGCGTAACATTGGCATGATCACGAAAGATCAAGTATCGAAAGACCTATTTGTTTAGTAGCCTTGGAAACACTAGATACATTCATAAGTCTTACATTACATCAAAAAGTAAAACAAAACTACAACAACATATTTTCTTCATATCCCCTCATACTATCCCTGCAGGTCATTCATAATATACTTCTTCACATCCTAGAAAAATTAAAACACTGAAAGGGGTGAGCTCAGATGCCCAGTAAAGATAACAATATAGTGGGAGCATTCATAAATAAAAAAAACATTTAAGATAATGTATAACTCAAACAAAATCCTTTTAAACTTGAACTTCAACAGAATATGGAAAATGTAAAATGAGATATTTCCATTTACTTATTCACATGGATATTCTACTGGTCGAATAACCACATTCAATATCAATAACCACTTTCATAATGATGGAATGCATAATTCCAGACTATCAAAACAACATATCCAAGGCCTCGTGCCAAGACAACAAATAAGATTTTGTCAAGGCCTCGTGCAAAGACACTAGTTTGTCTCATGAGAACTGCAGATGCATCGAGGAGCTATAGCGGGATCCACCCTTCACTTACTAAGTCCAATGCATTCCTTATATGAAAAATGGTATCTAAACATTTTGGAATACCATTTTATAAAATACTGTTTGAAAATAATTGCGGCATCAAAATACCAGTTCAATTTTTTGGAGATACATACATTTAAAATTGCTCAAATATACTCTAGTGTTTTTCTGAAAACATTGTGCAATCTTCTGAAAACAAAATAACTCATTCTGATACTGCTCGACTAATTAGAGGCCATGATGGGTCCACGCCCAATCCCTTCCTCTCTATCACACTCGAGAGTCAGGTTTTCTGAAAACATTTTTAAGCTTGCGTTAAATACATATACATTTGCACTGGGTTTTCATATATTAAGACTCGTAAACAACGTTTGATAGATAGCATTTTCGAAACCAAAATAAAAGAAAAGTAAAATATGGTATTTGTTTTTGATTTAAAAAAAGTTATGGATTATAGAGGAAGATGAAACTCAAATAATGGTCATGGCTGTAGAGAAGTCGTTGTCACCGCATACGTAAGAAAAAACATTGCTTTTGTCATTTAGTAAAAACGCTTCGTATAGAAAGATTCATTTTGAATAAAAGTAAAATTCAAAGGGGTTTATACACTGTATAAAATAATGTTGTGTATAAAACCAAATATGCCTCAATGAAAGGACATTCAGACGAAGTCCCTTACAAAGAATATTTTTTTAAATAAAATAGATCTATTATGTGTATTCACTATAAGTACACATAAGGAATGTACAAATACAAGATAGGACATAATAATATCATGACAAAATTTGAAGGTAGGAGATTAACCCAAAGAATGTAAATTGGGTTAAGAAGTTCTGTTACAAAGATCATTTTTAAATAAAATTGATATATTATGTGTATTCACTGTATGTAATCATAAAAAAAGTATAAATACAAGGTAGGACATAATAATATCATGACATAATTTGAAAATAGGAGATTAACCCAAAGAATGGAAATTGGGTTAAGAAGTTCCCTTACCTCGTGTCCGACTTGACTCGACCGCTCTTTAACATCCTGAATAATAAACTAGAGTTAATCTATTATTGCTTAAGAACCTTTTTCAAGTTCATTACCCCTTTTATATCACTTATTATAATGTTATGAAAATTATGTAGTCATTTAAGTTAATAACGGTCGTTTTGTCGATCTTTGGTACTTGAGTCAACAATAAACTTCTTATAATTACAAGTTGTTTATGTGGTAGAATATCCATTATATCCATAATTATATTCATGATTTAGATATCATATACATAATATATATCCAGTATATACATTCATTTATAATATTACATAACATTTAGAGGTTAGAAATGAAATGCACCGTTCATGGAGACAGTAAGCCGTACGTACACATGAAGGCTACTTTCATTTCTATTGCATTTTTCATGGAATGAAATCATAATTATATAAAGGTATATTATAATTATAGTATAATATAATGTATAATACCATTTACTCCATCTTTATACATCCCACATAGGTCCTTAACGATTCAAATCCCTTTGAGGGGGTGGTAGTCCGCACTTCCTAAAATGAAAATATCGCGTATACCCATAATGGAAACCATAAAGGTAAGAAATAAATGAAAAATACATAAGCTTGAGTAAAACATAAACATATTATATATCATATATAAATATAGTTACATCATAATGTCCACCTTTGAAGGTGTTATATGACTTTGGAACAATCATCGTTTCGTGAGGAAAAATTCTCCATCCACAGAAACAATATGTTCTTTAACCATTAGATGTAGGTGTGTGTATGTGTAGCTCGAATACATCTTATAAAAACATCCTATTATATTTAGGATACTGGTTTTGTTACAAAATAAATCAATAAAAAGATTTTAGGGGGTTGGAGAAGTAAAATAAAACAAAATAACATAAGAGAAGACATTAACTTAAAATCGTGTAACTCTTTTTGATTTGAGAAAAAGGTTTCCTTTGGAAGAGTTATGCCCAAAGTGAGACTTCTAGGAGTAAGAGAGGGAAGTTGGTAGAGTATTTGGGTAGAGGATGTCCGATCCGAATGGTTTGAATGTGTGAATAAGGTGGTAGAGGTGGGGGCCTTTTATAAGAGGAGAGAAGGTGCACTCTTGGAAAGATTGAAATATTACTTTATTATGAAATGATTTTCGGATGCTAAAGGGCCCACAATGATATATTTAACAGCTACGGTGATAAGGGTATGAAATATACTCATCCAATTGGTTTTTGACAAGTTTATGGCTTATATTTTACATTATCATTTCATTTTATTTAAATTGTTAATTAATGAGGTAATCACTACATCATCATGGTGTCATAAAATATTTACTTTATTTAATGCCTAAAAATTATAATAAAACTATCATGATGTAGGAAATATTTTTATATTTATAATTAATATTTATAGTCAGAAATATGATTGTATAACCCCATTTATAAATTTTTTTAGTAAAAGAACTCATGTTTGTGAAATTTTTGTTTTAACTTTAAATAAAATTTTTTTAATGTCATTTTCCTACCAAAGTGGCTCCATGGGGTCCCCAAGATGAACCATGGATTATATTGGTCAGACATGGCTCATAAAAAAAGGTTAGGACAAGTGTAAGGGTATTTTCATATTTTTATAATATCATTTCTACGTTAAATTTTATTAATTACCTTTAATTGTGATTAATTAAACTTAAAAGTTACTATTCACCAAAAAATTATTTTAATCCCATTGAACCACATTTCACTTTCTAATGATTACCATGTATGTCGGATTTTTGAAAATAAAATCACAGAAGTGGTAATGTTTCATTTGAACGAAAAATCAGTTTTTGAACTACCACTTAGTGGTTTCACTATTCATAAAAATTGATGTTTTTCAGAACAATGCCAAAATTTCACCCTAAGCTATAATTGATATTCTGAATTAAAAATGATGTATATTTTACAAAATTCCAAAAATATATTTTGCATTAATTAATTTTATAACTAATTACCGTTGTCACAACAAATAGCGTGTTTTTAAGAAACAATATATATCAAAAGATTGACAATTGTTTATGACCAATTTCAAAGTGAAATTAATTTTAATGAACCCATTGGATAAAATGGTAAAAATATATTCTAATTATACTTTAAAACTACTCAATAGTTTAATTTATCACTATAAATTATTTTGATTAAAAAAGATGTTTTAAGAATTTTTCACTATTCATAAAAAAATGGAAGTTCTCAGAAAATTACAAAAAAATCACCTTAGGATAATTTCGATATTACAAATACAAAAATGAAGTCCATTTTGAAATATAAAATTTCAATAATTTTAAAAATTGTGTATTACTATTCATAACGGATTCTTTGAGTAGTCGCGGTGTGTTAGAACTCGAACTTCCGTACAATGAAAGCTATTGCATTATTGAAAAAGAAGTGTATCGTGGAAGCTCGGGGTGTTACATCGGAGGTATACTGGGTCACCTGCATCCATGACGCCTCATCGAGATGGTGGGAACAAGACTGATCAGCTGTTTCGGCATGACTCATAGCCTGTGTCTGAGAGGTAACGTCATCATATGACTCATTCAGTTCAAATTTTAAATTAAAATATTGAAAATATTAAATGCACTTAATTTTCTAAAATATAATGAGATAATACTAAACACAATCCGACTCTCACAATAACATTTAATCTCTCCAGTGTCTAGATCACTGTACATCCTCTGATTGACATCGTACTTCATAATATCGGGCTGCTCGACTGCATATATGAATATAAAATAAACTATTTATAGTTATTGTTATATAAAATATTTCAAGAAAATACTTACTAGTTTCTATATATGCGTACTGAATATATAAATCCTTGCTTGATGTGTCACCTATTGTATCCCCTGATTTTACTAGAACAATAAAGATCTCCTCTGAAATCCACCACTCTAACTGTGTGAACATAATACATCCCAAAAGTGAGATGAAATGTACTATAGTTTTTGGGATCTACACGGCTTATGAAATACTATCACTCCAGCTTTCATAATAGACATCCTTTTCAAATTGTGTGAAATCTAATGGAATGTGCCACCCATAGGAACCTTCCATGCCGTGTGGATAGCGTCATTCATGACATCACCGATGGGATACCATAAAACCTACAAATAATTTTTTATACAAAGTTATTAATGAAATAAATTTAAAAATTAATAATTTTTATTTACACACCGGCCAATGATTGAACATGATGAGATGCACATCAATAGGAATCTATTCCAATGTGATCCATTGTTAAGAAAAATAATTGCACAAGATTGCGCAACTAATGTGAAATACTGTGAAAAACAAATCAATAAAAAAATTAGTATATAAAAAAATTAATGAAATCTAACTACAATACACATCTTACCATACCTTCGCATGTGTGGATCGAAGCCACGATATCGATGTCACTTGGGGATAGGGTCAGGATTCATCAATCAAGCAAGACCACGCCCCCTTCATGTTCCCCCTAAACCTCCAGTTGGCTAAGAGTTAGATGACCCCAAATCCTCCTTAGCAAATGGTAGCTCAACCTCCAGCAATTCCTGATGTAGATCAGTGTACATCTAAAAAGACATGATTATAGTTCGTAGATATTTAAAATTAATCTTATATATATATATATTAGGTATGATTTTAACCGTAAATTAACTATGTCAACATTCACCTTCATCATCATCTTCATATTTGATGATGTCAATGTCTTCATATTCATCCTCGATATCATCAATATCCATATTAGTTTCAGTTTCATTATCTCTTTCCATTTCAAATTCAATTTTAACATCATTAACATCATCATCACCATCTAACCTTAATTGTGGGGTGTCATCATCAATATTCTTATCTCTTTGTGAGAAAAAGATTGATTTTTAGTAGTCTCTTGATAAACATCAATTCCTTGCACTTCAGTAGAACCACATTTAGTTTGAGTAAACTAATTTTCCTGTAATTTTAATTTTATTTTGCTACACCAATCACTTAGTTCTGTTGATGTATCACAATAATTTGCACAATATACTTGATGTTCATGTTAAGCCAGTAAAAATGGTTCATTTTATTCCAGAAGACTTATATATTTAATATAGATGTTTTTATTAACCGTATGAACACGGAAGACTCTCTCAGTATCCAACCACCTACATTTAATCATCATTAGGAAATTTTTTCCTAGATAACAAAATTCAATAATTTCACCCAAAATGCTTTAAAAGTCATCATCATTTTCTCTATGATGAGATCCTCTAAAGAAAACTCTTCTATTCGTTGTTTTATTAGTTCCACAAAGGCACGTGTATTAAATAAAAAACCATTCGGCCCATATACATTATAATGTTTAACGATTTTGGAGGGTGGGTTACTCAATATACATAGTCACATTCCAATTTTATCAACATGTTCAGAGATATGAAAATTTTTAAATCAACTATCAATATAATAAAGAATAAACCGAAATAAAATGTTAAAACATCAATATTTTTTGTTATGTGTTTTTGAAACCAATGAGAAATGTTTTTTGGTGTTCTTCAAGAGAATCTATAGAAATTTTTGGAATCTATTTTTTGATATGATGATCATATAACCTAAAAATAAAATAATATTACTTAATATAACATAAATTATAGAATAATTTATAGAATCACTCACAACAAAAATAATGTCATTTCTTCATAGTTGAGCAGAACATATGTATGATCTAAATAATGTTCGTCACCAGAAAGCTATGGTTTATGAACTCTATAAAAGCCAAGAAATGGATTTTGGAACACTGATAATTAATAGTGCATTTGATCATTATCATTCCTTTCGTTTCAACCCATGTAGTTTTTTTGAGGGAAATTCAAATTCAAAATAATGATTGTAGAAAAAAAAGAAATTTCTTCATGAAAATAATCTTCAAAAATTGAGCCTTCCACAGATTATTTTTACGTACTTTTTTCATCAATCTCTGCATGCATCAATTGAGTGTTTACATCCATTGAAATAGTACCATACCTCCACATTTAGCTTCATGTAGACAATGTAATACCAAATGTTCTATGTAGTCAAAGAAAGTGGGCATGAAGATTTTTTCTTGTTTATATTTAATTACAACAACATATTTTTTTGGTTTTCTTAGTTCATTGTAGTCTGTTGTCATCAGAAAAATGTGACGAAAAAAATATTGATATGTTTTTTACTAAATCCCAAATCATAGAATTCAAAAATCCTCTGAATCCAATCAGCAAAAGTCTTTTCAACACAAAATGAAAGCCCATATTTTGTAATCCAATAATATGAACATTCTTAACACATCTTCCCAAATTAGAATCATTTATATCTGGAAGTCTCAAATATGAAATCCACTAACAAAAAAATAAGAAACTCTCTTTGGACAATGTATATGTTTATTTTGGCTTCATTAACCTCTCTGATTTTATATTTTGAAACAGTTCATGTTTCGGTTGCCTGCATATTTGGGAAATATCTAATTATGCCTTTACATTCTCTTAGTTCATTACATGGTGTAACCAAAATGGATTGAAATAAATAATTAAAACAGTTCTTATCAATATGCATGATATCATACATGTGATAGACCATCAAATCAGACCAATATGTCAGATCCCAAAAAATGCTCCATTTTATCCAGTTGTGTTCTTACACAATGCCATAAATTTTCTATTGGGTTACTATTGTCCCAATATAGATGGTAGGTAATGATAACACAACTGATTTTAACAATGTACCTGAGATAAATATTGGAGGTTAATCACTTTCAATTTTTCCTTTTTTAAAATTAGAATTATATCTTTGAAAAGGATGATCGGTTGGAAGTAGTCTGCGATGACAATCAAAATATCATGGTTTTTTTCAATTGATAATTATAACTACATTGTTTTATTTTATACTGTAAGGACATGATTTCAGACCATATGTACTCCAGCGAGATAACATTACATATGCCGAGAAGTCAGAAATTGTCGACATCAATGCAGCATTTAATTTGAAATTTTGTTTCGCAACAACATCATATGTATTACCACCATTACTCCCCAATGAATTTAGATCATCAATCATTAGATTCATATAAACATTAATATTCTATTTCCGATGTCAAGGGATTTATAAATTCCATATGATATATGGATTCTTCATCAACATCTATGGAGGTAAATTATACAGAGCTATAAGGACATGACAACATGAATATTGACTAACGTATGAACAAAAAGGATAGAAACCTTTAGTAGAAATACCCAATCACACATTCAAAGCGTCTAAAAATAAAGACGAATGCAGTCAGTAAAAATGTTTTTAATGAATCACCATCAGATGGATGATTCAAGCATTTACTGGTTGAAATCTAGGTTTTGTGACATGACATCATTGAAGATGTGTTTAGATACATAAATAAACGTTGAAACATGGTATTAAGATAGAAATATCTCAACTGTTTTATAGGAATTTATCCAGACATCCCCAGTTGAGCTACTTTATACCTCGATTGTCTACATGTATGAAAAATATCCAACGACTCATTTTCACCTGAATATATGATGAAATCATTTGAACATGAATGAATATTTTGATAAATAAGGCCTATATTATGAACCAGCCTCTTTCTCTCATAGTAATTTATAGGCAACACATTTCCTTCATGTAACAGTGTCATAACCCAATAAAACATCTGATCAAAACAGTTGTTCGACACTACATTATCTGATTTAATAGCCATAAATTTTACAACCACTTATAATTTTTTTTATCTTGCAAACATAATATTGTGCATCCTCATCATACCTCAATGACTCATAAACTTTAGATGGTGAAAACTTAGTAGTTAAATAAATATCATCCAGTTTTTTAGTTATTGTATAGATGGACCTGTAACATCTTGTACTAAATTTTGAAACCATGATGGATCCAGAATCAATTTAATAGTATCATCTCTGAAACATTGTTCACCATGTTGATACCAAAAATACATAATCTAGTTGAAAACAAAAATGCATGTGATGTCCCCCAACCTTGTCAGATGGGTCAGCCATTCTCAGAGCACATTTTTTATAAGAACAGTTAATTGTTCCCTCTAAGAAAAATTCTGGTTTTGATGATGAAAATGATAATAAAGCATCAATACCCCCAAAATATAAAATATATATACTAGAACCGTTTTTATTTTTGTGCAGATTTATCTAAGTGAAATCATCTAATAATTACTCTTGTCGACTTCATTGTTCCATATTTTTCTGAATAATATAAATTTTTTACTGTTTTTTGAATAATTTGAAATTAGAAAAACACTATCGAAAAAAGAAGAAAAATAATCACAACTACTTCTTAATAATTACCAATAATTATGGGTGACACAATTTCTAGTGGACTGATGACTACTATTTTGTCTGATGGTGCATTTACTTGCAACTTTCTCACACTGAAATCATAATGATGAATCTTCTCAAAGTTATACATATTCATTCTCATGCATACAAGAATGTATATGTGTACCTATGAGGAGATTCTTCGTTGTGATTTCACTGTGAGAATGTTGCAAGTAAATGAGCCGTCAGACAAAAGAGCCCCCTTTTCGTCGATGAATCATCTTCATGCAACTCTCACTGCCAAAAAATAGGAAAATGCGGTCCTACGAATGCACATCCAAAATCGCGCATACGAGATTGGATATGCATACATAGAATCATATTTTTTATAATGTTTTGATTCAGTGAGAGTTGAAATGAGGAGAGACATTGCGAAAGAGAAGTGTCGCCAATCCACTAGAAATTGGGCCATGTTATTGCAATTTAATAAAATTTATTACAATTTAATACAATTCATTTTATTCCTAATTATTCATATTTATTACTTTTTATTACTATTTAATAATATTTATTACTATTTTTTACTCTTTATTTTATTACTATTTATTACAATTAATTTTATTACTATTTATTACTAATTATTTCTATTTATTACTACTTATTACTAATTATTTCTAATTATTATTAATTATTACTAATAATTACTTATTATTTCTAATTATTACCAATTATTACAAAATATTTCTAACTATTTATAATTATTACAAATTATTACTAATTATTACTAATTATTAATAATTAGTTACTAATTATATACTAATTAGGTACTAATTAGTTACTATTTCTTACTAATTTGTTACAATTTTTTACTAATTAGTTGTTATTTTGTACTAATTATTTTCAAATTAGTTATTATTTCCTACTATTTTTATATATTTATTACAATTTATTATGATTTATTACTATTTAGGACTATTTATGACTATTTATAAGTTTTTATTAGTATTTATTAGTATTTATTACTATTTATTACTATTTGTTACTGTTTATTACTATTTGTTATTATTTATTACTATTTATTACTAAATATAACTAATTATAACTAATTATTAATAATTATTACTACTTATTAAGAATTATTGTCAATTATTACTAATTATTACAAATTATAACTAATTATTTCTAGTTAATACTAGTTATTTTTAATTAATACTAATAATTTCTAATTATTATTAAGTATTACAAAATACTACTATTTATTACTATTTATTACTATTTATTTCTATTTGTTACTATTTATTACAAATTATTACTATTTATTACATGTTATTACTATTTATTAATATTTATTACTAATTATTACTTTTTATAAATGTTTATTACTATTTATTACTATTTATTACTCTTTATAATTAATAAATAATATTTATTACTAATTATTAATTTTTATTACTAATCATTACTCTTTATTACTCTTTATTACTATTTATTACTAATTATTTCTAAATATTACTAATATTTACTAATTAATAATAATTAATAATAATTATTACTAATTATTACTAATTATTTCTAATTATTACTAATTATTACTAATTATTACTATTTATTACTACTTATTACTATTATTAATTACAATTTGTTACCAATTATTACTATTTATTAACATTTGTTACTATTTATTACTATTTATTATTATTTATTACTAATTGTTACTAATTAATACCATTAATTACTAGTTATTACTAATTATTGCTAATTATTACTAATTATTACTAATTATTAGTATTTATTAATAATCGTAAATATTTATTAGTAATTGAAAATATTTATTTCTATATTTTTGTAATTATTACTATTTTCTCTAATTATTACTATTTTTCCTAATTATTAATATTTTTTCTAATTATTACGGTTTTTCCTAATTATTACAATTTACAGCTAATTATTACTATTTACCACTTTTTATTACTATTCACCACTAATTATTAATATTTACTGCTGACTATTACAATTAACTGCTCATTATTACTTATTACCCGTAATTATAACTACTTAGTGTTAATTACTTTTAATTACTACAAATTACGGCTACAAAATTCTAATAACCGTTAATTATTTATATACATTACTATTTATCATTAGTAATTATTAATTTCTACTAATTACTAAGAATTAGTACTAATAAGTTCAACTTATTATTATAAATAAATACTGATGAAAAAACTATTTAAATCTATTTTATTTACAACTAATCAACAAAAATTAAAGTTAATATTAAAAAATGAAATAAATGCTAAATAAAATAAAGCATACATACCTTTAAACGTGACCTCTTATAAGTGTAGATAGCTTCACAACATATTCATAAAAACTAACTCAATAAATTTGTAACTCTAAAAATAGAGTTTTGAGAGAGAGAAAGTAGGAATTCAGGGTAAGGTAGTTAAAAACAGATGGGGGTATATATAGGATCGATTAGTTGCGACAGAACTACCTGAGATGAGACCCGTCGCAAATACCTTCGGTCGCATGAATTAACATTGGCTATTAAAAGTGTACTTGCGATGGGACCAATCGCAAAAAATGTACTTGCTGACACACTTTTTGCGACGTGACAACATCCCATCACCGATAGTATTTATCGTCGCTGGGTATTTACGAGGGGACCTATCACAAATAACCTTCGGCGGACGCACTATTTATGACGAGGGAATTTCCCCTTCGCATATAGTATTTACTGCCTCTCTGTATTTGCAATGGGAGGTGCCTCCCCATCGCAACTACCCTTCCTGTGGTTTGACACACAAACTGCGCCAAACTGCGCCAAGCATTCTGTGACAGGATAGTTCTCTCGTCATAAATAACCTCTTCGACGGACTATTTGTGATGAAATTTATTCATGTCTCAAATAACCCATCACTAAAGGTTGTTTTTTCCATAGTGGTTGGTTAAAAAACATTGAATGCTAATCGCATCATTCATATGTTTCTTATAGACTATAAATTATTCATCAGTCACCAATTACGAAAGATGATTAGTTAATGAGGACTCATACACATAAGATTTCAATTCAGGGCATTGAAAGACCCAATATCATCAAATCCATTCCTGGAAGTCACTACTATTGAGGATGTTTTTATTATCCCGTATTGATCACATAGATAGTGTGGTTGACAAGATTTTAAAATTTTCTTCCAAAATTAAAATAGAATATAATTAGTACATTCTTGATCAGATTTTTTGAAATATTAAAAATTAATTGTATTAAGTATTCCACTATTTTATCAATTATTAACGGACCTCTCCATTGAACTATGAATTTATAGTTTCTAGGAAATTATAGTGGAAAGGATCACCATTCCCCTTTTCAGTACCCAAAAAATTGTTGGTCAATCTATTTTATAGTATTTATGTATGAAGGGCCTTGCCAACTGTGGGCTTGAAACTCATTTTTCAATTTAGTTGAATCCCAAATCCCGAAATCCTCAAATGGATTTCCTCGAAAAATTCTGAAAAATTTACACCATGTTTTGATAGGGCAACTCACCTTGATGTAAAATGGTTAAGTCAACCTGAATCATTAATTTGAACATTTTGTGTAAAGTTCAGTGTCCCAAAAACGGTTGGTGAAAAACATAGTTTTATTCAGTGTTTCCCTTAATGATATATTAGAGGGATTATTATGAATTAATATATTTTTGATGGATACTTTTCTGTTATTCATAAGTTGACTTATTATTTTAGCACATGAATGTTAATAATAATTAGCACATACAGAAACGATTTACCCTGTCTTGAGAAAATTTATAGAGAAGACATTTTTTTAGTTCAATCATGCATACATGTTAATTCATTAATTATGTTGTCGTGATAATATATCCATTATGAAAAACCATGAAACTGGTAGAATGAAAATATAGTAAAGGGAATGATCCTGAGATCCTCTAATGCTTATTTTTTCTAGTAGTTGATAAACTAACCATTAACCTAGGGGAGAAACTTCTCGAATCATTTATCATTCATGTCTATATTTTCCAACATGTCCACCATTGTATCTCCTTTGATTGGTTACACATTTCCTCCTAAGTTGAACCTCCTCCACAATCATGGGAGATCCAACCATTACATATTATTCTTAACTCACATGCTAGTGGGGGTTAAAAATGGGATTTACAAAAAAGGAAACCATGCACATGAAGGGCCTACATATTAATAAGAAGAGATGGAAAACATGGAATAAATTTAATTAAAAATAAATTAAAAGGAAACCAATCACATTAAAGGTCTGTTAATTCTCATGATCATCCATATACATGAAACGAATTACACATTTAATAACACTTGAATTCAATTATTTAAAAATTATTATTAAGATAAAACACGATTGGATAGATAAATTATTATAGATAATTTTTCAATCCATTCATATAAGTCCTTTTTTGAATTTCTCTAAGATTGTCATCTATAACAATGGAGGTAATGCATTGAAAACCCATTCGAATATTCATGATATCTAATTCTAAAAATTATGAATACATTAATATTTTAATTCAGTGTGATTTATTAAAATACATAGCATGTAGTTACGACTATATATCGTGTAAAACCTTGAATGTATTATCCAAAGTACATGCCTAGGTACTCAATGTGTGTGGTTTACATCAGTAATATCAAAGTAAATAGCATTTCTAGTGGGCCACATGTTGTGTTGACTCCAGGTTTCATTGTAAGATCCATATTTTCCATGTAAGTGTATAGGGTTTGGCCCTTGACCTAAATGGACTAAATCACATGTCAAGTGGGCCACTCGAAATGTAATCTAGCTGACCGTGCACCAATTTTTCCGAGTCATCATGTAGTGTAAAAATAAAATACACAATGTGTCATTAATGCCGACGTCTTGAGTAATGGAAAAATTTATTCCAATTCAGTAAATACAACTACATGTTGTGTAATAATGATTTCACATTCATATTTGAGGATTACATGGTGTGTATCTATGAATAGATGGTATTTAATATCATGTTACCTAGAACAAATCATCACTGCCTCATGATGAGATCCTCGACATATATTAAATCATGAAATTATTCGTTTATTTTAGATCTGCATGAAAAAGTAAAGAGTACGAAAAGATCTAGAAATTTAGCTTACAACAATTATTAAACATGAATTTGCAATGTAAATTACTAAATCATATATCATCAATGAATTATTTAAATAATTATAACTGATATTGATAAAGCTATGATACCATTTATAGGATTGAGACCTAGCAGTAGAGTGGTAGTTGGGGGGCCTAATATTGTTTTCCCTTATAAATGACCAATCTAGGAACAATATGATGATGAACTCCAGTAACAATAGAATAATATTAATGATTTAGAAAAAGAGAAGAAAATAATAATATCTATTAAAGAGAGTCATTATCATCGTGTTTGTAATTAATTTACTAATTTATGATGAAATTAAAAACATGGGACATTGGTACTTTCTTCATTGATATCATTTGTCATCTGGAATTACCCTTACAGGTTTCCTTCATTTCACTTGTGATAATCCAAATTATAATCTATATTGAGGTTCTCCACAAGTGCTCTAATGATATCTGAATAGTGCCACTCATACTCCTGGTGCTTGCGTCGTGAAGAAAATGTCTTACATCGATATTTCATTATCTCTTTTCTTTGGTCTTGAAGAACTTCTTTCATTATTGAGTGGAAAAAAATGAGAGATGTCAATAGAGAAATTTTTTGTTTCAACAATTCTCAATTGTCCAGGGTTTGTTTTAAAAGACGAACATGCCAAAAAAATAAAAATTTGGATTCAGTTACAATATGTAATTGAAAAACTACAATTAAATGGAATTATAACTCTTAGTGAAAACACATGAGACATAACGATAACGACAACACTATTATTGGTGGTGTGGAAACATGGAATAAATAAAACCATAAATGAAAACTGGTTCCACTTAATGATAACAATATTATTATTATTTCTTGAAATTATTGGATAATCGTTATTTACTGACTTGTAAATAATTAATTTTTAAATGGACACATTATTGATCCATTAAAATTACTCTTCCATTTATTGAGCACCTGAAAAAAATATTTTAATATCTTAAATATTTATTTAATTTACAAACTAATAAATAAACATTTATTATTTTTTCAATAAAATAAATAAATATATTTTATTCAAAATTTCCTGAAAAAATATTTATTTGATTTATGTGATCATTTTTACATAAATAAAATTATTTATCGGTCATTAGAATAATATTTTTTTACATCAATTAAATTCAAATAAATTATATTTTGAGTCCACTAGAAACACATTGTGTCTGATCCTCTATGATTCATCATCATTATCAAGAAGAGATCTTTCCTCAAGTCCATGATTATAAACTAGAAATGGGTTAAGGCACCCAAGATAAGTAACATAAAGTCTCAATTATTACATGCTCATATGAATTCTCACGGTGTTATATAATCCATTTTTACTATATCTCATCATGAAGGTTTCGTGACAATTTCATCAATTTAGATGCATGATTCATCATTCTTTGACTACCTGAAATAAACATGACATTACACCATGTCCATGGAATTTAATGTGATAATTCTATTTCAATGAAAGGGATGAGAAATCAATATCCATAAATTGAAGGGAAAAAACCTTCATCGAAAAATCTATTAATAACTTCTCATTTCTGATACACCCAGCGTACCCAACATCCTACCAACATATGGTGTGGAATTGTTTGTCAGTAAATAAATGTTCAGGAATCATGACATGTAATAATGATAACATAAAATCTAAGGACCATTACACATGCTCTTAGATAGGAATATCTGATGACTCCAAAACTTGTGGAATTCTTACAGGAGAATATGTTCTCTTAGTCACCCAATTTAGATATTTATATGTCCTAACATCATGAGAAGAACTCTCTTCCTCTTACGAGTACTCACACACGATGATCTGTATATTATGTGTCCCATCATAGTATTTCATACAACTAGAGGACAATATTTAAGAATATTTTCATAGCACTTCAAGGTTATCATCATAACAGGGAACATATATGACCATTTTATGTGAAAAATAATCTATTATATTATTACATCATAGTCACACAGAAAAACAAATGATATGTAATAGGATGTTTATTATTTAAATAAATTAAATAGTCAGGTAATGAATGAAAAAACAGTTGGATTCAATACACCAATGCCTACATGGGACCCATAATATAATATGGGTTTATCATTTTTTCACATGCATCAGAAAATTTGGAAGCTATTGAAATATTATAATTTAGATTTAATCCCATATAGGATACTTTATAAACCTTCTTATGCCCCGAGATCAAATTAGGAATACACCTATGTGTATGTACCTCTATATCACAAAGACTTTAACATGTGGGACCAAAAAACTACTAATAGTATATGATTATTTGTCACATATCAATAGGCTTAAAATGTTTTTTTTGAATAATAAGGACTCTTATTCCTAATATATATATGATATATAAGTATCATTCCTTTGTATGAGCTCTATCTCAAACATTTGTCTAGGGTCTTCTCACTACATAAGTCCATATCCATATGTGATGTGTCCAATAACTTGTTATACATTATTTATCAGGATTAACAAGAATCACATGGGCTTATAGATTTGAAATGAACATATCCACACATCAAAAATTATCCTGGTGATAGGGATATGTCAAAATGATCTCCTCATTCAATGACATCATATGAATACCCATATCTAAGGTAATCCACCTTGTTGTATGTCCCAATTTAATTCCCATATTGGTAAATCCATGGAAAAACACCTCATGTGCCTTATTTATATTTCATCAACCCTCTATGGATTTAAGGAAGATTAAAATATGATGACACTAATTCTTATTATAATAAGAGTACATATGTCACATTCATAAGGCTTTATCTCCATATTTAGTTCCCAGTCACCGTCATACATGTCATTTCTACAAAACATAAAACATAATGCCTCTGACATAAAAACCTATGTAAATTTTGATTCTTACTATGAATAAGATATGTAAGGAACCACATAAAGGAGTCATTAAATCATTGATACTATAATAACCTCCCTAGATAGAAGGACATTCCAAAGTTCTTAGTTTTAAGTATTTAATGTATAACAAAAACCCCATAGATAATGAATGATTGAAAATAAGTAGATAACATTATATTAATATATAAGGTTTCATTAATGGAACCACTTTACACACAGAAGGATCCAACCCCATATCCATTCATTAAGAGTAAAAATACTATATTATTATTTTTGAGGATTCCTGATAATATGTTATTTCTATTTGAGAGTCTTGGAATAGGAAAACATTACCCAAAAAATGTGAGATGAGACTGGCCTATCATCCTTTTTACCAAAGTTAGTTACTATAAACCATTGGGTATATAAAAAAACTATTACCTGCCATATAAAAGTAGGTACATACGAATTTAAGATTACTAGAACAATTGGGAGTCCCTATAAAAGATAAAAATAATAAACATTATATGAATGATACTGTAACCAAATATGAACCCCCCATAATCATTGCTAAAATATGATGTAATGATGGTGTACCTCAATGAGAAAGAATGTAATTAATGAATAACTAAATCATTATAGTTGTTTGGAAAATATTATACATAATACTTGGGATACCAAAAATATGTCACCTTTTTATAGAGAGAGCCCCAAAATTTTTTAAAATTCTTTTCATGTTTTCAATATTATTATCAACAGAAAAAATTTCCTTCAATATATTGTAAATTTTTAGATGTTAAATAAGAATTTTCATTAGAAAAAGGGTATTTTCCACATGAAGTGTTCAGTGTAATATTTTAATGAAAATTTCCAATTTATGATAACTTCATTTTGTTACAACATATATTTATTATATATTTTATACAATGATACCATCCTTATCCTTTCTCAGGATATAATATGTTTTTGAAAAAGAGTTGTTTACAAAACATGTTCCATTCATCCACTAGAAAAGAAAGGATAAAATTAAGAAGTGTTTATGAAATCATTTTTTCCATGAGACATTCTATGATAAATTATTATTATAAAAATTTCATTTCATGGGTTTTGATTTGATGAATGTTTGATGATCAAATGCCTCACATATATATTATTTTCATTTTATGAATACTGGTCCTGTAATTATAGAGAACATATATTCATTGGATAATGATCGATATCTCCTGAGATAAATAGGTATGGAGTGGGGAGTGAACCAAGTTCATTAAGAGAAACTATCAACTGCGATGAAAATTTGAATGAACCTTGACTAAACTAATGGTTTGGGGAGTGAACCAAATCAAATATGACAGTCATTGCAGTGAACCTTCAAAATTTTTATGGTTTGGATAGTGAAAAAAAAACACTATTATATTCATGGTGGTGAACCTAACGTATTTTTGAAAATATTTCCTATGATTATGTGTATACCAAAAACTTATAGCTTATGCCAGGTTTTTACACTCATTTCTCATGCCCTAACAATCTAATATAATTTATATCAAATGAACTAAAAAGATTTATTCAATGAATCAAGATGATGTTCAATGATATACATGGTATGATAATTAAATTTTAATCTCATGTTATTGTATCGATATAGTCATGTAATATTTATGGGATCAAGGATACATCGGTTTTTAACCATAATGAGCATATACTCTAACAATTTAATATGTATCCTTTATTTTTCTGATGAAGTAAGTTATTATGTATGATATGTATAAAAATGGTGGTAGTTATATGAAAAACTTGCATGAGATGATTTAGTACACTAATGAATTAGTTCATCATGTTTCCATGTTTCTAAATACACTATATATTTATGGACCTCATGTGTATTTTGGTTAAATTAAATGAATATTCATCTATTAAGATGTAATATATATGAATGAAAATTATTGACCTTTATAGTTGGAATTATAGAAAATTATTAATTAACATTCTTAAATTCATTGAGAAACCATTATATTTAACCTTAGGGATAATTCTAAGGATATATATAAGAATAGGAAAGTATTTGAATTGATTTTGAATGATATATAGAGTGGTTTCAATAATATTAAATCCCTATATGGTTAATATAAGTTGTTGTGGTTTTTTAATAATTGTACCTATGAATAATAACAATAAAATTGGTGAATTGGGATTTGACTAAATCATCGCCTGGTTTATAATTTTGGTTGTTACTATACACATGGTTTTCAACTCTCATGGGATATTTTTTGAAAATTTTAAAAAACATTTTAGACCATCATAAAGGATTTGAAAAATTATATCGATTGATAGAGGTATATCCTATGGTTCCATATATTTAATATATTGTGTAATAATTTAGACATCCATTATGTGATTTTTCATGATTATGTGGTTTCACACTATTATTACGGTTTCTCAAATAATGATTTTTGGTTTCTACCAATGGATAGAACCCAAAGGAACTATGTTACGATAAATGTGATGTAAAATTATCGATGTATATTAATGATAAACCAAATTTTATTCTTATCAAATTGAGAAATTTCATTTCATTTCATACCAAACTACCACAAGAAATGAATCATGTTGGGCTTCCAAATGTGAAAAGGAGGGGACATATATATGTGGAATCTATCTTGGGGAAACATATCCATCATCTATGTGTGTCTTGTGATTAAATATCCATTAATAAATGGATCAGTACCCTATAAAATTTCTTTCTTATTCTCTAGTGTTATATGAATGTAAAAAAGATTTTATAATTTTATCATTTGGATGGAGAAGCATATCAATGGTTGAATCGTATCATGAACCCAAAGAAATACAATGAAATTGAATTCTTGTATTTGGATGATTTTATGTTATTATTATCTGATATGATATTCCATATATTATTTATATGTAAAGGGAGATGGAATTATTTGATCAGAAGTTGTACGATGATGAATCCATTTCCCAATATGAGGATATTTTTACATGACATTTGGTGTTTTCTTATGGAATTATAAAAGATTCTGAATGTATGTTTGATTTAGTATTCATTGTATTAATATCATGTCCCAAAAAAGTGTTATCCATATCAAAAATCTATAATTATGAATATATTTATTGATTTTTTATCCTTCTCGTAATTTATATTTTAGTTAATAATAAGTCTCTTGGTTTTGATAACATATGTAAGATGGAATTCATTAGAATTCCTAAAGAACTGGAGAGGAGAAGATGAGACATCCCTTATTCTCAATGTCCAGAAGGGAATATATTTGAAATTTGTTTATGTTAAATGATTAATGTTTCAAGTGTGGAATAGATTTTCTTTAGGAAATAGAATGTTGAACTGATATAATGATTTTAGGTTATAACTATAATAGAGGGATCACTCCATCTTATTAACCACCCACACTCAATTTCTTCAAAATTAACATGTATAGGTATTATTCTAACCAATGATGAAATATGAATGTTAGTGATAATGATCAAATAAATAATCCAGTAAATCCTAGAGACAATGGGAAATGTTATATGATCATTATTTCAGATATAGGGTACAATAATGTCTTGGTAAAAGGTAAAAATATAATCCAATAAAGAGTAAATATTTTCTTACTTTACCCTATATATACACACTCTTTTATATGTAATGAATTTTATAAGGTTTCCACAATACAACCTCAATGACTAGATGATGAATTTTTAGTGAAAACTTCTATTTTTGTGATAAACACATCCCATTTCTGATATAATTTTCATGTTGACCAACCAAGAAAATTTTAAATTATTATTTCTGAAAAATAATTTTGATGGACTGAGTGGACCCATTATGATTACACAAAAAACAAAATTTAAATCTATAAATTTAATTATCCAAATATTAGATATTATATTTAAAATTATTGAATTAGTTAATGTATTTATGATCTAAGAAATAGAGGTAATATTCATTTGTAGATTTTATTTTTTGAGATCCTCAAAGTTATAGGTCAACCTATCACAGTTCAAGAAATATTCATCAAGGACTATTTCCACACATTGATTCTATGAGACAATATCTAATCATTTTTGATAATATAAATATTTTTATCTTCATTAAGACCAAATCAAATATATATCTCATATAATAAATTATCATCTTCATTTGGAACATTTATTTCTATAACCACCTCTAAAATCACTTCATTTTAATGCATGAGAAGATTAATGTTATCATCCTCATTACACCCACCTTTTAGACACCATGATGTTCCACTCTCTCCATAAAAACACGATATCATGTTCTAACCCCTAGTTTTAGTCTCCTATTCCTTATCACTATTAATCTTAACCTCATGACTAGGAAGAGTTATTGGGACCTGATGAATTCCACATTCATGTACCAACTCTGAATCTGGGCTTTCAATATCCACATTGTTCTTTAGCTTTCATATTCATTAGTAAACCATGGGATTAATTTGATTTGTGTAGTATTGGAGTTTCATAGATTTTTTTTAATGAAAAATATTATGAAATAAGTTTCCATGCTTCCAATTAATCAATCAAATCCCAATAGAAATTCATATATGATCATTCTCACACTATTAATCTAATTAAGAGTCACTTTCTTAGTCACTCTGCTGAAGATCCACATGGGTCGTAGACCCCTACTTCTAACTCATAATTTTAAATTATTATTTACCACCATTTAAGACCAATGTTATAATCCTTTCATTCCTGGTTCAAACCCATAATATCCAAACAATCAAACTGATTTCTTAAATTAACAGACAAAGTAAACTTTCTAAGACTTTTTTTATTCACTATAGTCACCTTCCTTTAACATAAATCTACGATGAATGAATTTGACCCTTCATGTATCATTGATCCAATGAAAACAGAATCAGAAATTCAAAAAACCCTTAAAATCCCTGATCCATATGCATAGTTTAGACATAGAACTCCAAAACACCGTTTCTAGAAACAACCTGTAGTAGAGGGATTCATAGTTCCTGACAATGTAATATTTCATGCACCACTACCATTATGGAATGTTTCATTTGACTCCTACAAAATGATTGATATCTTCCTCGATACCTTAGGTAAAACATCACATCCCCACAAGATGGGATCAACAAAATCCTTACTTTTACTTACATTCCCGAGAATTAGAGACGAAGACATCAAAAGAATTTATCCCAAAATGAGTAGAATAGAAAATAACAAATAGATAATAGTTATGGTTAATATTATCTATTCCCTTACTACTAAACTCTGAGTTAAGAGTCTTCAGCTCCTTCTTCCACAAATCAATATGAAAATCATTTTGTATGTGTCCCAAATTAAAGAATGAAGATATTAATTTGATCAAAGCATCATACAACACAACAAGAGGGTATCTAAGTTCATTATCCACCATGATCCGAAAATATTGAACATGAGTATTAGATTCATCATAAATTATTTTAATGTGAGTGGAAATAGGGGGAATTAATAATCTTGGGTTGTCCTTAGAATCCAAAAAAATTCTAATGATATTTCTCCACATTTGAAGGACAGAAGGGTTTTGTAATAGAATGGGTAATATTGAGAATATTACATATAATTCCATTAATGGTGTTTCATGATACGAGTTAAATTTTAATCCCCATTAAAAAATATATAATTGGGATCATTTTCTTGGTTGTTGCACCTTGGACTGTGTCGGGGTGAGATCATCCACACTAGTGGAATAAAGAAGAATATGGATGGGTTAAAGAAACCTGATGGTGCCTCGCTCCATTAGGGACCATTAATTGTAGATCAATATATATATATATATATATAGTAAATCAGATGATTCATTAGGCTAAAATGAGCCACTATAGAGATTCATTGGAGAACCAACACATTAATTAATTCATATAGGGGTAGGGGAAGCATTCTGGCCCCACGACGAAGAGAAGGAAACTTCTCCCTAAGGGTCATATGGGGAACATCATTGAGAAATGTAGGGTTGGTAAATATGAAACTACTATATGAATTTTCATTATAATGTAGTTCAATTTTCATATTCTAAACTAGTATTGGATCATCCATGAGTGTGAATATAAATATGAACCTCCAATGGAAATAACATCCATTTTATGAGTACTAATTCCATTTCAAATTTTTTTTATATATTATGTGGACATTGATACACACCACATCAATGATAAACCTATTGTGAGAATTATTTTTGATGTATTTTTGGACGAATTGCCTATTCTTATTTTGAATAATGACGCTGATTTCTCAATATATCTAAAAACTAATCCAACACCTATATGAAAGGCTCCCTATAGACATGCCATGACTGATCGACCTGAATTGATCAAAAAAATCATAGACAATCAGGAAAAAGGATTTATTATTCCAATTGTGTCATCATGGGGTGATCCTAATCTATTTTTTAATAAAAAATATATATCAATGTGACACTGTATTTATTAAATACAATGCAATAGGATTGATATCAAGAACAGGTATCCTGCACCCCAAATTGATGCCATTTTTTATCATGTTTGTGTTGATTAATATTTGTTAATGTTATGGAAACATTATTTATTACTTTTATTAAGTGTAATTATTGAGGATATCCCACATATACCATTACAAAACATATATAAACACTATATATATGGTGATTTTATTTGGTCTTAAAAATTCCACTAAAAACATAATATATTTTAAAATAGAAAAATTTATCATTTTGTTGAAGTTAATAAAGAATATTTTCATATATAATCAAATAGAAATTAAATTCTGTATGATCCAGTGAAAATTATGTTGTACACCCTCAATATGAATGGGATTTATGAAAAATTTACCAAGAGTTCATTTTAGCATTGGAATGTTTCATTCATGTTTTATATAATATAAAGTGTAAGAATATTAGCGGATACTTAAATAGAGGATATTATTAATTGTTGGCCCATAGAAACCACTTTGACTGTAATCTATTGTTCCCTTGGGATGGATATTTTTTAAGAGAATTTATTAGATAATTTATCATCATAGTATATTTTACACGCCATTTTTACTATGATGCAAGAAAAGTTCAATGAACATTATAATGTGAATAAAATTTCATATAACCTAGTAGATGGATAGTTAATGTGTCCATATTTACATTACCATACATTCAAGGATATTTTCTAACATATAATTATTACTAATTAAGGGAATGGAATGAGTTTTCATGAAAAATGAATGGTTATAACTTATTTCTCACTCCAATTGAAGGTTCATCAAAAAGCTACCCAACTCATGACTTGGATTTTGAAGCATTAAATTATTTATTATTGATATGTTAGAGATATCATTACAATGAAAATTTTAATTTATATATTATATATTAATGTCTAATGTACATATTATCATAAAATGACTGTCATATGAATCATATAATATGGCTTGAGATGATTAAATATTCTGAATTCTCAATACATTACAGTCATGGGAAAGCCTGTAGGATGATTGATGCTCTGAGGTGAAAGGATCATGTTATCATATCAATGATGAGGTATTTAAAATATTAGATATATATTTATATCAAATAATTTATATTTAAATCATTTCTATGGGGATTAATATTATCTTTCTCAAATGTGTGTTCTGGCATCTATCAAATAAAAAATTAAAAATTCCCAAAATGATGATGTAAGGATGCATAAGATGTTTATAGATTTTATGTAGATTGAATTTGATTATGAGTTAATGATATGGTATGATAATTGCGTATATATTCTATTCCAATTAGACATGAATATAATTTTTTAGAGGAAGATCATATTATTGGTTTCTCTCTTCATACATTAATTTGTATAATGTTTTGAGATTCAGAAGAGTATTTCTAATGGGATGTAATAAAGAGAGTTATGGATATATTTGTGTCATGTTGCTTGTTATATCATCAATTTAAGTCTGAGAGACTAATGACTAATGATTTGTTACTACTGTAACTCATAATAAATGAAAATGGAAAACTATCACCGCTGATATTATTCATCAGACTCGCTAAAAAGTATAAAAAGAATAATTAAATTTGTGTTATTATAGATCACCATACAAAGTCATCACACTTCCTTTATATTATAGAACATTTATCTATGAATTATATTTATAGAAGATATATTAATGAAGCATTAATGTTTTTTTTTAATTCTATTATGTTAGATCATGATCCACCGTTTAGCACAATGTTTTTGAATAATGTTTATTAAGAACTAGATAAATATCTATGTTTCATCACTACATACAATTTTAGAAATATTTCCAGTCTAAGAGATATAATCAAATCATATAAGATATTTTGTGATATTATTTTATGGATTTCAAAGGTATTTTGGATTAAAAACTTCCTCATGATTTGTTTTCATACAACAAAAGGTTCCACTAGAGCATTCTGATAGTCCTTATGAATCCACCTATGAAAATATGTGTATAAATAAAACATTTTTGGATGATGTTAGAGAAATAAATCTACTCAGAATTTAGAAAGATAATTTAATGATATTGAAAGATGGAGACATTTAGAATCACAATATGGAAACTCCTTGTAATATTAATGTTATATAGAGAATTGTTAGAATGATAAGGCATTTTATATTTAAAAGAACAAGTTCCTAGAAATTAAAATATGGAAGAATGATATGAGATTCTGGATGAAAGGAAAGATGTTCCCTAGTAATTTTTCACCATTCAATAATAATTATTGAGTATGGATGATAGCTTATCTCTTTGTGGAACCACTGAAATCATCTCATTTTTAAAATTTGTTCTCTATATCTCTCTTAAGGTAGTGCACACTTGATCAAACATACGAGCTAAACTCAATGGTAGAACTCTAGAAGCATGATCTTTAATATTATAAAAATCCTGTATAATATAGATATTTTTATATTTATTATGATGAATCACATGGTGAAAATTAAATAAAAGAAATAAATATTCCAAAAACAAACATGGGGACCAGAAGATATAAATAATCATAGATATCAATATGTTTTTTATTTTTGGATGATGAATTCAGAGGAAAAAATCAGTATAAAGTTGGTAGAACATAAAACACTGATATATTTTATATATTTTTCTTTACATAATTTTATTTCTTTGATATCAGGAAATATATGAATCATCAAGCTTATATGGACCATGATATAATATTAAAATAATATTATTTATTGTGATAGTTATCTCCAAGTTATTGTACTAGAGTGTATAAATAGGTTTATAAATATTATAACGTACTTATGGTTTCATATTTATTAAAATAATTGCTTGGATTTAGATTAATTATAAATTATTATAAAATTTATCAACATTTTAAAATTATGTTTATCTCAAAAAACTACTTTTATGCACGCAAATGTTTTTTAATCATAATAAATAATATTAATAACAACATTTTAATTAAAATAATTAAATTTATATATTATATATTGAGTGAAAAATATAAAATTTAATTTAATATTTTTTATTAATAGGAGAGGAATGAACCATGTTTTGTACATAAAAATATATTTCACTAAAATGCGAGTTTTTCTAGGTCTTACACACATTTTTATAAAATTAATATAGGAAACATGTAGAAACTTGAACTTGAAAAATGGATTCAATATTTTTCATAATAAGGTTAAATTTTGAAAATTGTAACCATTTATTTTTTGTTAATATGATTTGAAACCATGATAAAATCGATGACCATAGTGAAGGGTAAATTGGATCAATATTGGTTAAAACAATTTAATATGGCCATAATTGTTCATTTAAATTCTTATTTTATGAATTTAAATACATCCTTTTCACCATAGGCAATAAATTTAGTTTTTAGTGGAATTTAATCCACAAAAATATCTTCTATTGTATTTCAATTAATGAATGTTATATATTGTCATACTTTTAATCATTAATATATATATTGTGCTCACATAGGGGAAGGATTTGTTATGAATGAATATAAATGCTTTATTTTGAAATAATGAAATTATAATCACTATGGTAATTTATTTATATTTTTTGGAATAAATAATATACTATAATACCTTCAAAATTCTAATACAATATTTATTCAATTTATATGAAGAAATAAATGAGTTTAGAAAATAAAAAAAATATAATATGGGGGATTTTTAGTGTTACAAAAATTCTCTATATAAATATGACATATTAGTGTTAGGATGAAGTTTTATATCCTAATTTGAAATTATTATTTAGCTATTTTCAGTAAAACTAAAGGAATATTTGTTGACATTTATTTAATGATATTTAAAAAGATATTATTTTTATAACATTATTTAAAAATTATAAAAATCACTGTAGAGGAAATGGTTAATAATATATATTCTATATTATAATTCAACTAAAAATGTATGTTCCATTCTTACCCTAATATATAAAATTATTACCCATTATTATTGAAAAAGGCATTATCAAGGTTAAAATTAAAATATGTTAACAAAGAGGATAAACTAATAGTTATTGTTTAAAACAAGACATAAACCATTAAAAAATAAATTTAATGATTTTATATAAAACCCATTCAATTTATTATTAAAATAACTACCATTTTAGAGTAAATTTTGATGGATAATAACTTTATTATATTTCATTTTATAAATTCACAAGAGTTCCCCTCCCATTAATTATAAATGGGAACCCCTCCTTTCTATTATTTAAACAATCATGAGTCTTCTAGATAAATTGTCCCATTCCATAGTCATTTCTAAAAATAATTAGGCATATTATATTGGTCTTGGTATTCCCAAAGGATCAACACTAAGGTACTTTAGAGGAGATGTAAAAGAGATATTTCAAATAATATCCAATATCCTTAACCCAATCACATTATTTTTTTCATTTTCTATATCAAATAAATATAATGTATTTATTATAAAATAAATAATTATTTAAAATAAACATACTATAATATTTATTTTATTATGAAATCATTGTTATACACATTCTTTCTAATAAAATGGGAAGTGAATGTATTACTCGTGTATACATACAACTAACATTCCCCACATATGGATCCAATTCATTTTCCAATACCATATTTCCTAGAAGGTTATTAAAATGTATTTATTGATTATATATGATAAATATTAGATAGTTATTATGGTATGATCATAATATCAAATTTAACTTCTCAAAATCTAATCTATTTGGAAAATGATAATGTCACTCACAAGCACATGTGGACTTCCACATACACGAAGTAATGTGATTTGTTTTTCATTTTCATTTAATGTTAATATGATTTTAATTAATGAATATATATATATATATATAAATTCAAATAATGATCCTCTAACTATGAATTATTATGTACCACTATTTTGTTCCTTCCGTAAAAATGTAAAAACAACGTTAATGCTTACGCACGACCCACTGTCTCCATGAACTTTTTAATTCCTTATTCCATTTAAATAATATGAATGATTATAAATATTTATATAGATGGTAATTTTGAAATTAAAATTATTTAAAATATTAATTATCCAAATTATTATAAATTTAAATTTATTATATATTAAGTTATTGTTCCATTAATGCATCTTGAACTCATGTGGGGGTATTTTCATCCCACATTTATTTAAGTGAGACACATGCTAAATTCATCATGTTTTCACTTTTATGGAGAAAATAATTCCCAATTGTTTAATTTTAGATTATTATTACTATTATTAGTTATGGGTATTTATAAATTCATACATGGATATTTCTTTCACAGGTTATATGATTCTATTATTATCATAGGGGTAATGGTTCTATATCACAATTTCATTTTTTTTCTGGGTTTTATTATTATGATTTTAATGATGAAAAAATTGGTCTTACTCTAAAAAAACACTTTAATTTTATTATCCTTATGTTAATTAATTATATTAAATTTTTTCCTTTCATGTTACTCACCTTATTTCTTCAAGAGATATAAAATTTGTTTTTAAAGAAAATCACATTTATTTCTCTCTTATTTAAGAAGTACTTTTTATTCTATATCCATATGTCTAAAAATGATTTAATGATGAAATTTTTCAATTAATTATTTTTTGGAATTCTATATTTCGAATGTATTAATTTTTATAGTAGTCTTAAAACAAGATATAAATTTCATTTTTTGAAAGAGGTTCTCTGTGAATTTTCCTTCAAAATTGTGAAAAAAATGTTTTCCTTTAGCTTATATGATATAAATATAATTTATCTCCATCAATGAGACTCTATGATGTAAATATATAATTAAAATTTATTAATTTTAGTTTCAAATAATATATCTTTCATAATATTTTATATATATGATTTTAAATATTAGGGTTCAAAGGGAATATATTATTCTCCTCAAAAAATGATCAAAGAATTATTTTAATTAAGATTACCCCATTATGATAGCATCCTATAATATAACTATTATTTTAAAGGGGATATGATTAAATTATTCCATTATAATACATTTTATAGTTCATAACTGTTTATAATTAAAATATATTTATAAAAAATTAATTTTTTATATGTTATGTAATGATGAAGTGATGAAATTGTTTGAAATCGATTAATTTTTATTAGGTTATTCTCTGATAAATTTTTATGAAATCCAATTATTTCATTGATTGTGATTTTTTGAATTTTTTTTAATCAACCAGAAAAAATATTTATGATTTTCATTATGTAGTACGAAGGTATAGAATTTTATAGACTTATATTTCATTGGGTAATAATTAATATCTAATGAGATATAATGAACTAAAATGGGGTGTGAACCTGGTTCAGTATGGGAATCATTTATATATGATTGTCTTTTTAATGAACCATGAGTACAATCAAATCATGGGGCTGAACCAAATCCATCAAGATATTATTACTAGTGAACCATGACTACTACGACTATTGGGTGAGAGAACTACATTAATAGTGATTGCCTTTGAAGTCAGGCATAGATACTATGGAAAATGCTTTCTTTTCCTGTGTGTCTTCAATAAAATTATATCATATTCCAATGTTATGATTTAATTTTTCATGTTATTTGATTACATTATTATTCATTTCAAATGAATTCCCAAGAAATAAATTTGGAATAATGAATATAATCTATGATAGACACGGTATTGTTTTCATTTTTTATCCTCTTTTTCGCATACCCTTATGATAATGATATGTTTATGTGGTCGTTGATATATCCCTTATATACTGTTACCAATTATTATAGCACACCCACTATTATGTTTCTTTTTCCCATGTTATTAATTAATATAAATATGATATTTCTATGAATGGTGATCATTTTGGAGATCCTAGTGGAAGATAGTGTAGTTTATTTACAAATTAGTAGTGTATGTATCAGTGTTTCCAATTACATAAAACCATTATATCCCTCGAGATTGTTTTCCTAAAATGTAATTTATATTAATCGATTATTTTTTAATAATTTTTTTCAGGAAAAGAATGGGAATATATATATGAGGACCATGATAATCACATGAATATCAATCGTGATACTCTTAGAGGAAAATAATTTTATTTGAAATTTAAATGGTGTGAATTTTTGTTTTAGATAATTTATTTTTTGGAATTATAATCTTAAATTATAATATTATTGCTGATCCTATTAATAAAATGGTTATAAAAAATGATCCTACACTAGTTATCATAACATAGTTATGTAGTTTCATTAGTTTGGTAGGATTCCATCGGAGAATCATAGAAATTGTTTTCCAAATGGATAACACGTTATCCAATAATACACATGAAGGTGTTAAGTATATATATACAATGGAATGGGAATAATTTTTTTAGGAATTGAGGAAGAGATTACTAAATGCAGTAATTTAACCATTCCATAAAGAAATTACTGATTTTTTATCTATATTGATTTGTCAATGAAGGGACTTGGTTGTGTCATTATGAAAAAAATGAGAAAATAATTTTATATGTTTCACAAATAATAATGAATATAAGTATCCAAATTATGATACTGATTTGGAAGCCAAAATATTTTCCCTAAATATATGGAGAAATTATATTTATTATGAAATTTTCAGTATTTACATAGATAATAGAATCCCAAAATTCAAATTTTTATAGCATGAGATTAACATGACAAAATAGAGATGCTATAATTTCTCAAGGAATATTATTTATCAACAAAAATACAACCTTGGGAAGGGAAATAAGGTAAAAGATTCATTGAGTAAGAGTGATCATGGATTCTTATCCAAAATGAGGATAGATAATGATTTTATGGTCATTGATCAAGTACTGATGGATATGGGAATTACTAGGGAAGGATAGACATCACTCATTTTTCTAAAAATTTTGAATCCATATTCATTGGAGAATAAAAAATTTTCTAAATATTATGCCAATATAATTTAGGTGAATATTAAAGAGGTTAATTTGGTAAAATTGGAACAATTCAATTTTGAATATGGCCTTATAAAATTTTGAAAGATACTATGTGTTCCATATATTCCTGTGCTAGAAAATTAAATTTTGGGTGTTTCTAATATGAAAAATTAATTTATAAACTCTAGTAGAAATATTTTTTAGGTAATTAAAGGATTATTTTTAGTATATGAACATGAATTTCTATTTTTTATTTTTTATCAAGAAGTTTCATTTTGTAAATAGGTGAATACATAGAGACAATATCCTAAAGGTTACATATAAGAACTTTATAGTCCTATTTGTAAATGGGATAAAATTATAATTGAATTTATATCTAACAACAAATGTAAGTGGGTAATTATTTGAAATTGGTAGTCTTTTTCTATAATAATAGTTTTTATTCATGTATGATAATGTAGTTTAATAAATTATTACTTAGAAATAGATGGCGTACAATAAATTTTTATTATGAAGTTAGTGAATGTAAACATTTAGGAAGAAAACATGTTGTAGAGATAATGATGATGGTAATAACAATGTAGGCTCATGTTGTTGCATCTCAACGATAGAAGAACTCTTATCCTAAAACGAGGAAATATTTGGAATTTTTCGTGGGTTATCATGTTCTTTTAAATGTATATTCAGGGAAGGGTCTCATAAGGCTTGATATGAAAGGAAAACACATCCCTATGTATGTGAAACTCTTTAAAATTTGATAATTTAATGGATATATGGAATAATACTTATAAATTCTATGAAGACAGACTAAATTAAATGATGTTTTATATTTAACACTTTAATGTAAGTACATACAAGACCTAATAAACATTCATTAAATTTAATAAAAGAATTATAACATGATCAATCATACTATAAAATTCCTACCATTATAATTTACACGAGAAATCATTTATTATGTAATTATTTGACTATTTTGGTAAATTTAATTTCCAAAAATCAAATAGTATAGGATGAAATATGGGAACCATATGATTTTATAATGAAGAACCACCCCAAACATTTTAAAATGAAATATCCATGAAAATTTTGATGATGAAATTTTTATAAGAGAAACAAATTTACAACCAGTCTTTCAATTATATTAAGTAAACATTTTATTTTGAGAAAACTATAATATAATAAAAACATACAAATTTTATTTCATAAAAATTATTATTGGTAGAATGAATATTGATTTTGAACATATTTTGTAAAAATAATCCAAAATTGATTTTTCCAATTTTTGATTAGAAATAAGGTTTTAATATATATTATTTCACTATACCCCTTTATATATATTCATATATTATATTATAAAGAAATATAAAATTATTTCCAATTAGTTTAATAGAGATGATGATATTATCATTTATTAGAAAATGGATATTTTTTGGAAAACTGTATCATTTAAAAAACCAATATTTTTCAAAATTAAATTTAATTAAAAAAATAAATAATGATAAATGATTCAAATTATATATATATATTATATATAAAAATATACGTAGCTAAATATATCTAATAAATATCCTTAGTATATAGTTAATATAAGATCATCTTATTCTTGAAAATTTCATTTAATAAAAACAATTATGACAGGTTTTTCTAGTTTATTATTAAATAATAATTTTCCAATTTATTGATATGCATTTAATAAAATTTATTCCATATTTTTTTTCAAAATAAATAATATAAGGTATTATGATTATCATAATATTTTTGTGATAATGAATAGTAAATATTTCAAAATTAATCTCTTCGGCTATAGTTAAAATAGGGTTTTCTTGAGTTACAAACACTTATGAAAAATTTATTTATGCATAAAAACAATTTTATTTGAAAAATTGAATTTAAAATTTGTAACACTTGGTTAAAAAGTATCGAATAAGTGTTATTTTATTTTAATGAAAAAGAATAAATTTTACAGGGTTAAAATCACAGGTATCATGGTTAATGATGAAATTGTTAAATAATGAATCTCGTTAGGTAAAGGAAATAAATTTTTATAAATATGTTTATTTTTTGTATTGGAGGTTTTTATCAACCATATAATAAAGGTAATACTATATTTTTTGGTATTTCCAGAAGTTGAGTTGATATTTACTTTCCCTTATTGAATATACTGTGATATTTTAAGATGATAACTCCTCCTCAATTATAAAAGGTATCCTTCTCCCCATAATTATTCATCAAAATCAAGGAATTTAACTCAAAAACCACACAAATAAATCTCTCCCACTAATTTATAGAAATATTCTACAGATAGTTTTATTACTACAAAAATAACCATAAGGTCCTTAATATGATACCCAAAAGAAATTCTCATAAGTGATAGTAATTGTCTTCATTAAGACCTTTCATTTATAGATTCTTTTACCATGATAAATTGTGTATTAATGGTTCAAATATAGTAACCCCAATATATATATATATATCATATAATGGGATTTTATTACATTGAATAAATAATATTTATCTATCTCCTCCCCCATTAAATGGGAATCGTATTTGTTAATCTTACTTATGGGAGAATAGCGCCTCACAAACCGATGTAATTTTTTTCCATCACCAAATAAAATTGATACTAATAAGGCTTGAAATAGTTAATATATACGATAAAAAAGAAATTATTTTTATTCTATAAAATTAATATATCATAAACCTTCATAAACATTCAATTATTTATGAAACAATATCTTTATTCATTTGTATATATATCATACCATATTTATAAAGTAAAGTGAATAATTTTCCATATAGTAATTTCAAGAATGTGTATGAAAAGAAATATCCTTAATAAATGTGATATTTATATAATTCATATCATTTCGTTGATGATGGATTTATATATTATTCACATGAACTAGAACATCTGTGACAAAACTTGCATGGAAAAACAATGCAGCTAAGAGTCAAAACAGTGGTAATAATAAAAAAATTTTAATGAACGATAGATAAGACGTAACAATTGGGTCACAATTGATATTATAAATTTAAATATAGATCCATTTAAATTAATAACATCATCAAAACCATTATATAAGTGTTTAATGGTTGTTTAAATATATGTAATCGTGAATTTAGAGATTTTCATCTCAATTCACAATCTATTGAGAGATAAATTTTATATTTTTCACCAATTTAGATTATTTTGTAGATATACTATATCATGGAAAAATCTATCTAGGATAAATATTTTTTCATGATGATTAATTTTTAATCATAGGTTTACCCTTTCATTGAGTATCTATATTTTCATATTACATTGTCTCTATTGGGAAAATATATTAAGAAAAGAACATTCAAATGTAAAAGATAAATTTTCCCCCTTTAATTTTCTATATTTATCTTCCCTATTGTTTTACTTAATTATTTTAAATTCCCATTTATTTAATAAAATATTTTTTAAATAAATTCATTGTTTTCATTGACTTTTAAATATGTTTTAAGGGAATATTTCTAATATTTTTCGTAAGGTAAATTCTCATCTTTCATTTAAATATGTCAAATTATTGGGTTTTGACATATATTTTAATATCCAAATTCCCCACTATAGTAAATTTATTTTGATCATATAGTCATTTAAAAATTTAAATTTTATTTGAAAATCATTTCTGAAATTATATTTTAACGATTCACTTCCAATCTCATTATTATTCCACTGGACATGATTTTAATAAAAACCTATATTCCTAATGAACTGATGTTCAACTATCTACTAATACTAATTTGTTGTTCAATAACATTATATTGAAATAATAAATTTTTTATTATTATTGTATATTTAATTTCCCCTAAATATACATCTTTATTAAAATAGATATATTTATTTCTTAATCATTATATCATTTCAGCTTATGGGTTTTTACCATGATTGTTATATGATTGACTAGTAAAATATTGATGTTATGTATTATGTATACAATACAAATATTTATTGATAATTCATAATATTTATGAATTAAATATCTCATTTAAAATATGATAAATACATTATATATTTTGAAAAGGGTGGGAAATGTAACTAAATATCCCCTCAATATGTTCAAATGTCTCATTCGAGACATCTATCAGCCCAATTAAATTATATTTTGGTGTATGCCTATACATTGTTTTAAAAATTCATGGTTAATGGACTTGATGGTAAACATATCATGAGTTTGGAAATCATAAATTCTAATATTAAGAATTTTCATTATTGTGATTTATATATCTAACATAGCAATGATATTTTATTTTATATTATCCATGGATGCATTTCATAATGACATTATTTATTTAATGGAATGATTTTCTATTTATTTACCTTGAAAAAATTATTATGCCTTAATTATTCATGATATCTCTCTTTATATATAACCCTAACAGAGCGTTATTTCTCACCCTAAATTAGATTCATCACCACAAGACATGAAGAATAATTCATTGAATACGTTCATGTATTATTAATTTTCCATTAGTTGTTTTATATCTTTTCTCAAATGTAAAATTTAAACCACGAATGAACTTGACTCTCCAAGACTACTAAACATATTTGTCCTTTATTATTTTTCCACTTGTATATATGCCAATGCAATAAATTAACAACTAGCTCTTGGTTACCACAATCTATGTTGTTACATATTTTTTATGTGTGTTTGGTTTTGTATATGGAAAAAACATTTTTGAGGAGAGATATAAAAATAATTCAATCACAATGAAAATTGAAAAATTAAAAATGAATGGGGATAAACATATAACATTGAATTTAGTCCACTAAAATTGATTCCCTTATTCAGTGTTGAGTTTATTCCATCTAATCATATAAATAATGCATTTTAAATTATATTTAGATACATTAATGAAAAAGATAAAAAAATTGATAAAATATTAGTGTTGAAGAAATATAAGAAAATTATATAAATTATATAATTATAGACATATAAAAGGCAGTAATCTAATGATTCATGTTTAATTAAAAAAAGTTTCTTTAAACACATTTTTCTTATTATATACAATATGTTTTTAAGGAAAATTTTACATTTATAGAGTACAATCTTAAATTTAATTTATGTTCTATACATAAAATGAAAAATAAATATGTACATAGTCATTATTAATAATAATTTAATAAGACTAAATTAAATTTTATTCCCTAAATATAGTTTACAAATATTTATTTTTTATATGTTTTTTAAATTTAATTTTTTAAATTTAATAATATGTAATAATATTTTTTAAATTTAATAAAAAAATATATCTTATTTTCGTTAAGAAAATAGAAATTATCTAAAGAGTTTAATTTTTTGTTTTAAAAAAAATTCCTAGTAAAGGTGATTTACAATAATAAAATATAAAATAAGGTAAAGGGTTCACATCATAAAATATAAAATATATTTTTATCTAATATAGTGTTTAATTGATTTGAATACCTCCTCTCAACATTTTTTATGTTACTATGCATATATCCATATGATATTAGATTCTTTACAAATAAAGAAAAGTATATTAATTTAAATATCTGGGAATCTCAACTATAAAAGGTCTCTAACTCTTCTTATATAAACCCACATAGACACTTTTCATTCCTCTTAAATAATAACCAAATTTATTTCACTAAAAATTCTATCCAATATTTAATAACATATAGTAACATGAAGAACTCCAAAATCCCTTACGTATAAAGGTATATCTAACAAGAGACTCTATTCTTTACCTAGTTTTTTTGTAATCTCAACAATCATTCTTCCTTATATTACATATCTATATCTTAATTAATATAAAATATTTATCAAATAATTTTTTTTTTGTATTTTTTTCTTCAATAAGGGGGATTTTTTTTAACAATTTAATATGATCTTTTTATTCATTAAAATTTATTTTTAAAGACCCGAAAATTCCATGTAAATATTGTTTATCTTAAGTAGATGTGAAATTCTCGAGTCTGTGAAAATTGACGGCATGTGATTCCAAGGCCCTGAGTGCCCGAAAGGAATTTTTAAACTTTTTAAGCTATATTCAGTAAATGAGCGAGAGGGTTTTTCTATCGTTTGAATCGGTGCTCAGAATTAAAATATGAGGAGACCTTTGCACTCACAGCGCCGATATTCGCTAAAAGATACCTTCACCTTGGCCACAGTGGGTCGAGAGTGGAGGATAATTTTTGATCTTTTTGTGAAAGAATTAAATTAAATAAAAATGTCTACAATTTTTATTTTAGAAACCCCTTAATGTGGGTTATGGTGGTGTGGATCACCCGAGCCTAAACCTCCCATGTGAGTGTTTAGAGGTGGGGGCCAACTAAACTAACATCCCAATTTGAAATTAATGGTGAGGACCACCTGAACCCTTTTAATGGGGGAGAAACCACTCAACTCCCCATTAATTATTTTCCTACATTAATTTTTGCCAATTAAATGGATACAATTAAATATGCCAACACCCCATTTAATTTTTAGGGCCAACCAAAAATTAATGAAATGTGTCAGCATTTTAATTGTGCAAACCATATTAATATACTTAATTTAAATTAGTAAGATGGATATTCCTCATTTTGGTGGAATTGGGGAAACTGTTGGAAAAAGGGATAATCATTGGAGAATCTTGGACAAACTCATCCTGCAACGACGAATGCTGTTGCTGATGAGAAACATCTTCAACTATGACAAACAGAGGAATGAGCTTGGAATCAGAGGAGTGTGGCAGGTGGGATGATCATTGACATCTTTGAATTCTTACTCACGCCAACATCAACGATCCTTCGAGGTAGGGTGGTAGTTTGAATTTCTTCCCATTTCCCGTTCTTGATAATTTATCCTTAATATCTGGAACAGATTATAGCCACTTGATATTACTCTAATGCAGAGAGTGCAGGACAAACAAACATGGCCTAACCTCTCCATAAATCTTGTGTTTAATTGTTGTGTTCTTCATGATGGAAGAGGAAGGCAACCAACCTTGGTGGGCCACAAGAATGGTGGCTAACCCCCCCACTGGCCGCGACGAAGGCGACAGCGCACCTGCGCCGCCCCGCGGCCTCCGCCGCCCCGCGACCCTCTGTAGTTTCTGCGGCCTCGCCGCCCCGTGGCCCCAATGGCCCTGTGGCCTCCTCCATCCCGTGGCCTCGCGGCCCCAATGGCCTCACCACCCTGCGACACTCCACATCCTCCATGACCTCCTTCATCCAGTGACCTCACCGTACCGCATCCCTCGCGGCCCCCGCGGCCTCGCCGCCCCAGGGCCCTTCATGGCCTCGATGACCTGCGGCCCCCACGGCCCCCGCGGCTTCATAGAACCATGACCTTATATCCCCAGCGGCCTCACCGCCTCACGGCCCCCGCGACCCCATGGCCTCGCCACCCCGCGGCCCTCGCGACCCCCGCCACCATGCTGCCCCTCGGCCCTCGCGGCCATTGTGGCCTCCGCCACCTCGTGGCCTCCGCAGCTTCTGCCGCCCCGCGGTCCCTGCGGCCCCCGAAACCTCTACGCAGTGAGCGCTTCCCAGGACGAGCCGCCAGGCTGGGCTGCCCCATGCTGGTAGGGCCACCCAGCGCGGGCCGGGGCGAACCCAAAAGTTTGGTCCGCCCAGCGGGCTGGGCTACACCATGGGCTAGGGCAGACCCATCCTGTCAGTCCGGGTCGACTCAAACCGGTTCATCCCAGGCAAGGTCAGGCTGGGTCGGACCTGACCTGAACCCACTTCGACCCATTTACACTCTTTTGTCCATAACATTTTCACCAGACGTCTATTTGACGAACCATCTGTGGAATAGGAAACCCTGGAGTGAGTCGTTCCCTTTGGTATACCCCACTTGAGATTTGGATAAATAAGGTATATAGTCAGGTTGGATTGAGCACGAATCCAATCGGGCCGTTGGGCCTAGAAGGCTAATAACTTACAGACCGAGCATCTGATTGATGCAATGTTTGTTGCGTGGAGACACCGCTGACGTGTTGATCCTTTGGATTAATTATTCGTGGGAATTCTTGGAATTTGGAATATCGACCAGTTGCTTGAGAATTGTATCCTCTCGGAGACGAGCAAGAATAGTGCAAGAACCCAATAGCTGGTTGTGATGTGAAAAATAAATAGCGATCCTGTGTGGGTCAGCATCGAGAGATCCAGTATATGTCACCACTGAATGATCCTATGTGGGTTAGCATCGAGGGATCCAGTGTGGGTCAGCACCGAGTGATATTCTGTAGGTTAGCCCATAGTGATCTTGTGTGGGATAGCTCCAAGGGATACTGTGTGGGTGAGCGCCGAGCGATCCTGTGTGGGTCAACACCGACCGATCCTGTGCGGATCATCACCTAGTGATCCTATGTGGGTCAGCATTGAGCGATCCTGTGTGGGTTAGTAGAAGAGCCTCTTAATAGATTAAGGTTATTCAGTAGTTACATCTAATCATCTCTACTACTGTACCTAAGAAATACATGGTGTGAGATGAGTGATTACCTTTGTGGTATTCTTCTGTGTGGAGTACTTGTGTGGTACTTACCTTCATGTTGTTCTTTCATTTTAAAACAAGTTGATCTTTGGGCTTTTTAGTTGGACTCCGTGTTTCCTAATGATTGAGATGAGTATACCTGATAACTTAGTTATATGTATGGGAATATACCTAAGTAGGGTTGTTATTGGTTTACATACTTTGTGGTTTATCCTTTATGGATTTTGAGAAACGATAAGGGTCTAGGGGTACCTAATGAGTATCGTTATACTCACCCCTTCACGGGCTATGCCCACAAAATGATTTGTTTTGTGCAGTTGAAAAACAGCGCTGATCGATTTTGAGGCTACCAGGGCTAGACGGGGCCCCGAGGTGGACCATATGACATGACGATACGTAGAGGAGATGGGAAGACATGGAGTGCTATGGAGAATATCTGTACCTACTCTTCAGGTAGGAACCGTGGAGGTTGACCCTGTAGAATCCTTTCTTTTTTCATATGTTGTATTTGTACTATTACGGTTCGGCTTGTATTTTGGCACCTTTTTACTTTCAGCACTCTTTTTTCTATACAGTTGACTTCTGTTAATATCGTGCAGTGTGCTTGGTTGCATGTGTTCACAAGCTATAAAGGAAATTCCTTCCTATCTATAGGTAATATGCCTTTCGGAGCTAGTCGTCATCCCTTGGCCTATGGAAGGCAGACTTGGGGTAGTCATGGAAAGGGCCTTGGGGGACGTGTCATGAAAAATTGGTATAAGACGAGTCAGATCTACCATATAAAATATAACCATTATCATTCTTTTTAAAGAAAATATTGTTAAGTGTCGTTAGTGTGGTTATCAGTTTAGGTAATCCATTGTTTGTGCGTTGGCCAACGTATCCATAAACTAGGACCTGAATTTTTGATTTCTAATTCAGAGCACAAAAACACAGATTATGTGTGTGTTTTAAAGATATATCTTTGTGATCTCTTTGACTAATCTCTCTAGGTATAACTTTTTATACCATGTCACACCAGTTTATTTTCAGGATGCCTCCACATAGACAGCCAGCTAGGGTACCGTATATAGTACGTACTAATAGCCAACCGAGCGACGATGCCTCAGTATAGGGCCATCATCCAATAGAGGTACCAGCAGAGGCATCTGCGGTACCATTAACCATTGGGCTACCCATTCTTCCATCCACAGCAGCAGAGGGTGCATGCGGATTGGGCGCATTTCACGATTTCCAGTTCCAGAGGCCACCTAGGATTAGGTGAGAGACAGACCCACATGCGGATGAGGATTGGATGGAGGCCGTGGTGAGAGTTTTCCGACTAGTAGGTACACGAGTTGATATCATTGTGATCCTTGCAGCCAAACTTCTATAGGCAGTAGCAGGCGGATGGTGGTGATGAATGCTCAATGTTCACGACGTGGTGACACTTCTCTAAGCAGACTTTGAGAGCTTGTTTCGGATAGAGTTTTTTCAAGAGACTCTTTGCGCAGTGTGCATTCATTATCTACATCATCTCCATCAGGGAAACATGATTGTGGCTGAATACAAAGTGATGTTTGCTGACCCCTCATGCGACTCCACTAATATGGTGCGGGACACATTTTTTAGTGCCCAAACCATCAAGTAGGGGCTCATTCAAGAGATCAGGGTTTCAGGGATTTCACATATCTTCCCAAAACTTTCATGGGTGTTAGAGCAAGCCCTCTAAGTGGAGAGTTTCTTTTCTGAGTAGTGGCCTATAGTGAGACCCACTATCGGACATCACGTAGTGGAGTCTTCTATAGCTGGAAGCAGACCGATGTCACAGTGGTCCAAAAGGACCATACCTAGAGGTGGACAACCGCTGGATTCATGGTCGGTTGTGCGAGGCACCCGAGGCAGAGCCACTCATGCCTATAACGGGCAGTGTTATGCAAGTGGCAGGTATGGTCACATGTCTCGGACTGTCCCACCCGCCATGCGTATGATCAAACAATTCTTGAAGTACCACCTAGGCAGAGACAGAAGTTCGACCAAGGAGGACTGCAGAGAGTAGGCAGACGTGGCAGGGGAGATCTCCGTGCAACTAGTGGTGGGTGAAGATTTGAGATGTTACTGTCACCACAACCAGGAGGTCTACCCCGACTACAGAGAGCTGGATAATAGGGGTGAGCTCAGCTCCAGGCATCTAAGGCCTATGATCATGGCTCTCCAGAGATGATACGAGGTACGATCTGTGTCTACTCCACCTTATATCTAGTACTTATAGACATATATTTCAGTCATTATTTTATTTCCAATTCCCTTGTTTCGAGATAAGCGATTCTAATGGATTTTTTGTCATGATCAATACAACTAGATGCTCATACAGAAGAATATTCGATGATTACGCACTAGTTCTGGTAGTGTGAGTTTACTCTAGGAGGCGAGAGCTTCTGCTTGGATCTCCTAGTCGTGGCTTCGAGGCCTTACAACTTCATCATGGGTATAGACTGGTTATCTACAGTCCATGATCAGATTGACTGTATTAGGCACAATGTGCAGTTTGTTTGCACTGGTGAGTCCAGGTATACCATCACCCGTGAGAAGGGAGCCTTTGAAGCATACGATGGACTTACTTATAGGAGAGTGCAGCCGATTACTAATTAATTTGCTAGAATAACCCTTGGAGTAGTTTATGTGGAGAGTCTGAGTTATTTTATAGCGGCAAACCAGTACACTGATGTCTTCCCTAATGATCATTCAGGTCTACCTCCTCATAAAGAGGGGAAATTTTACATTTACTTATTCCCCGGTAATGCACCGATATCCACACCAGCATATCGGATGGAACCCATGGAGCTTCGTGAGCTGCATGTACAACTAGAGGAAATACAGTGAAGGGATTAATCAGGACCAGTGTTTCACCATGGGAAGCCTTGATTTTAGTTTTCCAAAAAGGCGGATGGGAGCTTGAGACTTTTTTATGAATATCATCACCTGAACTCAGTGACCGTGAAGAACAAGTACCCACTTCTGAGGATTGATGACCTCTTTGATCAGCAGAAGGGAGCATGATGGCTCTTGATGATAGACCTCAGATCAAGATATCAACAACTCGGAGTATGAGACGAGGATGTGTAGATGATGGCTTTCATATTTTGTTACACCCATTATAAGTTCATGGTTATTCCATTCTGTAAAACCAACACTCTTGAAGTGTTCATGGGACTCATTAACATGTTCTTTCAGCCATACCTTGATCATTTTGTAGTAGTCTTCATTGACAACATTCGGATATACTCGACTACTCCTGAGGAGCTTGCCTGTCATTTGCATGTTGTATTGGAAACACTCCGGAAGCACCATATTTACGGTAAGTTCATGAAGTTCTAGTTCTAGATCCGAGAGGATCACATTATGGGACACGTCATATCAGAGGCTGGAGTTGCAGTGGATCTAACAAATATTGAGGCATTATTTGCTTGGGAGCAACCAAGGAGTGTGACAGAGGTTCGGAGTTTCTTGGGTTTGGATGGATATTATTAATGGTTTGTGTCATATTTCTCCAGACATTCAAAACCATTATCAACATTAATGAAGAAGGAGAAACCCTTCATGCAGTCAGAGAGAAGTCAGCGGTGTTTTCAGAAGCTGAGGTAGAGGCTGCCTAATTCCCACATCTTGATGCATCCAGTGGAGGGCATAGGGTATGTAGTCTACAGTGACGCATCAGGGTCTTTACACGGATGATTCCTAATGTGGGAGTGAGCAATGATCGCATATGGTTCACGACAGTTGAGACAACATGAGAAGAACTATGCTACCCATGACTTGGATTTAGCAGTAGTGGTCTTCGCCTTGAAGATGTGGCGACATTACTTGATGGAAGAGCATTTTATAGTGTACTATGATCACAAGAGTCTCAGGTATATCTTCCCTCAGAAGGACCTGAACCTGAGACAATGACGTTGGCTTGAGATCCTCCCGGACTATGCCATCGAGATAGTCTAAGCTCTTAGGAAGGGGAACTTTGTAGCATATGCACTCTGCCGGAGATCTAGTATAGAACTGCTTGATGAGGCTATGGAGTACATGGAAACCTTGAATATATCCTTTGTGTAACTTAATGGATAATCATTCCTTCAGTCCCTTATATTCCCTCCCCAACTTCTTCAGTGAGTCAGGGAGGTGCAACGTGGGGACACTGACTGCAAGACTTGATGTGCTTAGATATCCTAAGAACATGCACCTAATAGATTTTCTAAAGGTGGGGAACACATCATTCTCTTTAGAGGACGTACCATGGTACCAGTGTCACTTCGGGAGGAATTGTTGAGGGAGTTCCACACATCCCCTCTAGTAGTACATCCAGGTGTGGCGTAGATGTACCAATATCTTTGAAAACAACACTAGTGGCCGGGAATGAAGAAAGCAGTTGTAGATTTTGTCTCTCGGCGCCTCACTGGTCGAGATGTGCATTTTACTTCACAATTATGGAAAGGGTAAAAGAAGGATATCGAGAAGCAGCTTCATTTGAGAACTGCCTTCCATTCTCATACAGATAGTCAGACTAAGTGGACCATTCATACCTTCGAGTACATGATACATTCTTGCATCATCGACTTCATTTGTATCTAGGAGGATCACTTGACTTTGGTAGAGTTTGTATATACCAACAGATATCACTCCACCATTGGGATGTCATCTTTTGAGGCGTTGTATGAGTGACCTTGCAGACAACCTTTCTTCTAGACTTACCCATGGGAGTCAGCACTCTTGGGACTAGAGATGGTATGGGATTCAAAATAGAAAGTGAAGATCATCCAGGAGTGGATGAAGACTACCTAGAGCAGGCAGAAGTCTTATGATGACATGAGACAAACACCTCTTGAGTTCATGGATGGTGACCACGTCATTCTACGGGTCTCATCTCGACGAGGTTTGTAGAGATTTGGCAAAGGCTGAAAGTTATCTCTAAGGTTCATCGGAACCTTTCAGGTCCTCAGTAGAGTTGGAATGGTGGCATACCACCTACAACATCCCCCTCAGTTGCATCGGGTGCACGACCTCTTCCACGTATCCCATCTGAGGAGATACGTTCACAACCCATCTCACATCATCGACCATGGCGAGCTGGACATCGATGATGGGGAGAGGTTTTCTGAGGTTCTAGTTGAGATTGAGGATTGGCAGGGGTTGGTCCTTTGTGGGTGGTCAATACCTCTGGTTCATGTTCTTTGATATCACGAGAACATTCAGGAGGGCACATGGGAGTGGGAGGCTCAAATTTGTGCTTAGTACCCCCACTTGTTTTCTCATTTTTGAGTTGTGGCTTACAAGGACATAAAGCCCTGAGGTGAGGAGAATATAAAGACATCGAAATTAAATGTAATTTTTTTTATTTAAATGGGAATTTTATGAGTTCGTGAAAATTAATGGCGTGTGATTCCGAGGCCCGGAGAGTCCGGAATGAATTTCTAAACCTTTTTTTGGGTATGTTCTATAAACGTGTGAGCCGGTTTATGTAACATTTTTACAGGTGCTCAGAATTTAAATCTGAGGACACCATTGAACTCGCAGTACCAGTATTCTCTTAAGGAGACCTTTACCTTGACATTATTGGGTCGAGAGTGAAAGATAATTTTTTTGCTTTTCATCAATGAATTAAAAAAAATAAAAATGCCAAACATTTTTATTTTAGAAACCCCTCAACATGGGTTATGGTGGTGGGTACCACAGATGGATAAACCTCCCATTGGAGTGTTAAGAGGTAGGGACCACCTGAACTAACCACCCAATTAGATATTAATGGAGGGGACCACACAAACCCTCTTAATGGGGGATAAACCACTCAAGTCCCCATTAATTCATTTCCTCCATTAATATGAGACAATTAAATTGATACAAATAAATATTCCAACATCCCATTTAATTGTTAGAGCCAACCAACAATTAATGAAATTGTGTGAGAATTTTAATTATGCCAACCTTATTAATCTACTTAATTTAAATTAATAAGTTGGTTATTCCTCATTTTGGTGGAATTGGGGAAACTATTGGAAAAAGGGAGAAGCCTTTGAGAATTTTGGAGAAACTCATCCCCCAATGAAGGATGCTCTCACGGATGAGTTACATCTTCAACTAAGAAGAAATGACGAATGAGCCTGGGATCGGAGACATGTTGCGTGCAGGATGAACATCGATATCTTCAAATTAATACTCGCGCTGACATCAAAAAACCATTGAGGTAGGGTGGTTGTTTTAATTTCTTCCCCCTACCCATTCTTGTTAAATCATCATAAAAATAAGGAAGAGATTATAGTTTCTTGCAACCTCTCTAATGCAGAAAGTACGAGACAAAAAAAATCTATCGACTTCTCTGAAAATATTGGGTTTACTGGTTGTGTACTTCACGATGGAGGAGGATGAAAACCACCATATGTTGGGAACGAGAACGAAAATCGGCACCCCCACCCACCGCGACGATGGCCCCGACGTAACCGCGCCGCCCGCGGCCACCTCCGCCCTTGGCCGCCGCCGCCTACAGCCACCCCCGCCCCGCATCCCCCGCCGCCCCAAAACCTCCACCACCCCGCGGCCCCCTCTGCCACGTGGAACTTGCCACCCCATCACTTGTTTCACCTGCGACCCCCGTGGCCTCACTGCAGCATGGTCATCCCTGGACCTGTGCCCTCTGACGTCCCGCAACCTCCCCACCCCACGGCAAGCAGTGGCCCCCGCGGTCACCGCTATCCCACGGCCCCACCACCCAATGGCCTCTCCGTCCCGCGGCCCACGCAACCACCACGGCATCACCACCCCGTGGTCCTCCATAGCCCTCGTGGCCTCACTTCCCTCACGGCCCTCACGACCTCGCCATCCCGCAGCCTCACTGCCCCACTACCCTACGCAGCCCCTGCGGCCTCACTGCCCCACATCCCTTGCGTCCCATGCTACCTCGCCGCCTCCACCCTCGTGGCCTCGGCCACCACGCAGCCTCTTCCACCCCACGAAAACCACGGCCCCCACGGCCACCACATCGCACCGTGCCGCCCAGGCCGGGCTACCAGGCCGGTCCGCTCCAAGGGCCGAGCCGGGTCAACCCAAACTGGGTTGGCCGAAGACGGGTCAGCCCAACATGGTTGGACCGGACCCGTACCCACTTCGGCCCATTTATGCTCAATTAGCCATAACTTTGGCACCAGACGTCCGTTTGATGAACCATCTACGGTGCCAAAAGCCTTGGAGCTAGATGTCCAAGTTCATATATCCCACATGAGATCTGGATAATGTTGCGATATGGTCTGTTTGGATTGAGCACGAATCCAACCAGGCCCTCAGGACTAAAATGATTATAACTTACAGACCGGGGGTCAGATTGATGCACTGTCTGTTATGTTGATACCCCTATGATGTGGAGGTCCTTTTGGTCACATCTTCCTGGGACTTGTTGGAAGTTGGAGTATTGACCAGTGTCTTGAGGAGAAGATCCTCCCGTAGACGAGCATGCTTAGTGGGGGAACCCAGTAGCTGGCTGTGATGTGTAGAATAAATAGTGATCTTGTGTGGGTCAGCACCGAGGGATTCTGTGGGGTGGGATAGAACCTTGTGATCCGATGTGCATCAACATAGAGCGATCATGTGTGGGTCAGCACCGAGCATTGTAGTGTGGGTCAGGATCGAGCCATCATGTGTGAGTCATCACCTAGAGATCCTCTATGGGCCAGCACCTAACAATTCTATCTGGGTCAGCGTCGAGTGATCTATTGTGGGTTAGCAGTAAATCCTCTTAACAGAGTAAGATTATTCAATATTTACATCTAATAATATTTACTAATATACCTAAGAAATACCTAGTGTGAGCTGAGTTAGTACCATTGTGGTATTCTTCTGTGTAGAATACTTGTGTGGAAATTACCTTCATGTTGTTCCTTCCTTTTCAGAATAGTTGAGATTTGTGATTTTGAGTTGGACTCTCTGTTTCCTCATGATTAATATGGGTATACTTGATAACTTCGGTATATGTATGGGAATATACGTAAGTAGGGTTGTCATAGGTTTACATAATTTGTAGTTTATCCATTGTAGATTTTGGAGACCTTGAGGATCTCAGTGTCCCTACTAAGTATCATTATACTCACCCCCACATGGGATATTACCGCACTTGGATGTTTTTTGGGAAGACGACGGACAACATTAATCGAGGATGGGGGTACCAGGGCTAGACAGGGCCCGGAGGAGGACCATAGGGCATGATGGAACGCAGTAGAGATGGGCGGATGTGGAGTGTTTAGGAGGAGATCTGTACATACCCTTCAGGTAGGAACCTTGGAGGATGACCCACTAGCTAACTATATTTTTTCATCAGTTGTATTGTATTTATGTATTACTTCTACTATTATTGTTGGGCTTGTATTCCAACCCCTTTTTATTTTCATCTGTTGTTTCTATACAGTTGACTTGGGTTCGTATTTTGTCGTGTTCTTGGTTGTGTGTGTTTATATGTTATAATGGAAATTCCTTCCTGGTTATAGGGAATAAGCCTTTTAGTGCATGTCGCCAGCCCCTGGCCTATTGAAGGTGGGCTTAGGGTAGTCACAACATGAGCCCTAGGGGACAGGTCATGACAATTGGTATCAGAGGAGTCGTTTCAACCATAGAATATAAGAAATTGATCATTCATTTTAACAACAACTTTTTTATGTGAAGTGAGTGTGGTTATTAGTTTAGGGAATCCAGTATTGGTGTGGTGGATGACGTATCCATTCACCCGGACACTCACATCTGATTTTAGACTTAGTATAGGAAAACACTGATTGCTTGTGTGTTTTGAAGAGATTTATTTGTGATCTCTTTGAGTCATCTCACCAGGTATAAATTTTTGACTGTGGGATAAATTTTTTTTTTATAATGCCTCCACGTAGATAGCAAGTTTGGTTTCTGAATATAGTATGCAGTGATAGCCCACCGAGCGACGAGGCCTCGGTGTCGGGCCCTCTTCCAGAATAGTCCCATCGAAGGCCCCAGTAGTACCATTACCCGTTCAACCATCGATTCCACCATCCCCAATAGTAGAAGGTGAATGATGCTTGAGCGCATTCCATGAGTTCCAATGAAAGAGGCCACCCAGGTTATGGAGAGAGACGGACCCACAGGCGGCTGAGGATTGGTTAGAGGCCATGGTGGGATCTTTCAAACTGGCAGGGACACCAGCCGATCTCATGGTGATTTGGGATGCCATAATTCTACAAGAAGAAATAGGTAGATGTGGAGTTTTATGGCCTATGATCACAACAATGTAAAGCTTATTTTGGAAGACTTCGAGAGCTTATTTCAGGCAGTGTTTGTTCCAGTGACTATTCACGCAGTGTGTATACAAGAGCAACTTCACCTATAGCAGGGAAGCATGACTACGGCTCAGTACTCTGCATTTTTCACTGACCTCTCACACTATCCACTGATTTTGTGGAGGACATGTTCTTTAGGGATCAGACCTTCGAGCATGGACTTTGGCAAGAGATCAGGGCTTTGATGATTTTTCTAAGCATCCCGATGTAGGCGGGGGTGTTAGAGCGAGCCCACTTAGTGAAGAATTTCTGTGCTGAGTAGTCACCAGTAGAGAGAACCACTAATGGAATTCATGTAGCAGAGTCTTCTATAGCTACTAGTAGAAAGATTTCATAGAGGTCTAAAAAGACTAGACATATAGGTGGACGACCACAGGATTCAAGGTCAGTTGTGAGGGGCACCCGAGGCAGAGCCAGTCATGCCAGTAGCGGGCAGTGTTATACATGCAGCGGGCTAGATAACTTGGCTCGTGACTGTTCGGCCCGCCAGATGAAGGATTAGTAGATGGTCGAAGGACCTACTAGGAAGATAAATAGGTTCGACGAAGGAGGTCTACATGGAGCATGCAAATGTGGAAGAGGAGATGGCCGTGCAACCGGCGGTGGGAGACGATTCGAGATGTTACCTCCACATCCACTCGGAGGCCCACCCTAACTGCTAGGAGGAGGAGGACAAGGTCGAGCATAGCTTCATGAAGTTGTGGCCTACGACCATGGTGCTCCTGAGATGATACGAGGTATGATCCTTATCTACTCCACCTTAGCTGTAGTACTTATAGACACAGGTTCCAGTCATTCTTTTATTTCCATTTCCCATGTTCTGCACTTAGAGATTCTGATGGATATGTTGGCTATATCCTTATGGCTAGAGACTCCTACAGGAGATGATTTAATGATTATTCACATGTTACGGTAGTGTGTTCTTACTCTAGGAGGTGAGAGCTTCAGCTGGGATCTCTTAGTAGCGGCATCGAGGAATTATGATGTCATCTTGGGTATGGACTAGTTATCTATAGTTCATACTCAGAATGACTATATTAGGCACAAAGTGTGGTGTGTTTGAACGAATGGGACCAGGTTTACCTCAACCGGTGATATGGGAGCCTTTGCAGCACCGGATGGACTTACCCGGATGAGAGTGAAGCTGATCACTCATTAGTTGGCAAGCCATACCCTCAGAGATGTTGATGTGGAGAGTCTGAGTTATCCTGTAGTGGTGGACTAGTACGAAGATGTGTTCTCTAATGATGTTCCAGGTCTACCTCCACGAAAAGAGGTTGACTTTTACAATGAGTTGTGCCCTGGGACGACAATGATATCCACAATAGCATATCGGTTGGCTCGCGCAGAGCTTTGTGAGCTGCCAGTACAGCTAATGAATTTGCAGGGGAAGGGATTCATATGGCCTAGTGTTTCACCTTGGGCCACCCCGATTTTTGTTCACAAAGAAGGCAGATGAAAGCATGTGACTTGGTATTGACTATCAACGTCTAAACCAGGTGACCGTGATGAACAAGTTCCCACTTCCGAGGATTGATGACATTTTTGATCAGTTGAAGGGAGAACAGTGGTTCTCGATGATAGACCTCAGATCAGGCTATCACCATTTTAGAGTACGAGATGAGGATGTACAGAAGAAATGTCTCAGATTTCTATACGTCCATTATGAGTTCTTGGTTATTCCATTAGGTGTTACCAACACTATAATAGTGTTCATGGGACACCTAAACAAGATCTTTCAGCCATACCTTGATCACTTTGTAGTATTCTTAATAGAAGACATTCTGATCTACTCGTTTTCTGAGGAGGACCATACCTCTCATTTTCATGTAGTACTGGACATAGTCCGAGAGCACCCGATTTATGGTAAGCTCTTGAAGTTCTAGTTATGTATCCGAGAGGTTCACTTTCTAGGACATGTAATATCAGAGGTTAAAGTTGTAGTGGATCCAAAAAATATTGAGGCGATACATGCTTGGGATCCATCCAGGAGTGTGATGGAGGTATGGAGTTTTCTAGGTTATTATGGATATTACCAGTGGTTTGTGACAGATTTATCTAGAGTTTCATCATCTTTATCAGTGTTGATGTTGAATGGGAAACCCTTCGTGTGGTTGGAGAGATGTCAGTGGAGTTTTCAGGATCTGTGGTAGAGGCTGACTAGTGCCCCCATCTTGAGGCTTCTAGAGGAGGGCGTATGTTACATAGTCTACTGCGATTCATTAGGGACCGAACTGGGATGTTTCCGGATGCAGAAGAAAGTAGTGATCACATATGGTTCACGACAGTTGAGATAATATGAGCAGAACAATGCTACCCATGACCTAGATTTAGTAGTAGTGGTCTTATCCTTGATGATGTGGTGACATTACATGATAGGTGAGCATTTTACAGTGTACTTTGATCACAAGAGTCTCTGGTATATCTTCTCTCATAATGACTCAGACCTGAGACAATGAAGTTATCTTGAGTTCCCCCAGGATAATGACATCGAGATAGTCTATACTTTTGGGAAGGGGAACGTTGTAGCAGATTCACACAACCAGAGATCTTGTATACAAATGCTAGGTTATGTGACAGAGTAGTTGGCCGCATTGTAGATATCCTTCCTAGAACGTGATGGAGTAGCTTTCCTTCAGTCTCTTACTATCACTCCCCCACTTCTTCAATTAGTCAGGGAGGTGTAGTGCGGGGACACTAAATGCAAGACTCGACGTGCTCGGATATCCATAATATAGGAACATGATGGATTTCTTGAAGGTGGGGAGAACGTCATCCTCTTCAGAGGACGTGCCATTGTACCAGTGTCACTTCAGGAGGAAGTGTCAAGGTAGTTACACACATCCCCTCTAGAGGTACATCCAGGAGTGGAAAAGATGTACCAGGATCTCTGACAACAACACTGGTGGCCGGGAATAAAGAAAGTTGTTTCACAGTTTGTCTCTCGGTGCCTCACTTGTCAACAAGTGAAGGCAGAGCATCATGTACTAGTAGGTTTGTTTCTTCCTTTAGAGGTCTCAGAGTGGGTGTGGGATGGGATATCCATGGACTTTGTGACATGTCTTTCACGTACATCCAGGGGTCATGACTCTATTTGGGTGATCATCCACCCACTCACCAAGTCGGCCCACATCCTATAGATCAGTGAGTAGGGTTCAATAGAGGGCTTGTGACACCTCTATGTGAAGAGATTGTGCGGCTACATAGAGTGACCTTGATGATTTCCTCTGATCGTGATGCACGTTATACTTCCTGGCTAGGGAAGTGGTTGCCGAAGGCTTTCGGGATGCAGCATTGTTTGAGCACCGCCATCAATCTTGAGAAGGATGGTCAGACTGAGCGGACCATTTAAACCCATGAGGACATGCTACAATCTTGCGTCCTCAACTTCAGTCGCGTCGGGGAGGATTACATACTTTTGGTGGAGTTTTAATACAAAAAAACTTTCACTCGACCATTGAGATTGATGATTTTGAGGCATTGTACGGGCGACCTTGCAGATCACCTTTGTACTGTACTAACCTAGGGGAGTCATCACTCGTGGGACAAGAGATGGTACATGCTACCACAGGGAAAGTGCAGATCATTCAGGAGTGGATGATGATTTCACAGAGTAGGAATAAGTTATATGCCGATAAGAGACAATGACCTCTAGAGTTCGATGATGGAGACCACGTATTTCTCTGGGTCTCACCTCGACAAGGTTTGCAGCGATTTGTCCATGGAGGCAAGTAATCATTGAGGTTCATCGGATCCTTTTAGGTCCTCAGTAGAGTTGGCAAGGTGGTTTACCGCCTATCACTCCCCACTCTGTTGCACTGGGAGCACGACGTCTTCCACGTATAACCGCTGAGGAGATACGTGAACGAACCATCTCACGTCATCGAACACAATGAGCAGGACATCAATGATGGGGTGATGTTTACAGAGGTTCCAGTTGATATTGAGGATTGACAGAAGCAGGTCCTACATGTCGATATATCTGGTGCGCGGTTGTTGGCAGCATGTAAACCTCTAGGATTGCACATGGGAGTGTGAGGCTCATATTCATGCTCAGTACCCCCAATTGTTTTCCTAGTTTTGAGTTGTGTCTTATAGGGACGTAAATCCCTGAGGTGGGGAGAATTTAAAGACCCGAAAAATTGCTGTAATTTTTTTAATTAAATGGAAATTTTAAGAGTTTGAAAAAATTTGTGGTGCTTGATTTCAAGGCCCGGAGTGCCCAGAATGTATCTCTAATAATTTTTTGGGTTTGTTTAGTAAATGTGCGAGTGGTTTTTTGTAACTTTTGAAATGGAGATCAAAATTAAAATATGAGGACTCAATTGAACTCTCATAATCGGTATTCAGTTAAGGAGACCGTCACCTTGACCGCAGTGGGTCGAGAGTGAAAGATAATTTTTTTCCTTTTCATGAAAGAATAAAACAAAATAAAAATGTCTGAAATTTTTATTTTAGAAACCCCTCAACATGTGTTATGGTGGTGGGGACAACCCGATCCTAAACCACCCATGTGAGTGTTAAGAGGTTGGGACCCCCTGAACTAACTCCCAATTTTAAATTAATGACAGCGACCACCCAAACCCTCTTAAAGGGGGGGGGGAACTCTACTCCAAATTAATTATTTTCCTCCATTAATTTGAGCACATTAAATTGATACAATTAAATATTCCAACACCCCATTTAATTGTTGGATCCAACCAACAAATAATGAAATGTGTCGGCATTTAAATTTTTCCAACCTTATTAATCTACTTAATTTAAATTAATATGTTGTCTATTCCTTATTTTGGTGGAATTAGGGAAACTTTTGGAAAAAGGTTGATACTTTGGGGAGTCGTGAAGATACTCATACTCCAACAAAGAATTCTCTCACTGACGTTGAACATCTTCAACTAAGATGAACCGACAGATGATCATGGGATCAGAGGCATGTGGGGGGAGTGACGAACATTGACATCGTTGAATTATTACTTGAACCAACATCAATGAACCTTCGATGTAGGGTGGTTTTTTGAATTTCTTCTCCTTACCTGTTCTTTATAATTCATTGTAAAAATCAGGAAGAGATTATAGGTGCTGACAACCGCACTAACGCTAAGAGTACGGGCCAAACAAACATGGCATGACCTCTCTGCAAATATTGTGTTTAATTGTTGTGTTCTTTGCGATGGTGGGGGAAAACAACCAACCTTTATGGGGCTTGAGAACGGTGGTCAGAACCGCCGCCATCCACAACGAAGCCGACAACACAAATGCACTGCCCGCAGCCACCACTGCCCCGCAGCCTCCTCCGCCGGCAGACTCCGCCACACGCGGCCTCCTCTGCCCTATAACCATTGTCGTCCTGCAGCCCTCCACGACCCCTATGGCCTCGTCGCCCCGTGTCCTCACCGCCTCGCAGCCTCGCCGTCCCGCGGTCCCCGCGACCCCCACCGCCTCGCCGCCCCACTGCCCCCGCAACCTAGCTGCCCCACAGCCATCGCAGCCCCCATGTTCTCGCTGATCCATGGCCTCGCGACCAACATGGCCTCGCGGTCCCAGTGGCCTCGCCGCCCCGCGGCCCCCCTGCGGACCCTTCTCCCCACAGCCCTCACGGCCCCTATCGCATCGCCGCCCCGTGGGCCTCTCAACCTCCGCCGCCCCGCAACTTCTACGTTGTCCCACGCCGCCCAGGCCGGGCCACACCCCGGGCCATGCCGGGCATAGAGGGTCAGGCCGGGTCTGGCCGAGTCGACCCAAACCGGGTCGGCCCTGGCCGAGTCGGGTCGGACTCAGACCCACTTCGACCCATTTACACTCTTTTGGCCTTACCTTTGGCACCGAACATCATTTGATGAACTGTCTATGGTGCCAGAAACCCTAGAACGAGACCGTCCCCTCTGTATTCACCTCTTGAGATTTGGATAAATTTGGGATACAAATAGTTTAGATCGAGTACGAAACCAACCAGGCCCTCAAGACTAAATGGGCAATAACATACAGATCGGGCGTCCGATTGACGCACTGTCTATTGGGTTAAGAACCCTATGAAGTGGTGTTTCTTTGGGTTATTTTTTCAATGAACATTGTGGCAGTTTATGTATCAACCAGTGTCTTGAGAAGAGGATCCTCCTAGAGACGAGAAATCATAGGGCGAGAACCCAGAATCTGGATGTGATTTGAAGAATAAATAGTGATTTTGTGTTGGTCAGCACTAAGGGATCTTGTGTGGGTCAGCACTGAGAGATCCTATGTGGTTCAGCACCGAGCGATCCTATGTGGGTCAGCACCGAGCGATCCTGTGTGGGTCTTCACCAAGTGATACTCTATGGGTCAGCACCTAGCAATCCTGTCTGGGTCAGCACCGAGCTATCCTGGGTGGATCAACACCGATCAATCCTATGTGGGTAAGCACCGAGCGATCCTGTGTCGGTCCGTACCAAGCGATCCTCTATGTGTCAGTACAGAGTGATCCTGTGTGAGTCAACAATATAGCCTCTTAACAGATTAAGATGATTCAGCAATTACATCTAATTCTCCTTACTACTATACCTAAGAAATACATGGTTTGAGGTGAGTTAGTAACTTTGTGGTATTCTTCGGTGTGGAGTACAAGTGTGGTACTTTCATTCGCGGTGTTCCTTCCTTTGCGAAACCATTGAGCTTTGGGCTTTTGATTTGGGCTCTTTATTTCCTCTTGATTGATATGGGTATACATGATAACATAGTTATATGTATGGGCATATACCTAAGTAGGGTTGTCACCAATTTACATACTCTGTGGTTTATCCTTTGTGGATTTTGAGAGACCTTGAGGGTCTCGAGGTCCCAACTGAGTATCATTATATTCACCCATTCTCGGGATATGCCCGAACCTTGATGTATTTGGTGCATAAAATATAAATTTATGATCAAGGATGAGGGTACGAGGGCTAGATGGGGATCAGAGGTGGGCCATAAGGTTGAATAGTACGTAGAGGAGACGGGCAGACGTGGAGTGCTAAAGAGGCGATCTTTACCTACTCTTCAGGTAGGAACCTCAGAGGATGACCCAGTAGATGCCTTTTGTTTTTCTTCAGTTGTATTATATTTCAGTTTCACTTGTACTATTACGATTGGGCTTGTATTCCAACCCTTTTTTTACTTTCAACAGTCTTTTTGATAACCAGTTGACTAGTGTTATTATCTTCTTGTGTGCTTCGTTGTGCATGTTTACAGATTATAAAGGCAATGCCTTCCTGGTTATAGGTAAAACTTCTTTCGGTGCTAGTCTCCAGCCCTTGTCATATGGAAGGTGGGTTTGGGGTCATCACAGCACGGGTCCCAGGGGAAGTTCTGTGACAATATTAATGTTTTCTTTTTTCAGTGAATCTTTACAATTCCCTGAACGATGATATATCATTTAAAAATTGATTTTTTATTAAAATATATATAATGGTTACTATTTTATATAAAATAAATATAATTTTTTTTATTAATTATTGATTGTTAACATTCAAAATTATATTGACGAATAAATAGATTCATTATTCCTTAAATAATTTTTTTTTCATCATTCCGTGAAAAAAATACCCATAAAATTAATGGAATGAATAATATAAATTATAATTTATTAAATAATTTTAATGATTTCTCTCTGAAAATTTTCAATGTTATTCACACATGGTGAGGTAGAAATGACCATAAATGCCAAATTGAAGCACACATAGACTAATAGAAGGATTAACAACATAATATAAATTTCAGAAATATCCAGTTAATATATTAGTACAAAATAATAATTAATAAATGATATTGATGAAATTAAATAATAAGAATATTTTTTATAAATTTTAATATTAATCATTATTTGGTTATAATAAGAGTCAGAGAAAAAAATCAATGGTATAAGATTCTATTATAATATTAAATTGATGACACATATGTTTTAATGTAATCGTACATTAGTAGAAAATATAGGTTATTTTAATCTAATCCCCAATAATGTTTCCTCTATTAAAGAGATTTATTGGTTATATATGTGGTATTACAATTGTTCCTCCCATAAAATTATAATTCTGTCTAACCAATATATAAATGTTGAATAAACCATATATCTTCCTTTTAATAATAATTAATCTTATTCCATACTCTTTTTAGATGATATTATGGATTACTATAACCCAAATAAATTATTAAAAAGGGTAATTTTCTAATGACTATTATTTTTTTTACGAAACATTGAATTTAATCTATATAATAATTTCTGCAAGGTAACATTCTCCCATGTTTTCCTTGATTTTATTTACACTATTAATTTCTTTTCTCAAAATATTATTTGAAGAAAAATTTATTTATATTCCAAATTATTTCAAAAATATTGATTAATAAATTAATTATATTTATAATTTATCAAAAGGTAGAGGCTATTTTAATTTATCACCTATAAAAATTTTAGTCATCTTATAATGTGTTTTTATCAAATTATGTATACTTTAATGTTTCATATGTTATAATAGGGATATTTTTCAATGGAATTATAAAATTGTATTATCTTTATGATTCATTGTTATGTTTTATTGTTTGTTTTGAAATAATGTTCAATATCATAGGTAAATTATTTAATGATGTAATTATGTCTTTTTAATAATAATAATAGAGATCCCTCAAGAAAAATTAAATTTCCTATAAAATATTATAAATTACAAAATGATAAATATTTAAAAAATTTGAGGAACTAGAGTACATCTATCTTATTATATATAGTAATTATGGTTCCATTCCCTTGATTAATCATTCAAATTGGATTATCTATCGAAAAATCTATTACGCCATATATAATTATTTGATTTGAAAAAATTAACTATCAAAAAATAATTTCAGAAATAATCACTTCATTCTAAAATTCACGAAGGGGAATATTATATGATGAACATGATTCTACGGGAAAAGAGTGATGAATCTATGTGAAGACTTATTTTTCTCTAGTTTTTTAATATCTAATTATGGATTGAAAGAGTCAATCCTTCCATTTTAGCTTTATATGTGATTGCTTTATAAAAATCAATACAGATTCTTGAGTGTGATTCTATAATAGATTCATAAAAGATTCCACTTTAGAAATTAGTCGATGGGATGCCTTTCGAAGAAACATGTATCATAATACTGATCTATGCATTAACGGGTGGTTTCCAAACATGAGAAAAGTATCCATATTATGTTTAAAAATGACCTCATAATCCCATATCCATTAATATAAATATTCTATTGATTAAATTCTGAACAAAACCAATCTCCATTGATGAACGTAGCCTAATAGAAAATAGAATGTTCTTCTATACCATATTTGGATCAACATTTTGGTTTTCATACAAAAAAATTTCCTTTTCAATTATATCAAATTAAATGATTCAATAATTGTTTTCTAATGTAATCTTTTGAACTGGGAATAACCATCCTGGAACCTAAAATTAAAAAATATATTGTTAAAAATGATTTCATTTAATTTATCCAACATAAAGAGTTCAGAAATGATATTCCATAAACTTATAGAAAAAATAAATTAATGAATAAATTGTAAATGTAATCCTATTAAGATTTTATTGATTTTTACATAGTGAAATGATTCTGGTCAGTTCCTATAAGATATTAATCAAAATTTTTATTATTATAATATACTATCCATAATAGTTTACACCGGAAAAGAGAAACCCAATTCCTCAAGAATCAATTCAAATCAGAATCCTATTATGTGGGAAAACATTAGGGGAATTTCTATAATATATTGTTGATGGGTATGTTATATAAAACATTATCATATATTAATATGTACTCAGAACTCATGAAACTATATTCATAGATAACGTTTTTTGATAGGAGTTTGTAGGTATTCCAAGGGGGACACAATTTAAAACAATTTTAATACGTTTGGAACCATAATATACATAAAAAATTCATAAATCAATGGATTATAAATCATATTTCCCATTTATAATTAGAGTTTTTAATTAATGGTGGCCAACCAATGACTATACCTCATCACAACTATCTGGAATTTTAAAATTTATGGTCTGATGAAGGATTGGAGAATCTGATTCATTAAAGAACCTAGTAAACTGAAAATTTTATTCTATATAAACTAAATAATATTTTATTTTATAGAGAATAACCTCAACAATATTGGATCATAATGTAAATAATTTAATGGGTAATGGTTTTCAAAGCATGTTCCACCCTTCATCAGTTTTTAATAATATGTATTCTATTTGACCCAAAATATTTTCTAGTATTATAAATTTACACTAAATATGCTGTTTTTAAAATCATTATTTTGGATTTTCATCATGTAACTATTCCATTAACAAAATGAAATGGATTTATAAATATTGGTGTTATCAATGCGATAGAAAACTGATATCCTTATATAAATTAAAATTTATTTCCCATTACAGCATATTAACAATTCATTATTGTTTTACACAGTGTTCCTAAAGCTGAATACCTAAGTATTTCCCAAGAATATAGACGTGTTTCAAATTGAGGAATGTGGACTACCCTCATTAATGTTCACAATTTATTTGATAATAAAATTCCCATGATAGTTTTTTATAATTAATAAAAATAATTTATTAATACCTGTTTATATATTAATTACAGATTAACCAATAATTATAAAAGACCACATTGATTAAATCAATATTCTAAAAACCACATTGGTGAAACTGAATTACATAATCAGTATTAAAAATTTGCGATAGAGGGTTAACACTTCTACCATCATGAATGATATATATATTTAACTTTTCATATATATCACTAATTCATAATCTTAAGTAGTCATTAAAATTTATAAATATAGTGGTAGATCTATAATTCATTAAGCTAAGGATAAATACGAATTAATTATTCAATTCACCAAAAAAGATATTCTAACTTTTAAAAAATAGACAATCATGTTAATTAGAGGGTCACTGACAGCCATTATATGGAGTCACTTAACCCTAAATTCCTGGTTTTTTTTTCAATTTCTATCCTGATATCAAATTATATAGTAATACTCAATTTACAACTAGGTTTCATTATCTAATTCATTAATTCAAATAATGATAGAATAAAATCATATTCCTTCTCCCTCATAAATTTTATAATTATTGAAAACCATTTTTTTATAAAATATTGAGTGTCTTATTGCTAGAATATTTCTAATAATATTATAATCATAAATATAAAATGTAATTAGATTGAATTAGGGTAGAGAATTAGTAGCATCAATCATGGGAAAATGAACAATAAATTTAGTATTTCGTCCACTTTATAATGATTCCATTCATAATGAATATATGAATTATATATCATAAATCATCCAAAATAATATCATATTACTAAAAAATAATATATTGGTGAATCCATATGATTTTGGATCACACCTTGGATAAAGCGAAAATTTAGTAGGCTTATACTATGCTAGATCATGTAACATAGTTGGTATCACATCCTATATGTTCTCAAAAATACTATAGAAGAAATTTTTTCATTTAGAAATGAATATAAAAGAAAAATTGTGAAATAGATCCATGTAATAAAGAACTATATTATCCCTTATTTAATTATTCCCATTGATAATTTTACATCAATTCATAAAACTTATAAAAGGGTTCAATTAGTTTCATTCAATCTAGAGATTATATAAAGACCCAGATTTAGTTCAAAAATAATTATTCTTTAATAAATAACTCATTTTCATTAATTCATGATGATCATTTCATGTTATGGATTTATATAATTTGGTCATACCTATTACATAATAAAACTATGATTTATTATTTGTAAAAATACTATTATCATTCATTTCTATGACAATACATGACTATTAAAAATTCATGATTTATATTCATAAAAATTATTTACAATTTTTATTTAAAAAAAATCCATGATCAACCTCTTCATAAATTCCATTGGAAACATTTCAAAACATGGTATAAAAACCAAAATATAATTATTGAACATAAAATCATTAAAATAAAACATTTATTAGGTTATAAAACTATGTGATCATGAAATATATATTTCCATTAACATAATAAATTTTGAGTTCAAACAATCATTCACTTACACAAGAAATCAGTATTAATGCAAACTTTTTTATAAACCATATTTTAACAAAACATGATGTAGAAATAATAACCATGGCGGGTTTTCTAAATAAATTAGAACCCATGAAAAATTGATTCAAAAAAATATCATTTTACCCTATATGTGAATAATCATTCCATTAAAACAAAATATCATTATCGTACCACTTTAATGTAATTTATTTCCATGAAAAAAATTAGTAATAATTGAAAAGATATATTGGTTCTTATAAATGTATTCGTCATATAACCCGTAAAATTAAATTTTAAAAATGAAAAACCAATTTCTCTAACATTCAAAATAATTTTTTGATGGAAAAAATCAATAGCCATTTCAATGGAGAGCTCTATCATGCTCACCTATCATCATGATCTATATTGGGATCACACATCATCACGATCTACAACAGTCTCAACAATTTCCATAGTCCACATATAGCCAGTACCACATCATAAATAATGATTAGGGAACATAAAATTCTCAAATAATATAGAATCATAAATTACCATCCTCAAAATACTAAAAATATAACCTTAAACAATTAGTAAAAATATTTCATCTAATGATATATTATTTTTTATTTAGAACATAATTTTTAAAGAAAAATAATCACCACATAGGGAAGGAGGGGGTTTAATTTAATAAAAAATTCAAAGGTATAATAAAATCTAAATACAAAAAAATAGTTAGGATAGTTGGAAAACCTGTTAATTTTATATATATAAAAATAGAACAATCCTTTTTATCATATTTAAGGATAAACAAAACATTAAATATGAAATATATCAGTTGGTTAATTTGGAAAAGAATTACAAAAAAACTAAAAATAAAATAAAATTTATTTTACAATTAATTTAATTCCATTTTAATAATTCCATAATATTATTTGAATAATATATACATTAATTTTTATTTTTTTAAAAATAGATATTTAAAAAAAATTATAACTATTTTTTATGGTATGGTGTCTCCTATGTGATGTTTAACTCAACATGTACATTAATTATCTTCCTAAAAACAAACACTTTTTAATTATTTATTTTCTTGTTTACATTTTTTGTTTTTATAATAACTTTTATTTCATTTATAAACATGTTTTATTTAATAACATAATCAATTGAGTAAATCTTAATCATTTTGATGATATTAATCTAGAACTTATAAAATAACATTGGTTGGTAGAATAATGTCAAATAGGTAATTACTACATCTTCTAAAAATGTAATCATGACATATTTATCATTTTTTAATTATAATTTTTAAATCATACATGAATGATGGATAAGAATGACGAACTCTTTTACAATCATGGAGACGGTAGGTCATACATATGTATTATTAAAGATTCTATTTTTTAACAAACATTAAAGAATCAATGTATATATTATTTAATAATTATATATTTATTATTATATAAAAAATTGAATACATTTAATCTGTATACTCCTATATATTTTAACCATGTTATGTGTTTATTAAAAAGAAATGACATCTCTTGGTGGAGGTGGTAATCCACTAACACTCACAAATGACATTATCATTTATTAATGGATGTAAATGTAATAAAGTAAACGATATATTATAATTATTGAATGATAAATATTTAAAAAAAAAATTATATATATATATATATATTAAATAGATAATTGCATGAATCCATTTGAGATTATAAATGAAAAAAATATATCTTTTTGTGATGCGGTAGTCAACCACACATAGGAAAGATTTATTCCTTTTCAATTAGATGGAATAATTAGATAAAAATTGGTTATATTAATAAAATATAATAAATAATTTTTTTTTTGAATATAATGGTTTTATTATTTCATCTTTTTTGAAGAAAATTTAAAGGATGTAGAAGAAAAAACCTAAAACATCAAGATAAAAGATATATATCTTCTTTAGACAACCAATTTTCTATTATTCATCCAGCCTTACATAGTTAATATTATTCCCAACAAAATACTTGTAGATCATTAGGAGGGATTTTAGGAACACATTTTGGTAGGTTTTATCAGATCTTGAGTTCTAGATTATTGTAAGGATGTGGGGATAAGAGGTTCATTTTATAACTGAGGGAAGGAAAAATCCTGAAATTTCCTAAAATATTAAATTCATATAAATTATTTTTCAAAATCATGTGATTAGAAATTTATATTATTAAAATTAGTTTCATTATGTCCATAAATACAATAATAAAATTAATTTTTAAATATTTATATTATTTTTTCTCTTATAACTTTGTTCTAACCACCATATTACCATTTATAAAATTATAACGAAATTAAATTTACGTAGTCATTAAGGGTCGTGAAAGTTAATATTAAATAGAAAATAAGTGATAAACGGGCCATATATTATATTTGAAACCAAATATCAATTATTTGGATGTGGTATGAATTTTTGTGAATTTTCATTAATATAATAAATTATTATTTATTATATACCGATATTTTTTATTTTTTATTTTCTCATTTGTTTTTTCATTAAAGAAATTAAAATAATAATTTAATTATAATATAAATAATTTAAAAATATATATTATGTTAAATTTATCTAAATAAATTAATATATCATAACCTACTAGGAAATATTAAGTTTTTAATTTTATAAAATTATTTCCTTGATTTTTCTATTATTTACATAGGAATTGTGTCCTCATTTTGAATGGAATTAAGGATCTTATTTTTTCAAATAAATATAAAATAAAATCATAAGGAATTTATTTATACTTGAAATAACCATTGATAATAATTCATAAATTATTTTTTCTTAATGTGAACATATAAGTGGAAGTGTAAAGAAAGAGAGATGAATGTTTTATTTTTAGTTAACTAAAATAATATACATTTGAAAATAAAAGATAAAAGAACAAAAAAGATTTATATTATAATATTTGTTTATTATGGATGATATATAATCCATTACTAAAATAATCAATGTTTTAATATGAACTTTAATCCATATAAATTTATATTTAAGCTGATTACAAACATTGTGCCATTACTGTGGAAATAAAAAACAATTTTTCATATTCATAGTGAACAAATCTAAAATATATATATATATAAAATAATTTACCACATAATTAAATATATTTAATAAATTACTCAAAATAATTTGTTATAAGTGCTAGAATTGAAATTAAAAAGAATCATTCAAAATGTGATGAAAAATGATTCTTTAGAAAAATGACTTTTAAGAATAAAAATGTTCTAAAACCGAATTAATGCTTAAAATTTTTTGAATAGTAAATAATTTTGTTTATTTAAAGAAAAATAAAATAATTTTTTTCTGAAAATAATCCAAAATAATTTTTTTATCTTTAAATACTAGAAAATGATAATTTTTTTCTAATTTAAATCAGAATATATCATTATTCATTGAAATATATAACATTTCAGAAAATTATAAAAAATGTAATCCTAACATAATTTTAAGACGATTAATTCAAAAAAGCCATATTTTTTCATATTTAACTTATATGATATGGAATATATCTTTGAAAAGAGACTATATAATAAATGAAAACCCAACATGGATACAATTAATGCATTTTTTACAGTAATTTAAATAATATTCTTATAATGAAGATATCTCTATAAAATCATATTATGTAAGGTTATTAAGGCATGAAAATGATTTATCCTTACAAAAAATCGGATGTTACATTCTTCCCCCCTTTCAAAAATTATATCTTCACAATTTTATTTACTAATTCAATAAGTGTGGATATCATTCCATAATGTCATATTATTATTACAATTTCACCCCATAAGTAATACGGGTTCTCCCATAAATTGTATACATGTGAATAACGTTATTACCCAACACATTATCTTTATTGTCAAGATTCTAAACAAAGTGTACCTTATAGTAATGGGTTTCATCGAAATTATAAACATCACAGCTCTAAATATGATATGTGTCAGAAATAATTGTTTCCTAAAAAAATCTTGAAATAAATCATTTCTATTTGATATTCAATGGGAGAATATGACTCACTTAACTACTCATCCAATTTTATCTACAATTTCATAATATTCAATGAACTAATAACATGGCATCACTCTTATAATAAAACCCATAACACATTTCAATGGATATGTATTAATAAAAAAATTATATACCTTTAAAAATTTATATTTCCTCTTGTTTTTTGCATAAATTTAATGCATGCATCGATACATCCTCATAAGTTACTGAATCAAACTCACCTTATCAACCATTTATTACCCAAATTCTGACCCCAATAATATTTTATCACATAATTCATCATGAAAAAAAATGTTTTCTAACACTAAATTACTGATTATATATCATATATATCCATTTTAACCTATAATGAATATTATTATTATAAAGGGGTTCCACTAATAAAGAAGTTGATCTTATCATGCATTATAATTCTGTTCCACAAGCTCAAATAGTTTATTAAATTGTTCTAATTCTTATCTTTGGCTAACAAACATATTGATTTTGAAAAATTCATTGATATATAATTCCATGCCAAACGACATCAGAAGGAATTTTTAATTTTTTCACTAAATTGTGGATTACTATCAGATACATGACATAATAACTCCATGAATGATAACTAAATCCATTATTTAATGATTATAAAAAAATATAATGAAATATTTCGTTAATGGGAATGAAATATGAAGATATTTTCAATTGATCAATGTTAACACAAATCACATAATTACCTCATGTCGTGTTTGGAAATCCCAACCTAAAATCGAATGATATATTCTCAAATTTTAATTATGGAAATGGAAATTTCTAAATGATCCCCTTCACTAATTTCTATTCCTCTTTAACATATTGACAATTAAAAAATTTATTGGTAAATTCAGCTATATATTCTTTCATCACATCCCATCAATAATACTCTTGAAGGTCTCTTTGCATCGTAGTGCCTATATTATTAATGAAAATTTAGGATCTGTGTGCTATAGTTAATAATTATATCTTTAAAATGAAATCACAAGGAAGACATAATAATTTTCCAAATTATATAATACCTTTCTATAAATATTAAATTCTAAAAAAATTACAATGATTAAAAAATAATCATTTCCTTTAAATCATTGTCCTCTTATGGTTCTTTTTTAATTCAATCTAACATATATAATTGTAGAAAAATTTGAAATAAATAATAGAATTTCATGCATTAACAATTTCTATGGATTGATTCATTATATCATTATCTAGAGGATCATGTTCTAAAAGCATCGCGGTTAATATGGTATTATCGTTGTCACTAAAAATAAGCTACATTGATTGATTTTCAAGGATTTTAATGAATTTTCATTCAAAATTGTTTATTATTTCTAAGGAACTTCTCTACCCCAACAGAAACTCTTTCCAGATGAATATATAAATAAATATTTTTGGATTAGAATATATTTCACACTTGACTCCATATATATGATTCCTCTAAATATATAATTAAAAAACCCTATTAGTAAATTATAGATCATGTGCCTTATAATATTACACATTAGGTTTTAGGATTCAAATAGCATATGAAATTACAAGATCATTTTACATGGAAGTGAATCCTATTCCCTTCAAAGAAGAATTATTGTATATAAATAAATATGATTATCTAGATGTAAATGACAATATCGAAGAAACATATAATATTTTTTTAGTTCTTATAATCAATAATCACACTCTATTTTGTGGGTAAATTTTAATTTTTTTGAGTTAAAATACTCTGTGGGTACGATATCCAATAATTATTTTCAAAAAACAACTGGTAGTAAATTGTTAAACCAATAAAATTATGAATATATATCAAATATATATATTTTGGCCCTTTTTGGTCAACATTCTTATCATGTCTAATGGTAATGACATCATTATAGACAGAATTCCCCTGAAATGTAATCTATTCGAATAAAACCCAACCCTTACTAAAATTTTCATATAATATTTCTACATCCATTGTTTTCATAAAATACTTTGGTGTCTATCATAATAATAATAGATATTAGAATGTTGGAATATTTAATAAACAAAAAACACTACTACATTATTTAAATAGTTATGGAAATATATATTTTGTTGATTCAAGAATAAAACTGGTGCCTCAAAAATCCCACGGGTCACAACTACCTAATCAATATTTCTAAATCTAGTGAAAAACTCAATATTCATAATATCATACTCTCTCACTATTAAAAAAAATGGTATCTTGAGCTGAAACCAATATTCATGAATTACTAAACTATTTCGATATGTTTAAAAACCATTTATTTTGGAAAAGGATACTTGTTCTTAATAGTGATTTTATTTAAGGATCTTAAATCATTTAAAATTCACATTGAACTATTTTTCCTAATAAAAATTAAAATAGCCACACCACATACTTTAGTTATGGGATGATGAAAGCCTTTATCTTGTACTATTTCGTACTTCCTTTCCAATATCAAATTTTCTACAGGATCCAACAGATTAGTAGGTTTTACAAATTGGGTTAGCATCATGAAATATTTAAATATTAATCAAAACCCCAAATTTATTTACAATATGAGGAATCCCATAATGAAATAAATCAAGATATTAAACCACTATAGGGACACCACCAACATGAGAGAACACCCTCATCCATATAGAATATGTAATAAAACATTGATTTCAATATTTTAACAATTACCCAGCTACTAGATATGTCATCAATGGTATGACATAAATCTTGTATTTAAACTGTAAATCATTATGGAAAAAATTAGTTATACCAATAATATATTTTATATTTTTCAAATAGAACGTCAATATAAAACCTGAACAACATCAAAATTTATAACAGAAATTAAAAAAAGGTTTCATGGTAAATCATGTCTATATACAATAACAAGACTATTCCTACAAAATCATTTTTAATTTAAAAATTTCGTCATGTGTTTAAAAAAATAATATTATAGAATTTATTTACATGAAATATTTAATTTACCATAATGATTATAAAAACATTAATGTGTTTGTAAGTACAAAATCAATTAATACATTGACCTAATCTGTATAAACAAGTAATGTTACTAATAACATAACGTTATATGGTCCAACATCATCTAATGTGTTGAACAATGGATTTTATTACACCATTCTCTTTTTGATCTTGATGATTTTCATCCTTTATTCTAATATATTGACATTCATAAACATAAACACCAATATTATTATAATTATATTTTCTTGCCCATGAATTTTCATTAATTTTTTTATCATTTTATATTCATTCAGGATTCACATGAAAAAAAATCCACTTTATAAAAAATACATAAATTTACTAATACATTATCCCGGGAGATTTGAACATCATGTGTCAAAATAAAGTGACATCATTTTCCTAGAATTGGACTTCTTTGATGGATAATTTCCCATTTTCATTCATCATATATTTTCCTTCTGATTACTTCTTATAATTCATGGTCATAAAATATATGTTTATACATTTAAATCATACTGAATAATTATTTAGTAGATATTTAATTTACATGAATAGAATTCCTTTTGTATCTTTGATTTAATAAAGAATAAAACATATTTAATTTCATATTAATACCACTGATAAGATTTGGTGTGTACCTTGCTAATCGGGTGAAGTTTTTACAATACAAAGACACTAAATCATTTTCCTTATTCATCAATTTGATGAAACATTTTTCAATCCTAATATAAAATATTTTTAGAAAACAATTTATGAGTAAATTATCATGAAAATTTTCACATTCCCTATAATCAATCTGTTATCATAAACTAGTATTATTAACCATTTAACACTATTGATAAAATTCACCTTCAAATTAGTACATAACATTTGACACATTTTGATGATATGAACAAATAGTGATTCCATATATCTTGTATTGGGATTTAACTGATCCTTATGATAACATATGGTCAAATGATTCACTGAATTCATGATGGGGTTGTTTCATAAAATTATCTATTTTATAAATGTTATTCTAAGATAATGTGGGTTCTCTCTTCCCCGAATACCACCACTATTTATATAATACATAAACTGAACCATCATAGTAATTAACATATATATTTTTATTCAAACAATTCTCCCAAGGTTATTTTTAAGGATATTTTACTATTGGTTCCTTCTTACTCCAACATCCATATTTCCTATGTGGAATAGAATGCTAAATATAAATATATTTAATAAAAACAATTAAATTTCAAATTATGTATTATGGGAAAAATAATTTCTAATATATTTAGGGTATTTAAGTCCATGAACTGAACCTATAAAATTATATTTTTCATTTCATTGATAGCAATTTCAATGACACATCAATTTTTCAATCCATAAATACATTTTTAAACCAGAATTCATTATCATATATTATTAAAAATCATTTTGGGTTTAGATATTTTGATAATTAGGTCAAAACTATCACATAACCTCCCAATTCATTAAAATTTTGAATATTATTCTATTTATAAATATTTCCCTCAGTATAATACATTTAAAATAAAACATGTTATGTTGGTATAAAAAATCATTTCAAATTATAAATTAACATATTCTTTGTTTATACTCATACTTCCTAAATGTGAAAATCATTTGAAAATGTGGGATTCGAAACAAATCATTAAAAAAATCAACAATAAACTAAGAAACATATTTCTTCATATTAAATTAATGATAAACTAAAAGGAAAATTTCAGTTAACATAACGAACATTGGTCTCAATAAAACCGTTACCTACAAATAAAATCTTGTTTATTTCATAAGGTTTTCATGAAATAATTTATAAGAAAACATAATTATAAAATCCTAATACTTATGGTTTCATGGAAAACAAGATAACCCATAAAGTTATTTTTAATTATAATTGATTTCTTCGAAAAAGAGAATTATCCGTACATTAAATCAAAAGGTCATTAGCCTACCATTTGAAATAAAATTATATCCATAAAAAAATAAAGAACAAAATAGTCTTATAGGTTCCTTGAGATATCATCTACCTATAACCATTGCAGTAATACATTCACATGGAATAGGTAATATGGTAATATTGAAATATAATTATCTATGAAATATTATCATTACTCAATACATTGGGGGGATATATTGGGCTCATTACTCATCATTATATACATAAGAATATACTATCATAATGATCTGTATTGGGATCACCCATAATAAAATTTCAAGGACAATAAAATGCATGAAACACATAAAATATAAAAACTCCATCATCAAACACATACAAATATCATTTTAATTTTTTATGTAAAATAGTTTTAGATACCTAAATAACATTTCCTTTAAAACTCATTTTTAAAAATTAATATACATTGAACAAATGTATGGATGTTTTTTTCATTTAATAACCAATGTATTTATATAAAAGAATACAAATATAAAATATTGTTAATGGTTGTAGTAAAATTCACTAACGTTTTACTCATGAATATATCCCATTTATTTTTTCCTTTAGTATTAGAAGTCAAAATGTTCCATATAAAACACATACTACAATTCAATTTTCAAACCCATTGAATGAAAGGAAAAAATGTGACTTATATTTTCATATATAAATAATTTATGATCATATAAATATTTCCATCAATAAAATTTACTAAAATAAACATGAAATAAAATTATTTAAAAAATATATCATTAAAATATAAAGAATTAGTGTTAAAGTAAATTATACCCAACCCAGAGCATTACTCATCATATAAATTCAATATCATCCTTAACAATATACTTATATTTAATATTTTATTTCTTAAGAATTGTTCCCAGTTTTTTTATCAAATTTATTTTCTTACTACCATGTTATATTTAATTAGTTAATAAATTAAGTTTACATCGTTGATTTTATGATATTTGGTTCGTAAGTCCAAATGACATTGGAAGGTTAAAAATGGAATAAGATAATGATATTTAATCATACACATAATAAAAATAATGTCATATTAAAAATATTTATATATTATTTTTAATTTAAAAACCACTAATGAAGTATGGTTATGAATAATTTACTATGTTAAAATCATGGATACCTTAGGTTGTACATATTAATGAGTTGCATACCCATTTTAAACGAACATGAAAAAAAGTAGGTGATTATTATTTTATATTAACATAATTTTTATTATACAATATATATCATATTATTTATTTCAATAAATATAGGTATATAAGCAATGTGATGTGGTCATGAAAAACATAACCTATTATTTTATAGAGGTGGAAGTAAGAATTTCGCATCAATAATTTTACCATCAATCCTTGGATGGAAAGGTATGAAATAATATGACATAATAAAATTATTTATTGAATAATATTTCATGAATATAATAGATATTATTTAATCCAATCATTATATATATCCATAGGATGTTTTGAGGGTATTGTAATTATGTCATTTCATGTGGAGTTCATCTTAAAATCACATGAATGATTAATAAATCCTAAATATGATAATAGATGTTATTGGATATTGGTTATTCTTATAACATAAAAAATTATTGATTTAATTTTTTTATTTTTCTTATAATTTTAATATTTATTAATAATATTTGAATGAGTTTGAATGAGAATTAAAACTAAGAAATTTCATAAAAATATATACCATTTATTCTGACAACCTCCTTTGATATACACCGTATTTCCCATTTGGTTTTTATTATGCCAAAAATAAGACCTATATAACATGAGGTGATGTTATGAAGACATTTGGAGATTCTTTTATGAACATGAGTTCCCAAATAGTGTAAAGAAGGTGAAAGAGGTGGCTCTATTTTTTATGTTAAGAGTGTGGGATTTTTTTAATATCTAAAATAATTTATGATATATAAAATAATTTCCATGTTAAATTAGATAAATATTGATATAATTAAATTATATGATGATAATTGGTAGAAATAAACACGTATAATAAAATTCTTACATGTTTTTATTACTGTTTTAAACATATTTATTTAGTTTAACCCCCCTCACTCATGAAAAGTTTTAACAATTATGATGACTTAAATGTTGTTTACTCCATAGGAAAAAAAGATAACCCATTAAGGTATAATATTATATATTTAAAATTATATACCTCTTTGTTGACCCAATATAATATTGTTATGAATTTTATATCATTTAAAAAAAGTTCTTTTTGTAATTAATTACATCTTCATGAACTATTCAATTAAATTGACACTAACATAATCATCATAATAATGGAATTAAAATACAAATAGATAAAAAAATATAATGTTTTTTATTTATCTATTGTATTCTTAGAAGAAATTTAATCACCCATATAATATGAAATATATAGGTTTTTGAAATAAATTACTAGATTTATCTACTACTTTCTAATGAATTATGTTGGCATTGAAAAAGACTTTAAGATAATTAATTTATAACAAAAAATATAAATAAACTTAAATTTTAAAAATAATCTAATTATTCTAAAATTAACTATTAATATAAAATTGTAACTTGTTTTTATCCATGTGTGAAATTATAAGTTGAATTTAAAATCAAAGGAATGACATTTAGTATTTTTCATCACTTTAACTAATATATATTTAAAAATACATCTAAAATTAAATATAAACTCTTATTTCATATTTTTATGTTTTATATGGATGAAATATGGACATATAATAGAATAAATGTATGTTTCTAATGAATACAAATCTTTATCACATTAATTTAAAATATATTTAAATCATATTGACTTCACTATGGTATGCATAATTTACTATGGTTACTATTGATATTGATGAAAAATTAGAGGGATCTATTTTCCAAAATATGAGATAATTTTTTCAAATATGGAATCCATCATTGTAAATAAAATATCATTAAGTGGAAAAATTTAAATCTAAATTAATCCAATAAAATGCATTGACTAATTTTTTTTTATGAAAAAATATTTCTCATGTAAAAATACATTTTGGAAAAAAAAAATTAAATCAATTAGAAAGACCAAAATTTCTATTTATATAATCAATATTAACCAATGAAAATTTAAAACATCCCAAAATATAATTTCACATTGTAAATATTTTAAAAGAAAATACATTTTCCAATATAACTCATTATTCTATAATATTCATTGATAAAAAATCATCAAATTCTAAATAATTCATCCTAAAATTATTTTGAATTTTTGAATTCATAAATTATTTTCAATTTCTTCAAATTCAAATTCAATGATTTGGAACTACTAATTTTTATTAAAATATTATAATGCATGAAATCCCAATTTGGATAGATATAAAGCATTATTTATTTGATTTAATAATTACCTGATATTCTTATAATGAATATAACCATATAAGATCTAATTAATACATACTAATAAGAAATAATAATATTGGGTCTTAAAATTATATTTCTTGTTAAAATTTATTAAATTTTTTAAGATATCCCACTTTTAGTTATATGATCATTATGTTTTCCTTCAATATTTCATCTATGATTATGATTTTCACATTCATCTTAGATGATATTTCATCGGTGCTATTATCATCAGACTTGTCAACTCATCATAATGTATATTTTAGTGATCATAAAAATCATTTTTATGGTCCTGATATCCCTATATAAGGATGTGAAAATGTCCATACTCCATTATTATTGACTTGAATTTATTTCTCGTCGCAATAGAAATCAAGAAAAAATATTTTCAATTCATTAAATATTTTTTCAATACCACATCGATAATTTCAATTTCATATAGATTAATAAATAAATAATTGATGAATATAAATCTAAAATAATTCCTTTAATTTTTTTTGGTATTTAATATAGGATGCTCGTTGGATTTGATTTTTAGAAGGTCTATGGACTACAATTCAACATGCTCATCTAGAGGACTGTCGTTGTTAAATCATTGATCCATCTTATTGACTGTCATCTTATTAACTAAATATTTATACAATTTATTCCAATCCCTATGGAGAGTGTAATACACCATGTAATTATATTTTATTCATTATTTTATTTAACTACTTTTTACATTAACATTAGGTCACCCCATCTTTATAAGGCCCTAGAAGTGGATTGATCATACTTGAGTGAACACAAATAACTTTGATATCATTCCTAATATTATAATTTTCATTTACATGGAATATTATCTATTTGTAGGTAATGATGGAATTAATTAAATAGATAATGAACTTTTTTTATTTAATATTGAACATGGAGGAGATAATCCAATGAATGATCCGAGACACATTTCAACTGGTGAATTTCATAGAAAGTAAATCATAATTGGTTTCCACCATTATAGTATTTTTATTATTCTCTATAATATAATAACACACAAAAATATTTTAATTCCATTAATGTATCTCAACTGATCCGTGAGATCTACAATTATTGTTATCAATGGATGATGACTTGAGATAATATTCATTAAGGATCACGCAGTGCTAAGATATTATGATTTTTCAAAATTATAATATATTTTTTTCATATCATATTGGGATTGTAAATTATTTATTTCTTCAATGGACACTTCTTATTTCTATATCATCTATTTCATATTCCTTTATTTTCTAGGACTTCCTTTTAGTGAGTGTGATTCAATGAGAGAGAATTTACCTCTATGGGGACCCGTTATTGGACATTACTGCTTATAGACTCGGATTATTCCTATCCTCAAAGCCTATGTTTTTATTAATTATTATCATTTATCCCAGTTTTATTTGGAATATTCTATAAATAAAGTGATATTCTCAATTACAAGCACATTATAGTTATATTTGGAATGCCCTTATCATCCTATTCAAGAGAGATATCATATTTAGTGAGCTCAATATCATTGATTAATGGATGTTTTAGTTAAACTCCCAACTCAAAAAACTCACCCCATTACATAACAATAATAACATCATCCCTTATAAGTATATCTGCAATATTTTAAGTTTTATCATTTATATAACCCCCACTAATCATACTTTATCATTATATTGGATATTTTGTACAGATTTATGCTCCGCATCATCCCAAGAATGCTCATTCTATTTGTAAAAAGTTTTAAACAAATTATAATATCAATTATTACCTTAATATCCACAAGTTCCCGATTATTCCATCAAATCCTTATTCAACATATCATTAGGCCTTTTGACTAGACCGGACTTCTTCATCATAGGTAATGGTTATACATCTCTCTATGGATCATTGGAGTTTGTAGGCTTCTTGAACTATAGTTTTTTATCATTCCATAAATTGAAAAACCTCATTGACCAATGGATAGAAATTGTTGCAAAAATAGGTAAAAACTCATATGAAAACTCAAGATGAACATTTTAACCATGTAAAATTAGAGTATCACTATTTAGCAAGAAATTAAGGATGGATTCATATTCTAAGAATCAAACATAATAAATAATCATGCATTCTATATTTTTTTCATCTAGATTGAGGAATTATAAAAATTAGAAGAAATATTATTTAGGATTTGAGTGTTATTAAATACCCAAATAATTATATCAATTCAAATAAATATTTGTGATTTTCTATTCATATAACAGTGAGGATTATAATTAATATTCCAATATTATATCATGAATATACCATAGTTCATATTGATGAATATATAATATGAGGCTATGGACCTAGGAATATTTTATCAAAATACTAAATTAAATTATCCATTTACATCTAGAATGATATTCTAGATTTTAAAATCCCATATCTATGTAAATTTAAATGTTAGCACTTCCACATTAGAGGGTTTGTAAACATTCATGGTACAAATATTCTAATAAAAGAATACCTATAAGAGACAATTATATCCTTAAGGGAATCTTAGTAAATGTTGATGTAAAACTTATCATATATATATCATGGGTTTTGGGACTCGTTTAATGCTTTATCCTCTTATAACAACTCTATAGGTAAAATATTTCTCAATTCTTTTATAATTGAATCTTAATTCATGATTTGTTTCCATGACTTCCATAACTATATGAAAGTATAATATCCTTGGTAAAAATTTATATCTGGTGATATTAAATGTAAAGGGCTAGGGGAAGAAAATAATTATCAAGGTCTATGGTGAATCATTAGTTAAAATAATCTACCATGTTATGTGTAAAAATATTAATTTGTTGGCCGTATTGGAACTATATCCATTCATTTCATTAACTGAGGAACAAATCATATAAAACCCAGGACCTGCACTCCAGGATCTCATTTAAATTAGAAATAAATTACATATTATAATGGATACCAACTATAGATTATTTGAAATAAATATCCCAGAAGTAAAGAGATTAATGGAAATTACATCTTTACATACATTATTTTAACACTTTAGCTTTATAGATTTATAAAATTTGGAAGATACATAATCTAATAAATACCATTTAATTCATAAATAATAGACATATTAATTTACAATATTATGAACTACTTATTCTATAATATAGCCATGCACCATCCCACAACTTTTAGAAACATATAAATATATAATACAATTCGTTAGTATTGAATTTAAAAATTACATAGAGAAACTGAATTTTAATAATGGGAGTGCTCAAATTCACTGTAAGTGTAATTAAAAGAGACAACAATCATTGATCAAAATAAGGAATAATATAAAATAAAATGATCACATGGAAAAAAATTACCAGTAGTATAGTGATGAAATTCATAATTCCAAATAGCCAGATACATGACTTTAGCCAAGGGACCATGATTATACATATCCTGATATAGCCATTATGTTCTTACATCTTGTTAATATTTTTTTCTAGTTAGTCACAGAGTAATATACCCAAGCATGTTGGTCTCATGAGACAATTCGATTCATAGATGGGTAATCTATAACTTATCCCCACCCATTTAAAACTATTCTCAATGAATTTATCATATTATGTATTGAAATATATAATAAATACATAAAAACTATTCATTGGTAGTCATTAATGATTGGTATTAGAATAATATGTATAATGATTTTTATTATTTCTCCAATTTGTAAATGGATTTTTTTTCTCTGTAATAATCCCTCACACTAATTGTGTATATGGAAATTATTTTATTTTTATTTCAATAAATTTATAATAAATTCGTCAAATGGAATCAAAGAGAACATCCTTCAATTAAAAAGATGAGAAATTTTATTTTTTAAAGAGGAATAAAATTGGAATGAAGATCATACATATACAAAGTGGATTATTATGTAAGAAAAATATTGTTATGGATTTTCATAAATCCTAATCCTCTATGAATTAATATTACGTGGGGAATCATAAGTTAATCCATGACTATTATATATAAAATAAATGGGAAAAAAGTGGTGACTACATATCATTTCTCAATGAAAAAAAGTGATGTGAAAAAATAATTTTAGTAATGATAATGAATGAATAAATAGATCATGAAAGGGATACAATAAAATTTATATATTATGAAATGAATAATATTCCATATAATTCACATAAATAGGGTAGTAAATACATTATAAAAAATATAATATTCAATACAACATCAACATTGTATCGTAGAACTAAAAACATATAAAAAAGAAGTAAGACATTAGAAAAATTGGATGAAGATCCCTTGAAAAACATAATTCAAAAAGAAACAATTAATACTCATAATACTAAAATTATTATGATAAAAAATATTATACATTTATTAGATAAAATATATAAATTAAAACATGGAACATAATAAAAAATATTTCTCAAAGGTTGAAAATTGAGACAAGAACCCCCTTTAATGTAATATAATCATTGAGTAAAGAATAATATGATAATGAGGTTATAGTGAAGATATTTATAAACCCATAAAATATGGAGGAAATAAAATAAATATTATTCATCTTGTAGACTAAATCAATCATGGATGAATATATTTAAATAGGAATTTTTGTTACTCAATGGATGAAAATTAAGTTAGAAGACAACCTAGATAATTATAAAATTATTAGAAAACCCATGGAATGATATGATTTTAAATGAAAAAATAAATAACATAATTAATGAAAATATCATGATGTTAAAATATTAATGGTGTATTTGATACACCATTCTAATGAAATCATGGTGTAAAATAATAAATATATCTCAAGGGGTAAAATTTTATACAAAACTTTCATACTATAATCCATGAATTCCCAAAAAAACATTAATATAATTTACAACAGTAAATAAGTATCATAATAATCTATTTTATAACCTTATTCATATATAAAATAGTTGATAACGGTAATTTAATGTTTTTCTCTAAATGTATATTTTTATTATTATCTATTTTCGATAACATGTATGGGTCTTCCCTCTCATTGAGATCCATTTTTTAAAAAGTGGTGTTTTTTATCATTAATTGACTGGGTTACATTATTCATAGATCATACCAGGTATTTGAAGAGATTCATCTAAATTAATTATAGTATAATAATTTAATTTTGTTTTGTTTCATTATGATCCATGAATACAAAACCTGCAATGAAAAAATTTAATTTATTTTCACTAGTAAACATTGGTATATTAATTAATGAGTTCAAAATTATTAATAAATTATAAAATCTATAAAATAATATGGTTATCTATATCATTCAATATTTGTAATTTTCTCATTATCTTACTTGACATTTTATTATTTCATTGTTTAACTGAGTGGTTATACTAACATAAATATGATCATACAAATGATAATGGATGAATTTTATTACTAATATAGTTTATTTTCAAATGAATATAAATATTATATAAAATAATAATATTTCTTATATAATATTATACATTCAATTTTATATTAATGTACTTTAATAAATAATAATAATACTAGTTAGAAAACTATATTAATACTTTATGGATGTAGTAATCCTCCCAATACATAGTTTATGTCATCATTTCTAAAATAATGAGAGAGAAAGAATGATAATTTTAATAATATCTTAAGAATAATAAATATATTAATTATCATATATATATTTTCCTATATCAAACTTACATCCAATTATTATAGGAGATGATTAAAGATATAAGTCATGGGTATGTGGATGTGGTAGTCTACATAATGTTTGAATATAAGTTGTTTATAAAAATAATATGGGAAATATGTTGGATAGTTATTCCATTATAATAGTATATTTTATTATAGAAAACTAATTTTGTCCGTGTATATGAATTAAAGAATTATATTTGTTATTGAATGAAATAATAAATATTAGAGAATGACTACTCACATTGAGGCCTTCGGCATTCTTTTGGAATATTTAGTAGAAATAAAGGTCATTCAGAAATATATTTTAAAAATAGGCTTAAAAATATTTAATATTATTATATGGGAAGGAATAAGATAACTTTTTCATAATGAAACAACAATTTTGCGGTGTTTATAAGGGTTTTATGGGAGGCCATTTTGAAGTGATGAGAATTGAATATTTTTACTTATTTCAACATAATATAAATAGATAAAAAATTTCACATTTCAATAAGTCTCAAAAATTGAATGTAATATATTAAGGGATGAGATAAGGTTAATAATCCCTAAAAACATCATTTTAATACTTTTTATAAAAAAATTGATAATCTAGTTAGAAATTTAATTTTAAATTTTATTATTCCTGGTTGAACTATGGTAACTAATTTATCTTATAAAATATATCTCTATTGAATAAAATAATTTGAAACCATTTTTTGAATTTTCACTTACTTATTAATAGTAATAAATAAATTATATCTTATAATATTTATATATTTAGAAAACAAATTTTTTAGTCCATCTAACTCACACAAATCCAATTTCAGAAATATTATAGTGTTATGCTTAATAGTTGTTTGTTAGATCTAATTATTAATTAAATTGATTTTAAATATATAAATATTATTATAAATAAATATTAAAATTTATATGGAAGTAAAATTATCCCATATATTTTTTAACCAAAATTTATATTTAATTTAATAAAAATTAAAAAAATAAATTATTTCATTGGAAGATATTACTTGTATTCATAAAATGTCAAACACAGATTTTCTAAAAAACTATTGAAAATTTAAAATTTTATTTATTTACCATTAAAATAATCATTTTAATAATTGGTTGGTTTTATTACTTTATTTTTTTCTCATATAATGATATATTTTAAAAAATTTAGAGTTTTGATAAAAATTATACTTCTCACTATTAAGATTATATTCCAAAATTTCAGAATAATTGTAAAAAATCACAAAAGTATATTTTGGTATTATTAGAAAAATTAAGTCATCTTAGTGAAATTTAAAATTTAAAATCTGAGAATAAAATTTTAAATAAAAACATAAAGGTATAATGAAATTGTTTTCATGGAAAATAACTTTTTAAATATCTTAACTATTATTATTATAATATCCTATCAAATAAATGTTAAATTATGTGTATAAATATTATTTATTGAAGAAGTATATTTAATATCATAAAACAATTCCCATTAAATACAATCGTATAAGGATTTCAATTTAGAGCACAAAACAATCATATCAAATATTTTGAAATATTAATTTAATTCTTCAATTTCAAAGGAATGATACTTCCAATATATTTTTTCCTATATTTATTCCATAATATAGCTATATTTATTTGTACATACCAATTCCCAGCCTAAATTTTAATAGTTATATTATATTATTCTATTCATTGTCATTTCATGTTTCAGGCGATGAATGATTTCAGACACCTTATGTTTCAGATGACAAAAATTAAAATCTCTTGGTATTAAAAATATCTTGAAAACAGAGGTGGTTGGATAGAATAAATGTGTCAATGATCTAATTTGTGAATAATATATGTTCTTATCATATTATTATGACACAAAAAAATTACACATAATAAATCATTACAATACATATAAGAATAACTAAAAAACAAAGAAAATTTATCTAGAAATAATGAGAATGAAAAATGTTATAAAATTACGACAATTACATTAATTGAAAAGGATTCTAGAAGAACTAAATATGTTCTCCAATGAGAATATAATATATATTCAATGGTAAAATTAAATAAAATGAATACTCAATATCGTTATATACTCTAACCAGATCTTATTTGTTAACACCATAAGTGTCTTAAATTCACATATCTTATATTAGGACTCTACCTTACATATCTGTTGGATCATGAAGTTTTCCCATATATTAATGTTCTAGTTCCCCCTAAAAAAGGTATGAGATAAACTCTATAGGCCACCACCAGTCGTTTCAATAACTTAACAGCTCGGTATAATTTGTTAATAACGGGATATGATATGAGTAATAAATAAAAAAATGATTTTACTACTTAATGATTATTAATGATATTTTATTCTTGGAATTAATTTTTATTTTTATATTATAAAATATTATAAACATACAATACATTGAAAAATATAAAACACATTAATACAGTATTGTAATTTGTTACAAGAGTCAGTGAATTATCTAATAAAAATGTTATTTTGTTCATGGGGATAATAACATGAAAATAGAAAATAGAAAATGGGAAAATATGGATCACCAATCTTCTTGGGTCACCCCTCATATAGATAACACAATAGAATAGAAGAAATTTTTCACTAAACATATTAATATACTATATAATGAAAATTTATAACATTGGGAGGAATTGTATTAATGATAAAAATAAAAAATTAAGTGTTATTTATAGGTGGGAATGCTACCATTAGAACTATAATGAAACCATTATAATTGCATTATGAGTATTGGGAATATTAACCTAACCACTTGCTATAGTAACTACACTATTGGAATAATAATTTAATATCAAAATAATTTTTTTCTATATATAATATTTATCATGATTAATTTATTTGAATATTAATATTATAATTCATGTAAATTAATGTAATGATAAAAATAATAATAAAAAAATATATATAATTTTATAATAAAATCATATTTAATGTATTTCATAAAAATCATAATATATTATATTAAAATTTTACAGTACGTTGGTTTAAAAATTAATTTGATAAAATTAATATAATTTTTGAAATTAGATGGTTGGAAATATCCAAGGGGGTATTTTTGGTAATTTTCTAAGATATATCAACATTCAAGTGAGAATTAAAAATAAAGTCTTTTTGGGACCTTTGTATCTTCTATTACCTCATTCATGATATAATAATCACTTAATTATTTTTAGAACATGTGTTTTGTCCAAAAATTATTTAATTTCCTTTATGAGTTTTGGAAATGAAATAAAACTATTTTCCAAACCTAAACATCATTTTCCAAAAATATCTGGTCAAAATTCTTATCATAATATAACAATTCCTTGTTTTTTCACATTTGTTTTTGTTTAAATAGGTTATTTTAAATTATAAAATATTTTAAATCTAAATAGAATTAAATTATACTGATATATGATTTATATTTTCCAAAGTACTCTATTAAGATATTTACTATTGATTAAATATTTATTCATTCTTTTATTCAAAAATACCCCTTTCCTCATTAATAAATTATATAACTCCCATCCTTTATAAAAACACTACTCCCACACATTCCAAAAAACAATTTATTCTCAAATAATCTCAAAAAATCCACTATCAATTCCTAGGGGTGTTTAGGAGTAAAAAAATTAAAAAATAATATGGGATATTGTGTGTCATAAAATATAAAAAACACTGATGAAAGAGTATATTTATTCAAAATATTATCATTAATTTCATCACCTATTTCATTGTTTATAACAACCCATAATTTACATACATGGTTAATACTTCAAAATTAAAGCATACTTATTACAACATATAACAAAACCATGAAAGGACCGTATAGGTATAGTGTCTTTAGAAACTGGGAAACATAAACAACTGGTTCATAAAGCATCTACACTGTCTCCCATTTATTTCATCATATCTGTAGTCCCTTTTGGCATATCTTACTTAATAACCTTCTTCCTGACCTGGGAAAATAAAACATACAAAAGGGTGAGCTCAAATTCTCTGTAAGGGTAAACAAAATAAATATCAATCACATCATATTCATAAGAACATATCATTTTGGAAATCATAACCCGCAAAAGAGAGCATAATTTAATAACATGGGATAAATCATGGTAGTGAAATGTAATCCCAATAATCATAACATAAAACATGAATCTTTGTGTCATGCACACATAATCATAGAGAATCATTTCTTATTAGTCAAGACTCATTTCCAATACTATCTTAGTGGACAAAGTCCATTTCTGAACCGAGTTCACTCCTCGTTTCAGTCCTGTTTCACTGAACTGGTTTAACCTACCATTCCCGCCATGTCTATCTCATGAGATATAAAATCTTTACCCAATTCATTGGAGGGAGATATAGGTCCCACCCATATCATAATGATACCATTCATATGTGTTCCACAAAATCATAAATCATGCATCATTGCATAACCCATGTAATAAAAATGGGATTCTTAAACAACATGACTTCATAAAACAATTCATATAAGATAAAGGAATTCATAAAAATAATTCCATAACAACATAATCAAATCAATGTAATAATAGGGATAGAAACAGAACCCTATATTTTCTTAGATGGAAAATAATTTTGATAAAACACTTGAACTCCATTCTTGAGGAAAATATCCTTTCTACTTCAATTTTTTTTTCCTTTCTTAACATGTCATACAATTTTAAACTAAAAGAAGTTGTTTAAAAATAAACATGAAAACTTTTAAAGTAATATTCTTTGAAATAATGTTTTAAAAATCCATTAATGCTGTATAAGTTAAAAAAACATTCTTTCCGTACTTTTGTCGGAAAAGTCAACAAGTACCTCGTACGAAAAACGACAAAAGATTTCTTTTATATCCTTTACTAAAAACTCACCAAAGGGTAAAATTGGATTTAAACAATTGAAGGTGGATGGAAAAAATATAACATATTGAGGGAACATGGATGTGGATGATAAAATAAACCCCAGTAAATACCAACGTATAAACAATATCGGATAAAATGAGATAGTGATATTTTCACTTACCTTAGGTCCAATTTTCATCGTAAGTGTCTGAACCTCAGGTATAATGATTTAAATAATGTTATTGACTTATTATATAATCATACATATTTTCATTATATGATATATGTTCATCTTCATAGCTTTTTATTAGTAATATTTCATTACTACTTGATATTCGTGTGTTTATTACTTTTTGTTCTTATGCATGTTTTGTCGAATAAATTCTTATTTTTGTTTTTAGGTTATAGATACCTCATTTCCAGAATGGTATTAGTGTAATATATATCATATTAATTCATTCAATTAAATTATATAATCATTATGCAATGAAGATCATGTAGAACGAGTCGCATCACATCGTGGAGATGGTATTCCGTACGTACGCACGAGCGATGATATCATTCCCATGATCGTGGAATTGTATTGGAGTGTATATATACTATTTATGAATCAATATAACTTTACAATAATCATATATAGTAATTATTTACACCATTATACCCATCCATGTAAGGTGGTGGTGGAAAATAGATTACACCACGTAGTGGAGATGGTATACCATACGTACGCACGCGAGGTGATTTCCTTTTCCGTAGGATGGATTGATGGTGAAATAGGGTTGTTTCATACTTATAATAACATATCAGTATATGAGTGATAATGATGTTATTACTTCATAATGAAACAACTAAATAAGAATAAGTGGAAGAAGAAATAAGGATGAAAGAATCGGTAACGGGTATTATCTCTTCTTTGAAGCGCCTCTCTGAGACCTCCTCTTAGAGAACTAAAAATGGTCTTTGAAGAAGACCAGTACATGTAGGATGTTTCTAGGGATGTGGAGAGGATATATTGTCAGGGGTTGGCCGAGATTGATGGCTCAAAGTGGTGTGAGGAAGAGAGAGAGGAGGTGCCCTTTTATAAGGGAGGAGAGGGGCACCTTTGGAATAACTAAAAATATTATTTTATTATAAAGTAAAATTCAGTTTTTAGTAGCTCAAAATTGATATATTTTGAAGATAATTTGGGGATGGGTCTAAATCCTCTCATCCAATAGAATTTAGAAAATTTTAGGTATCAATTTTAACCTGATCATTTAGATTTAACTTTAAGTTAGATAATTTAACTATTACCGTGACTTCTTGTTTTCTTACACTATAAGGTTAATAAACTTACTATATCAAGGAAAACGAACCCAAAGTTGTTTATTATTAATATATATAACCTTATATAAGACATTTGGCCGAACATTATATTTTTCGGAATAAAATAACAATTAATAATATAGTATTTTTTTTAAAAACTATTTTATGTCAATTTTGACACTATTTGGAAATTGATTTTTGGGAAAATAATAACGGAATGATTAGTTCGGAAACATTTAATTAAATCAAAACTAACATGTCATATTAACATATTAAATTATTTTAATTCATAAAAAGTCTCAAATTACATTTATTTGGGTATTTATAACATCAATTATGTCAATATTTCATTAATAAGATAATTACTGCATCATCATTGTATCATAAATAAATTAAATTTAAGTCAAAAAATTACAAATAAAATACCATTATGTAGGAAATATTTTTAGATTTCTAATTAATATTTATAGTCGAATTTATCTTATGTATAACCCTATATTAAAAATTCCTTAGTTATTAAACTTGGATTTTAACTATTTTAACCCCTCTTTAAATATATTGATAATAAATGTCCTAATGTAATCCAAGTGGTCCTAAATGGTCATATTTTATTCCTAATGTTGTTTTTGGTCTAATTAAACTTATCAAATAGAATTAGGATATGTGTTAAGGAAATAATAATATCATTTTTACCCTTAACTACCCTATTTACTTTTAACCATGGTAAAAAAAGTAAAAAGATACTATTCATCAAAAATTATTTTCATCTCATTGAACCACATTTTAGTACTTGATATTAACTGTCTCTCTCATATTTTCGAAATTACACTCACAGAAGCAGTAAAATTACGTTTTATGAAAAAATTCAGTTTTTTAACTACCACTTAGTGGTTTTACTATTCATCAAAAAATGAATGTTTCTAGAAAAATACCAAAAATTAGACCTAAGATATATTTGATATTATGAATTCAAAAATGATGTTTATTTTACCAAATTCAAAACATATCAGTTACATTAAATAATTTAAAAATTAATTCCCATCATCAAGAAAAATATCTTGTTTTTAAGAGATAATAACTATCAAAAGATTGACACTTGTTTATGTCTGGTTTAAATGTGAAATTACATCCTATGAACCAAATTGTATTGAATTGTAAAAATATATTCTAAATATACTTTAAAACCACTCAAATTAATAATTTATCACTATTAATTATTTCTATTAAAAAGTTATTTTTAATTAAAATTTAATAATTTTCACTATTCATCAGAGTATGAAAGTTATCCGAAAAGTACCAAAATTTCACCCTAAGCTAATTTCGATATTCTGAATCCAAAAATGAAGTCCATTTTGAAAAAAAAAATTACAAAATTTTAAAAAGTGGTTATTACTATTCATAATGGCTAGTTTTAATAATATATTAATAGCATATCGTTGTTTAGTGAAACTCGATATTGCGTACGACACAAGCTATCAAGGAAGGTCGTGGTTGCGTGTAAAGTAATCCAAGATAGTGTTGTGTGTGGTGAAAGATTCCTTTGATGATTTATATAACATAAAAAAAAAATATTTCTCATTAAAGTCTTGGGTGTTACATTCTACCCCCCATAAAATGAATTTCTCCATCGAAATTCGTCACTTTATAACAAAAAGATGAGGATACCTCTCCCTCATCATATCCTCAAGCTCCCATGTAGCTTCTTCTAATTGATGGTTCCTCCATAAAACATTCACCAATCGATTGGTCTTGTTCAATAGGACATTTTTACTAAGATCTAGAATCTCTATCAGCTATTCTTCATAAGAAATATCCTGCTCCAGCGGTACAACTTCTGAGCTGAGTACATGTGAAGGATCAGGTATGTACTTTATTAGGAGAGATACATGGAACACATCGTGAACTTGAGAGAGATTTGGTGGAAGCGCCAATTGGTAAGCTACCTTTCCAACACGATCCAGTATTTCTAAAGGACCGATGTATCTCGGGCTCAACTTCCCCTTCTTTCCAAATCTCATAACCCTCTTCTAGGGAGACATTCGAAAGAACACTTTATCACCCACTTCAAACTCTAGGTTTTTTCTTTGGTTGTCGACATAACTTTTCTGTCGACTCTGAGCTGCTCTTATGTGTTTTTGAATAGATCGGACCTTTTCTGCCATCTCATCAACATGATCAGGTCCTAATAGCTTTCGTTCCCCAACTTCATCCCAGCAAGTTGGAGTCCTGCATTTCTTTCTATAAAGAGCTTCATAAAGAGCCAGCTGATTACTGGAGTCAAAGCTATTATTATATGAAAATTCCACGAAAGGTAGGTGTTGATCCAAACCACCTTTGAAATCCATAGAGCAAGCTCTCAACATATCTTCTAGAGTTTGAATTGTTCTCTTAGACTGACCGTTTGTTTGTGGATGATAAGCAGTGCTGAAATTCAACTATGTATCCAGAGTATGATGAAGACTTTGCCAGAACTTCGATGTAAATCTCGAATCCCAATCAGATATAATTGAAAGTGGAACTCCATTAAATCTTACCACTTTCTTTACATATATCCTGGAAAGCTGATCCAGAGAGAAATCCTCTCTAATAGCAATGAAGTGTGCAGACTTTGTAAGACGATCAACTATGACCCGGATAGTATTATTGCCTTTGGATGTTTTAGGAAGTCCTTTGACAAATTCCATAGTGATGTTTTATCATTTCCATTCGTGTATGGGTAATGGTTGTAACATCCCTTTAGACTTCTGTCTCCCAGCTTTAACTTGCTGAAAAACCGAGCATCGAGAGACATATTTAGCAACATCTCTTTTCATGCCATCCCACCAAAAGTACTCTTTCAGGTCCCTATACATCTTCTTGATTCCAGGATGAATAGAGAATGAAGAACTATAAGCCTCATCCAGCAGCTCCTTCTTTAATTCTAGGATGGGAGGAACACAAACCCGATTCCTAAACTTTATTATCCCATCACAATCAAGGTTGAATTCCGGAACATTTGTCACCTTCTTTTGTAACTCAAAATCTTCTTTTTGTGCCTCTTGAATGATCACATGTATTTATTGTTGAACATTCATTTGAGAAAGATATGATTTTCCCCCTTCCATTAAAATTACAAGATCCATCCTTTGTAAATCCATAAATATTGGATCTTTTGTGATCCACATCATGGATAAGCTAGCATGGTCTTGTCAACTAAATGTATCTGCCACCTTGTTTTCTTTCACAGAGTGGTAATGAATTGAGCAGTCGTAATCCTTAATCAGTTCCGACCATCTTCTTTGGCACATATTCAGATCCTTTTGTGTGAAAATATACTTTAAAATTTTATGATCAGTATAAATGTTACACCTTTATCCATAATGATAATGCCTCCAAATCATTAATGCAAAGTTTACCACAGCTAACTCCAAATCATGAGTTGGGTAATTTTGCTCATGGATTTTCAACTTTCGTGAGGCATAAGCTATCACCATATCATTTTGCATAAGAAAACACCCCAAACCCTTCTTGGATGCATCACTGTAGATCACAAACCTTTCTCCACTACAAGGAAGTGTGAGCACAGATGCACTGGATAACCTTCTTTTCAATTCCTTGAAATTCTATTCACATTCCTCTGTCCAAACAAACTTAACTCCTTTCCGAGTCAACCTAGTTAGTGGATTAGATAATCGTGAAAAATCATTCACAAAACGTCAATAATAGCAAGCCAAACCAAGTAAGCATTGGATCTCAGTTACTGGTGTTGGTCTCGACTATCTTTCGATAACCTCTTTTTTACGGGATCCGTAGATATCCCCACTTTTGAGATTTTGTGACCAAAAAATGCAACTTTTTTAAGACAAAATTCACACTTGGTAAATTTGGCATAAAGCTTCTCCTTTATCATGGTCTTCAATATAATTCTCAAGTGATTTTCATGTTCATCCTTTCTCATTGAATAAACAAGAATATCATCTATAAAGACTACCAAAAATTGATCAAGATAGTCTCTAAAGACTCTATTCATCAGATCCATGAAGATAGCAGGGGAATTAGTAAGACCAAATGGAATCACTATAAATTCATTGTGTCCATACCTTGTACATAATTCCATCTTTGGTATATCCTCCCTTTTTACCCTTAAATGATGATACCCTAAACGAAGATCAATCCTAGAAAACTATTGAGCTCCGCGTAGTTGGTCAAATAAGTCATTAATGCACGGGAGAGGATATTTGTTCTTTATAGTGATCTTGTTATGTTCTCGATAATCAATACAGAGTCTCATTGATCCATCTTTCATATTAAAAAACAGAACATGTGCTCCCCATGGTGACGCACTAGGGCGTATGAATCCCTTATCAAGATTCTCTTGGAGTTTCTTCTTCAATTCCTGCAACTCAATTGGGGCCATTCTATATGGTGTCTTTGGAATAGGCAAAGCACCCGGTACGAGTTCTATTGAAAACACAACTTCATGATTTGGTGGAAGACCTAACAATTCCTCTGGAATGACATCATAAAACTCCCGTACAATGGGAATATTATTAATCATGACTTTCTCACCAACCATTTGAGATAAATAACCCTTATTTAGTGGAATCAAGACCCATAAGATGGAAGAAATTCCCACTGGAAGGTTATGTTCATCCTTGAATCGATAGACGATCATAGATTGATCTGGAATATGAAATGCTACTTTCCTTATTTGGAAATTGATATGAGCTCCATATAAATAAATCCAATCCATGCCAAGAATCACATCAAATTCCACTATAGGAAAGATCACAAGATTTGCAGGAAGCACTTTCCCACAAACTTCAATTGGGGACGAATTATAATCTTTTGATGCGACTGTTGTGCCATTAGGTGTTGTCACAGCTAAATCAACATCTAATTGCTGAGGTAATATGGTGGTACCCTTAGAAAAATCATCAGAAATAAAAGAGTGGGTGGATCCAGAATCAAATAATACATTTTCTACTTTACAGTGGATGGTAAGTGTACCTTTCACCACATCATTATTGTACTCCACATTGCTGATATAAATTACATGTGACATTCCTTTGTCTTTAGCCTTAATATTTTGTTGATGTCGATCATCATCAACAACCCTTGGATTAGGGCATTTATTGGCATAATGACCCATCTCCTTGCACTTGAAACATTGAAGTGTAGTAGGTTCATTCTATGTGTCCCATCCTTTGTTTGCATCATTAGACATATTCTTCCCATCATTGCGGTATTCAAATGCCCGATGAACTTCCTTTCCACAATTGAAACATTTACTTGTCCCGTTAAGACAACTCCCTCCATGTTTCTTTCCACACATTGAGCATAAGGGAAAGCGCATCTTCTTTTCAGTGTGCTCTTTATATTTTCCTTTGAATTCCATTTTCCTCTTCCTATCAAACCCATATGACTGATGGGTTACTCCAATCTCCATCTCAACTTTGAGAGCTCATCAAATGATTTACTCATAGCTATTGAATTCCCTTATGGCTAAGTCCCTTCAAAGACTTGGTTTTAAGCCACTAAAGAATAGATCAATCTTACTCTCAGGTTGGATAATAATTCCGGAAGTGTACCTTGAAAGTCTTGTAAAATTTGCTTCATAGGTACCAACAGATTCATCATCCATTTGCTTCAGTTCAAGAAAGTATTCCTCTATCTTTGTTCAGAGAATACGAGGTAAGTACATATTGAAAAATAAGTTCTTGAAGTCGTCCCATTCCATGGACTCAATTTCAACCCTTTGTCTCGTATTCTTAATATGATTCCACCATTGATCAGCATCTACTTCCAAACGATACACTGCTACGATGACTTTATCATGTTCAGAACATTGAAGAACTGAAAATATCTTTTCAGTAGTACTAATCCATTGTTCAGTAACTAATGGATTAGTAGACCCGCTGAAATAAGGTGGGTGCTGCCTCATGAAGGATTCAACAGAATTTTTCTCCTTCCTTTGCTTGTTTGGACGTCCTACATGATTCATAGCTTCAGAAAGTTGTTTGAGCATGGCTACAAGATTTTACATTCCAGCTCCCATAACGTTTGGTTTCTCATGGGGACAATCATTGCATTGCCCTTCGCATTCCTCATTAACATGGTTCTTTCGGGTTTTATCCATTGACTAAAACCAAGAAAAATAGTGTGAGAAACACTAATTATAATAGGAAAACAAAAAAATCAAGAATATAATTTCTCTATTAAGGTCTTATCGTATGTTATTCATGGTCATTTCTAAAACACTAAGATTGTGTTTTATGCATAGAATTATCCTTAGGGTTCTTACTAAGGGTTTCACATCCTAGTTTCCAAAGGATGACTATACCTTTCCTCTGATACAAACTATAACAACCAATACTTTAAATACATGGTTAATACTACACAATTGAAGCATACTTATTACCACATATAACAAAACCATGAAAGGACCGTATAGGTATAGTGTCTTTTGAAACTGGGAAACATAAACAACTGCTTCATACAACGTCTACACTGTCTCCAATTTATTTCATCATATCTATAGTCCCTTTTGGAATATCTTACTTAATAACCTTCTTCCTGACCTGGGGAAAGAAAACATACAAAAGGGTGAGCTCAAATTCTCAGTAAGGGTAAACAAAAGAAATATCAATCACATCATATTCATAAGAACATAAAATTTTAAAAATCTTAACCTACAAAAGAGATCATAATTTCATAACATGAGATAAATCATGGTAGTGAAATGTAATACCAATAATCATAAAATAAAACATGAAACTTTGTATCATGCACACATAATCATAGAGAATCATTTCTTATTAGTCAAGACTCATTTCCAAGACTATCTAAGTGGACAAAGTCTATTTCTGAACTGAGTTCACTCCTCGTTTCAGTCCTGTTTCACTAAACCGGTTTAACCTGCTGTTCCAGCCATTTCTATCCCATGAGATATAAAATCTTTACCCAATGAATTGGAGGGAGATATAGGTCCAACCCATCTCATAATGATACCATTCATATGTGTGCCACAAAATCATAAATCATACATCATTTCATAACCCATGTAATAAAAATGGGATTCCTAAACAACATGACATCTTAAAAAAATTCATATAAGAAAAAGGAATTAATAAAAATAATTCCATCACAACATAATCAAATAAATTTATAAATAGGGATAAAACATAACCCTATATTTTCTTAGATGGAAAATAATTTTGATAAAACACTTGAACTCCATTCTTGAGGAAAATATCCTTTCTACTTCAAAAACATTTTTCCTTTATTAACATGTCATACAATTTTAAACTAAAATAAGATGATTAAAAATAAACTTGAAAACTTTTAAAGTAGGAATCTTGGAAATAATGTTTTAAAAATCCATTAATTCCGTATAAGTTAAGAAACATTCTTTCTGTACTTTTGTCAAAAAAGTCCAAAAGTACCTCGTACGAAAAATGACAAAATATTCCTTTTATATCTTTTACTAAACACTCACCAAAGGGTAAAATTGGATTTAAAAAATTGAAGGTGGATGGAAACAATATTACATATTGATGGAACATGGATGTGGATGATAAAATACACCCTAGTAAATACCAACATATATACAATCTCGGATAAAATGATATTGTGATATTTTCCCTTAACTTAGGTCCAATTTTTTTTGTAAGTGTCCGAACCTCCTATATAATGATTTAAATAACGTTATTGACTTATTCCAGAATCATACTTATTTTTATGATATCATATATGGGCATATTATTAGCTTCTAATTAGAAATATTTCATTACTACTTGTTATTTAGGTGTATATTACTTTTTGTTCTTATGCGTGTTTTGTCGAATAAATTCGTATTTTTCTTTTTAGGTTATTGATACCTCATTTACAGAATGGTATTAGTGTAATATATATCATATTCATTCATTCAATTTATTTATATAATCATTATTCAATTAAGATCATGTAGAACGAGTTTCATCACATCATGGAGATAGAATTCCGTACGTACACACGGGCGATGATATATTTCCCATGATTGTGGAATTGTATTGGAGTGTATATATACTATTTCATAATCAATATAACTTTAAAATAATCATATATATTCATTATTTACACCATTATACCAATCCAAGTAAGGTGGTGGTGGAAAATAGATTACACCACGGTGTGGAGACGGTATTCCGTACGTACGCACGCGTGATGATTTCGTTTTCTGTAGGATGGATAGATGGTGAAATAGGTTTGTTTCATACGTATAATAACATATCAGTATATGAGTGATACTAATGTTATTACTTCATAATGAAAAAACTAAAGAATAATAAGTGGAAGAAGAAATAAAGATGAAAGAATCGGTAACGAGTATTACCTTTTCTTTGAAGCGCCTCTTTGAGACCTCCTCTTAGGCCACTAAAATTGGTCTTTGAAGAATACCAGGACCTCTAGGATATTTCTAGGGAAGGGGATAGGATATATTGGCAGGGTTTGGCCTAGCATGAATGCTCAAAGTGGTGTGAAGAAGAGAGGGAGGAGGTTCCCTTTTATAAGGGAGGAGAGGGGCACCTTTGGAATAACAAAAAATATTATTTTATTATAAAGTCAAATTTAGTTTTTAATAGCTGAAAATTGATATATTTCGAAGCTAAGGTGGGGATGGGTCGATATACTCTCATAAAATAGAATTTAGACAAGTTTAGGTATAAATTTTAACCTTATAATTTAGATATAACTTTAAGTTAGATAATTTAACTTTTACCGTGTCTTCTTGTTTTCTTACACTATAAGGTTAATAAACATACTATATCAAGCCAAACGAACCGAAAGTTGTTTATTATTAATATATATAACCTTATCTAATTCATTTGGCCTAACCATATATTTTTAGGAATAAATTAACAATTAATAATATAGTATTCGTTTTAAAAACTATTTTATGTCAATTTTGACACTATTTGGTAATTGATTTTTGTGAAAATCATAACGAAATGATTAGTTCAAAAACATTTAATTAAATCAATAATAACATGACATATTGACATATAAAATTATTTTAATTCATAAAAAGTCTAAAATTACATTTATTTGAATATCTATAACATCAATTATGTCAATATTTAATTAATAAGCTAATTACTGCATCATCATTGTATCATAAATAAATTAAATTATTTTAAGTCTAAAAATTAAAAATAAAATACCATTATGTAGGAAATCGTTTTAGCTTTCTAATTAATATTTATAGTAGAATTTATCTTACGTTTAATCCTATATTAAAATTCTTTAGTTATTAAACTTTGATTTTAACTATTTTAACCCTTCTTCAAATAAATTGATAATAAATGTCCTAATCTAATCCAAGTGGGCCATAATGGTCATATTGTATTCCTAAGGTTTTTTATGGTCGAATTACACTTATCCAATATAATTAAGACATGTTTTAAGGTAATAATAATATCAATTTTACCCTTAACTAACCTATTTACTTTTAACCGTGGTAAAAAAAAGTAAAATGTTACTATTCACAAAAAATTATTTTCATCTCATTGAAAAACATTTTAGTCCTTGATATTAATAGTGTATCTCTGATTTTATATATTCCACTCACAGAAATGGTAAAATTATGTTTTATGAAAAAATTCATTTTTTAACTACCACTTAGTGGTTTCACTATTCATCAAAAAATGAAAGTTTCCAGAAAAATACCAAAAATTAGGCCTAAGCTATATTTGATATTATGAATTCAAAAATGATGTTTATTTTATAAAATTAATAACTTATCAGTTACATTAACTAATTTAAAAATTAATTCCTGTCGTCATGACAAATAGCGTGTTTTTATGAGATAATAACTATCAAAAGATTGACACTTGTTTATGTCTAGTTTAAATGTGAAATTACATCCAATGAAAAATATTGTATTAAATTGTAAAAGTATTTTCTAAATATACTTTAAAACCATTCAAATTAATAATTTATCACTATTAATTATTTCGATTAAAAATTTTGTTTTTAATTAAAATTTAATAATTTTCACTATTCATCATAGTATGAATGTTATCCGAAAAGTACCAAAATTTCACCCTAAGCTAATATCGATATTCCGAATCCAAAAATGAAGTCCATTTTGAAAAAAAAATTACAAAATTTCAAAAAGTGGTTTTTACTATTCATAACGGCTAGATTTAATAATATTTTAATAGCATATCGTTGTTTAGTGAAACTCGGTATTGCGTTCAACGCAAGCTATCGAGAAAGGCCACAGTTCCGTGTAAAGCAATTCAAGCTAGTGTTGTGTATAGTGAAAGATTCCTTTGATGATTTATATAACATAAAAACAAAATATTTCTCTTAAAAGTCTCGGGTGTAACATTGTTCCAAATTCCATTCAAAAAGAAAATTATAAAAATAATTTGGAAATATATTAGCATTATAATATCTTTTTTATCTTATAAAATGTCTCCTAATTTGGAAACATATAAACTTTAAACCTCCTTTTCCTGCTCTTTTGGAAATGTCACATCAACAACTGATTAATCCCCAATGAGAACATTGATAATATTTTTATTATCACTAAAACACTTTTTTGTTATAAAATATTAATTATTATATATAAATGTATAAATAATTTTTTAATATTATTTAATTAGATATACTCATGTATAAATGAAATTGATCTAAATAGTGATTTCAAATAAAAAATGTTTTAATAGGAAAGCATGACTTGAAAATGAATTCTCTATAACAATGTAAATTATGATATACAATTAAATAATTATCATTGATAATTGGGGTTAAAAAATAATATTACTATGTTTAGGATAAGTGTTTTAATAAACCTATATTAATTATTCAGGAGGTGTAAAATTGATGGATAAAGATGAATAAATGGTACATTGATTCTCGAACACAACCCTGTTGTCTTTGGGTTGTCCATAATTTACAAAAAATTTAGTGTGGATATTCTTACAATGTACCATAATATTCCCTTAACTATAAATGAATTTTTTTTTGATATACATGATACCACATTGATTTATAATCCAAATTCAAATAATTTGTTTCCAAACCACATATTTTACACATATAGAGTTGTTACTTCTTCACTCATTAAAGATGATTTCCATTCCAATTATGATTTCAGTTTTTTTATTTTCAAACCCAAATTTGATTCATTAAGTCATTTTTATAGAATCTATATGAAAATAATTCATATTTGTGGGTTATTTCATGATTACAATTTAAGTGGCATACATGACTATGTAAATATTATAATGTTAAAAGTTTGATCATAATCAAATACCCCTCAATAAATTTGGCAATGCGATATATATCATTAGATAATTTGTATAATTAATTAACATGGTGTAATAATTTTTCCCATTGATTATGATAATATTATATAAATATGATATGTTCCAACATGATGATAGATTCTTTCACATATTTGTGTTTTATTTTACCGATATGAAATTAGGTTTAATATCTATACATTTCCAAATTTTATTGCATTATCAAAAAATTTGATCATTATGTTGATGATGTACCTATTCTTTTTTATGATAATTATGATTATGATTACCAATGTTATATTGATCTATGACATTTATTCATCTTCTTATTAGTCATTCATCTCACCACTTACATTGATTTATATCCTTAGGTGAATAAATGTTATAAGGTGAATGTGATCTTTTATAAGGATATATAAAAAAGATATGAATACTATTTTATGATTCTTTACATATAAGTGGTGTATAATCTTAATTTTATTAAGATACTAAATATTTAAATCCTTGAATGAATAACTATAATGTTGTTTTCCATTAATGATATGTAATAGTAATGTAAGAAATATGGGTCTCTAAAGCGTGTATAAGAGGCATTGTTTAGTTATTTTTTAATTTGTAATAGAAAAAGTCAGTGAAACCCATAAATATAAGACAATGTATTGAAAAAATCATATAATTATCATTTTAGAAAAATAAATTCTAAACAAAGGGATACCAAAAGATATTTTATTTTAGTCAATTTTGGAGAAGAATAAACTATTTTTTATCCATTTTTGAATTCTATTACCAAGAAACATTTTCTATTTTAAAAAATGATGGAAACTAAGAGAATGTAGAAAAATGGTCAATGAGAGAGACGATGAAACTATATCCAAATATTCATCTCCAATTCTAGTGTAGGTGGAGTTTAATACATCACATTGATTCTTACACATTTTTCTCTAGAATTGAATAATAACCAATATGATATGGAACATATTCATTAAATAATGAATGAAAATTTACCCAGTCAGTCTATTATCAGTAAAATACCACTGAAATTTTTTGAATCTTTATATCCACATATCAATTAATAGAGTTCCAACTCAAAATTGATCATTTTCTCACTTCTCCACTATTCTAAGAATGAAAAGTGGACTCTTGTCGTCCATAATTTATTTAAAGAGGATGATCAATTGCGTAAATTGATAATGAAGTCCATAAAGATTTATGAAATGGATAAATTGGTGCTGGGAGGCATTAATAAAATATTTTTTAATAATAATTTCCCTCAAACTATTTAAAATAATATTGTGGGATAATTCATTATGATGATAAAAAGGAAGGAGATTATTTTACGGATTATGTGGAAAACATCACATGTCTTCCAAGATTTTCCTCATGTTTAATCAGAAGAAATGAAAAAAATAAATATATTAATTATTTGTTTATAACCACGGCTTATAATGTATCGAGAAATATTAGACTACAAGATATATGAATAAGTGGTTTATGGGGTCTCAATGTAGAAATTGAGATATGATAATCGACCCTTGGTTATAAAGATAAGAATAGTTGAATGGATATTAAAGCTGGTGGGTAAAATAAAAAAGGGTTAATGTGTATCCAACCACTTAAATTTAATTTTTTATGAACATTCATTGTAAATAAATAATAAATTGGGGAAATTAATTAACTTTGAGAGGGAAGGCCGTCGATCTCATGAATATCGAAGATACATTATGATGCTGGCCAATATGACAGATCAATGGAAGGAACATCTTAATGCACCACCCATGGATAAATGCTTCAACGATAGAAACAAAGGGAACTATGAAATCTAGAACACCAAACCAAAGGTCATTGAGGTAATCAATATCAACTTTAACCAATTCTAACGGATAAAAGGAATTCTTATTACATCATTATTATTGAAGTGGAGAAAGAAAAATGAATTCATACAAGGTACACTTATGATTGACCCATGAATGTAAAAAAAATTATTTGATTCTGGTCCTATACATTCATGTATATAATTAATTTTTTCTAGAACTATTGAATCGATTCCCTAAAACCATTAAATTTAGATATCTATAAAATCATATAGTGGTTCGATATTTGCAACCCAAGTATGGGAATATTCAATAATAATAGTCTATGGGAATATTCTTCTTAAAAATAACAATAATACATCCCTTTGTGGATTTTTATTTTATGTTGTTCATCGATTATCCCTCATATTATAGAGAACACATAAAAACTCAGGAAAATGAAATATATTTTCAAATTATGAACCATTCCATAATCATATACAAATGTAAGGATGATCAAGAATATCATTTGGAAAATATTTAAACAAATTGGGTGTCGATAACCTAGGAAGAGGTATACCTCAAAAAAATGGTTTATTCAATGGGTGGTATAAATGTTGTATTAATCCCCATTATGGGGGAATACACTGATGTATTTTTCAAGGAGTTACCTGAACATCCCCAAATCATGAGGTGGATTTCTCACTAGATCTCATTACCAAATCCACTCTTATTTCTAAATTCCACTCTAGGATTTTCTTGATTGAAATGGAGGTGTTAAACAGCTTTTTTTAATATAATATAGATAAAGGGTTCATACTACCGAGAGAATCTCCTCAGAGTGTAAAAATTATTTTTTTATGAAGATAGATAGATCGTTTAAATTGTGTATCAATTAGTAGAAGGAATATATGATCACCATATTGAAAAATCATCATCTTCTATGGATTGATGAATTATTTTATTATATATGAATAAATAAATACTTTTTAATGGTAGATATTGTCTATGGAAATCATCAACTAATGGTGAGGAATGAGGATATTTATAAGACTTCTTCCCATAAAATGTATGGACATATTTAGACGATAATGATGTACATATGAAATTCCAATTCCCATGTAATCATTATGGATTTGATAAATATTGACCTTTGAGACTATTATAACAATGAATTTGTAGTTTTTCGATGATATTATGATTTACTCAATGAGAAAAGAGGAACATAAAGGGAATTATCGGATTGCACTGGTAACATTAAAGTAGGAAAAAAGGCATCCTATTTTCATAATGTATGACATTTGGATTTTTAAACTCACATTCTTTGGGAACATGATTATAATTTAGTTAATTTATTTGTTCCCTTTAATGAAAAATATAACTGTGGAATAGACCAAGAATATTAGTGTTAATAGAATCTATCGTTTTCATCGATTAGTAGGGTTCTGGAAATGATTTTTGAGAAATTTCTAAATCACGTCTACACTGATAAATATGTTATCCTAGAAAACAACGAAGTATTTTTGGATAGAATAATGAGGGTAAATTTCTATAAATCTATATAAAAATATAATTACTACACCTATATACATAGTAAAATGTAGTGGGTATTGTTGTGTGATTTTAATTGTTTCATAAAAAATGATTTGGTTATGTACTCATGAATAATGAAAAAGTGATAGACTATGCCCCATGAAATTATAATATCACTGAGAAAAATTACCCAATGCATGATTTGGAGAGAGCTGCTATTAGTATTTCCTTTAATATTTTGAAGAACAATCTCTATACTAAGATGTGTGACATATATACTGATCAAAAGATTCTAATGTATATATATAAAATAATTATATTAACATGTATCAAATTGGTTAGTTAGATCTAATCAAGGACTAAAATTTCTATATTCCCATTCGTTTATTAATGTAATACAAGTTAGATGAATATCTTAATAGAAATAATCCATGAAATGAATCATTTTTTTTGAATATGAATGACCATATTTTTATAATTATGTAAAGGACAGATCTAGAAAAATTATGTAATGGAATACATTGTACATTTCTTGAATGATTTCCCAACCAATTATCTTTGAGATGATCATGGAGGCAGAAAAGGATGATCTGTATCTTCAAAATGCGGATTAATCATTTACTGAAGAAAAGATCCATGAATTTAAAGTTTCTAATGATGGTTTAATTATTTTTTGAACATGGATTTGTGTGCCTTCATCAACAAAGACAAATTAGGAGCCATTAGATAAAGAACATAGCTCATATTTCTCTATTTATCCCAGAAGTATAGAGGTTTAATTTGATGTTTGAGATCACTTTTGACGTGAAAAATGAATAAGGTAATTTCATAGTATAACTCAAAGATTTTACTTTGACATAATGTTGATATAGAACGATGGAGTTTAAGGGGATGATGAAACTATTCCATCCACCTGCAAGAAAAATGGAGAAAATTTCGATAGACATCAACACTATTATCACGAAGGATTATAAATGAAATAATTAAATAAGGGTATGGATAAATAGAATCACCATGATTACCCACAAAAAATTCTATTTAGGAAGTCCACATCATAGACGGACATACCATGATAGACATCTAGTAAATGTAAGGGTTCATGGGGTTCCAAAATCAATCATCACTAATCCAGATATAATGATATCTTCTAAATTCTAGAGATGACCTCTACATGATTTGATTAAAGAATTGATTTTTAATATGACCTATCATCCCCAAATTGATAGCCAATCTATAGGAATAATTTATATTATTGAGAATATACTATGATTATGCTCTTAGGAATTCAATTTTGGATAGGATCAACATCTAAAATTGGTCAAGTTCTCATAAAAAAATCTTCCAAACATGTATTCAAATGAATCCTTAATAATATAAATATGGGATGATCTTTATAAATCTATGAAGAGTTCTGGAAGAGTATTTTTGGTGGTATAACTGGTAGATAGCTATTTCGATGCATCTATTGGATTGGTATGTTAAAAGACCCGAGGGATAGATATTATTAGAAGTTTATGTTATAATTTTTTACCATAGTTGAATATAAATGGAAAAGAATAACTATTTATTTCATTGTTTGACACCCCTAATTAGATGACAGACAAAATGCAATGTGGGAAGTTTTTGATAACATAATTATGTTTGCATACATCATTTGAATCAAAAAATATTTTTCTCTCGATTATCTTTTTAGGATATATATTATGTCAAATGTATATATTCATGATGTAATACATTATATTATTTCTGATTGCAATTTTTTGTTTACCTCTACATTATCGTGAATTATTATGTATGATTTGGATACAAAGTAAAGATTAAATAGTGAATATCATCTATAATATATAGTCTGTTTGGGATTACCATTAAAACTCTTTTATAAATGTATAGGAATTTAATTATTTATTTCAACTATTATTGGGAGTAATACACTCCATTAGTGGTATTTTCATTCAAAAATATCTTTCATTTGAAAATTATGATGGATCCTTATGATTCCCTTTATGGTTGTAATTTTAGAATTAGAATTTCCTATATTGATGTTGGAGAAGGAAATATATTAGTACACGACCAAGAGGAGGAGATTAATGATATGGTTAGATCCATTCATCTATAAATATGGGTTCCTCATAGTAATAAAAATTGTAATACTGACATTCAAAAAATGAAAAGGAAATTGATGTGTTTATAACATATTAATAGTAATATATCCTTGGAAAATGGTTATGATATTATAGAAAAAGTTTAATGTTACCCCTAGATATATATGTACCATTAAAATTACTGATCATATCAGTATGAAATCTTATCATTTGACACATCAAGTAAAGATATCTAATGTTCGTGATGTGTCCCAGGTATCTACACTAGCGAATTACATCCATTATCACTGAAATGTACAAAACTCATAGGCTATAACACTGTTGTGAGGATATATCTTGTTGGAAAAAATGTGGCACATTTAGAATCATTCAAAGAAAGTGATAAAAAATAAGAACACCCAACATGTCAATGATTTGTGGTTAAACCATAAATATATGTAATCTATGTGGGAACTTGAGGTTGTGATGTGGTATAAAAATCTGTATTTTATTATATGTGGGATGGGATTTAAGGGGTATTATTATTATTATGGTGTATATTGTATGAACATAATATTTCATTACATATTTAATTTTAATTAATGATTATTTCATTAATATCATTCATTACTTGAAATATTGAGATTAGTTGAACAATGATATAAATATTAGCATTTAATAATGTCCATTTTAAAATTAAAATTAAAATAAGTGGTGAGAATAATAATGAATAAATTATGAAAAATACAAATAATTTTTTATGTAATGAGAACTACTTCATTAATTCACTAAAATATATGTTCTCAATTTTCAAAATATTTATTTATGCTTAAGAAATACATTTTGTTCAAAAATGGGTTTTATTGGATTTTATGAGAGAATATTGTAATAAATTTCTTCAATCATTTAATATTTTATATTATAAATCATTATATTTTTTGAGGATGGATTATCAATATTAGGTAACTATAAACTTATAGGGTTTTCTTGAAAATATATTTTTTCATTGAATAGTGAGAAATACATATTTTTGTAAAACGAACGTTTATTTTCATTAAAAATCCAAAAAATTAGATGAATTTGATCCCAAATTAATATATATATCATTTATTAAATAATATAATTAAATAGATATTAATAATTTATATATGTTAATTTTTTATAATTTTATTTTTTGGCATTAATTTTTTTTTTCAGAAAACAACATTTCATTTTAGATATTTATATTAAAAATAATTTATTAAAAATATTGAAAATAAGTAATCAAAGATGGATTCCATTTTTAGAATCATAAAAATTAATGTAATATAATAGGCTCAACATCATTGTTCTTCATCCGGAATATTTACCATAGTAAATACGTTTCACCACTATAAAAGAGGTGAAACTAGTATAAAAAAGGGTTCAATATACAAAAAAAATAAAAATTTCAGTTATCCTAGGATATGATATATTTTCAATAAAAAATATTTTTAAGGAACTAAATATTCAATTATAAAACATTAACTTCATATTTGGAAACCAATTTTATCATTTAAGATGATACATTATATTTCATAATAATTAAAACTGTTATTTGGTTCTTTTCATTTATTGGAAAGGTTGGAAGATTCCATTTGGTTCATTCCTAAACGAAACATCTAATATCAGTTTATTTTTTATTATTTAACCAAAAAAACTCATATATACCAAATTAATACTTTATTCCATTGAAAATTAATTTTTATACTTAAATCACCTATTTTATAAGAAATTTGTCTTAATGCATTTTTTTATAATGATAAATTTAATTTATAGAACCATTATAAATCGAATATGATAAATTAGTGTTTTTATATTTAATCATTGTTTCCTAATAAATTTATAATTATCAATTTATTTTTGTCATATAATTATTTTAGCTTTTTAAAATTTAATATATTCATGGTATTGGTTAAAATAGATATAATGTGATTCAACTATGAGAGTTGGAATAAAATATATCCAAAACATTTGGAATTGTATTGGATCAATTTATATAGAAAATATAAATTTTTATATTTTATTATGGTTTTCTTTTATTTTACTTAATCTTATTAAGATATATATATTAATCTGTCGTTTATGAAATTTCAACTATGAAATTTCTCTCACCTATAAAGGGGATCATCCTATTCTACCTTATTCACCTTTTTTGAGACTTGAAAATCACAATTATCCATCAATAATGGCTTCATAATATCCTTACTCATGTCTTAGTTCTTAAATTCCTTCCAAAATTCTTTCCATTTAATTCATGATGTTTAAACTAATGGAGGTGTCTAAATAAAGAGGTTTAACCCTCAACCAAATATAGTCTACTTTATTTCCTCTTCATCCTCCTCTAAATAAATGATATCAAATATAAAACAAATTAAGTATATTCAAAATAAAAAAAATATTTTTTTGTGGGAGAACCATTATCTACAAAATTTCGTCAAATGTTAAAAGAAAATATCACTCATGTGTACATGTGGACTACCACATCCACAAGGCGATGTATTTCGTATTCGATCACTGCATAAAAATTATCATTCAATTATGGATTTATTAAAAATATATAATATATATACATGATATAATTATATTTATATAATTGTAATTTAATATTTTCTATTCTTTCACTCAATCAATTAGAACGTTTAAACATCACTCATGCGTACACATGAACTACCATCTCCATAAAGGGTTGTAATTCATTTTCATCAATAAGTTAATTTTTAGTTACAAGTATGTATATAAAAACTGAATATTTTAATCATTAATTGATAAAAATTAAATATATTATGGAACCGTGATCAGTTTAGAAGGATCGAGGCTTCTGATGTGATACATGCCTGAAAAACACAGTAGTTAACATTTATAACAGTTATTATAATAAATAATTGTTAATAAGAATGTGATAAAATATAATATGAAAATAAAAAAACATATGATATATAAAATTATGATTTATTAACCAATTTATAATATATATATATATATATATATATATACTATACAATACTTTCTAACACTTATAAATTATGATAATACTTAAGGTGTGGTTTTATCCACATGAGGATAATTATTCAAAAGTTAACAAAGATGTACTGCATTTAGGCTTCAATATCATTTTAATCAACAAAGCATATAATTTAATTCACACAATGGGAAAATAAATCTAGCACCCTTGGATTCATGTAAGTAACCCATTATTAATTCCCTTTAAAATCTAAATTATATTGGTGAGGTTTCTAGTACATTAATTGTGTTCTGTGGGGATAGAGGGAATTAGGACTGGTAGTGCATGGTTTTTCCCAAACCATGAGACAACCATGAAGAAACCATGTGGGTTATGCTGTTTGATATAGTAGCATCGGCATGGTTGGCACCTTGTGTTGGAGACTATGTGAGGTGACTATGTGAAGGGATATCATTTAGGAAGTTTATAACACATTATTGGAATATGATTTTCATAAACATGTAACTAAACCATGCACGAGTCCAAACCACCTTCGTAAAAAGAGGATTTTTTGGTGGCCTTAATGTTTAATTCCACATTCCTCTTCATATGTGTCCCTAAAATGGAATTTTTCTCCTCCAAATGTCTAAGAAAGTATTTTAGTAAATTTGTATGGGATCCAAAGGCTTATTGTGGTGATTAGTTTTCAATTTCTCATAGTAACTCATCGATCTTGATATTTCATGATGATTCTATAAATCTACTTCACTACACTCATTTTCTTATATCTCTACCCACTATTCGTAGATTTTTGGATTTGGATCAAAAATAATTCTAGATTTGGGTTTCTGGATAAATGAGAGGATATATATGGTGAGTTTGGGGATGTTTTTACTAGTTTTTTGTGATGTTCATCATATATTTATCATTTTCTCCAAAACTATCAAGGTATATACATTCAATATGGAATACTATTCACAGAATTGATTGTCTGATTTTCAAATTAATTGAGATTCATGAGATTTATTTTGAAAGAGTTCTTCAATGAATTATTTCAAACCTCTTTAGTGATGATTTGTTATATATGGGAAAATTTGAATCTATATTTAATTGTTGTGTAATGTTATTTAGTTCATGATTTTAAAATTGGGATTTTACAATTTGGTTTGGATTTATTTGTGAGATGGTTCGTTAGAAAATGGGTTTTCAATTAATGTTTGTTTTCCTAAAATGAATTTGAAATGTTATTTTTTTAAGTATTGTTAGTAATACATCTGTTTGTATTCATATATCATTTATTAGGCTTGGTTAAAATATGACCATGCACTCAATGGAAAATTTTTAATGAAACATAGGACATAATATTTATGTGACAACATGGTAGATTAACGAATAAATACTCATGAGTATGGAACTACCACAAAAAATCATTCTTGGTTAGTGGTGTGAATAGTTGAAGTGGATTGTTTATGCCTAGTGGAACATGTGGAATGGATTTAAAGTATGTCTTTTTCATTTTCGAGAAAATAAACTACTAGAAAATTATTGATATAACATAAGATTATATTGAGTTAAAATCTTTTTTATAATATGGTTATATTTAGTAATGAAATATTTTTAAAATTGTTTCTATATAAATGGTTTTTATATAAATTATTATAAATATTTTATCATAGTGGCATGAGAAGGGAAGTCATTGGGAAAATTATGTTCAGTTTCAGTACTCACCCTTGATTTTTAACTGTTGTTCATTTATAAATGTCAATAATATATAGGTGGGAAAAAGAAATGTGTCACTTGTATTTAGAACTACCTCATGATACATTGGTTGCTTTTTGATGTAGGATCATGAATCTCGTGGAGTATGGTGTCTTCTGGTTGTCTCAGAGTTTTATTAGTTATCTTTTTCTATTTACATTAATGTTAATATTGGCTACCACTGTATATAACATTGGTTTGTTTTGATATAAATGAAATGGTTGAGTTTTTATTAATTTATCATACATCATAGAATGGTTTTATTGGTCTGTTTATATTGGTTTAGGTGTCTTATTTTTAATGGGTAAATCATCCCACAAATGTTTTGAAACCCTTCATCATTTATTTCTAACCTTTGGAATCGTGGGGGTCTCACTTAAGGCAAAGTATCTTTCCTCAATAATTTTCAAGAAAATTAGAAGGAGTAATGTTAAAAATCGTATTATTCTTTGGTCCAAAATCATTCTTGAGATAAATTGTATAAACTAGTTCATTTTATTTTCAAACATGTTGTTATTAGTTTTAATATTTTCAGAGTTTAATTCATTCTAATATATTCCTTAGGTTAGAATCATATAATGTAATAGAATTTTCAAGAATTGAATTTTTTTTGTATAATAAGTCATATGTAACATTTTTATACTAATCTTAATGTTATGAATGTGTTGGGTACAAAAGTGTTTTAGTGGAAATTATAGGATAATGGAATCTCATTATGTTTGGATTAGACAATGAAAAGTACAATGAAATTAATTAGAGGAATGACTTCCCTATAGTATTTCATATATTATTTTCAATAATAATATATGATTTGATTCTCTGTGTTGATTCTTGAATCATTTTTCATTTTTTTTCAATGAAAAACATTGAAAATATCATATTTGGTGTATTTTGAAAATTATTTTATTTTCCAAAGATAGATGAATGTTTTCAAAATATGTTGAAGATGAATATTGGTTGATTTTTTAAATGGAATTTTGTGATATTAGATGTTGTAGGATTTTATATTAGAATACATCAGTTGCTTGAGAGTGAGGCCTATAGAGTTTGTGGGATTTTAGAGAATGGAAACTAGTAGGAGTCATCGTAACCAACTATAAGAAGTTGTATATAATATGGTTTCACCCAAGCCACAGGTGAACCATGTGATGGTTCAGAGTATTGTCCTTGTATTTTAAGATGCGAACACAGGTAACCAAAAGGATGTGACAGAAAATTGGATCATTCTGTCTAGTTCAAAAATTGAATCCCCCATCTTCTAGGGTGATTCAGAACCAAAAAAATATGAGGTGTGGATAAATTGGATTATTCCTAGATTCGATTTCATCATCACACTTGAAAAACTGAAATTCAAATGGGAAACATTTATATTGGGGGATAATGCATTCCAGTGGTGGGATCGACTTGTGTAGGACCGAGTAGATCAAGGTAATTGTTGGGTGGATTTTGATGAAGTGTTTAATAAAAATTTATATCCTCACATGATCATGATTTAATGGAAAATATAATTCTTCAACCTAATGTTGGAGAATATCTATTTAACAGAGTGTGTCAGTAAATTCATGATTATAGTATACTTCTTAACCAAGGTTTCCACTAGTGCATCCTTGAAGGAACACATCTTTAAATAAGGACTAAGATATCAGATTCTGTCAAAGATAGTTTGGTCCTATGTTACAGACTAAAATAATATAGTAAATAGAGAGAAAGTGGTTTAATAGGAAATATCAAGAGCTATAGGAGGAGGATGTATCTTGATATCCATTGGAAATGGTGGGAAAACTAATTTTTGGAGTAAGAAGATGATAGATTCATACTTACAAGGTGGGAGTGGATATTAGAACAAGATAGCTAGATTGGTGTATCTTTTTCAAAGGCCCAAGACAGAGTATGGATGCTTCCAATGTGGTTCATTTTACAATATGAAGCAATAATCTACATGAACACCAATGGAATTCCATAATTGAAACAAGATGGTACATTTTAAGCACCATTGTCGTAGTTCTCCAAGGTGGGTGATTGAAAAACATCACAGGTGACTGATGAATCACATTCTTCGATGGAGAAGGGATTGTGTAATCAATCTCATCAGTAGAATTGAGTTATCCATGGTGATTCATGGAATACCATGACTCCATATAAAGTGAAATATCTAAATGGTAATAAGGAGAAAAGTTAAATGATGATGTAATTATATGGAGCTAAGAAGATTATTGTAGATAATCGTGATGGACCATTGATGGCGAGTGGTGTAATTCTATCCAATTCTACCCTTATGAATGTTTTATTTTATACTGGTGCTTCACATTACATTATTTCTTCTCACGATGTTTATTTTATATGTTTAATACTTGTGATTTTTCCTTTTTTGATAAACACAAAAATCTTATCGGTCAAAGGCAATTTGAATCCTTTTTATGATGGGAATGTTCTATAAATATTGACATAGAAGAAAAAAAGGGATATCTCGGTGTTGGAGATGGATTTATGTTATGTAATCCTTGGTGTGGATTTCTTGACAACATTCATAGCTGACAATGAAGGTTATAAAAGAACAATTAGTTTCAAAAAAGAGGATGGAGTTGGGTATCTCTTTATAGGATAAAGGGTTGTAATGAGAAGTGAAATGGTATTTCAAGACACTGTAGTAGGGGAAATCTATAACATGTCAATGTATTTTACTGCTAAATCAATAGAAGATATAAAAGGTAATAGTTTTCTAGTAGTCATGGATCAATTTTGAGTTGTTTCTTTCCTAATAATTTAGCATGGTTTCTACCCATAAGAGATATGGAATTTAGGATAGATCTCATCCCAAAAAATGCTTATATGTCACATCCCTCTTATTTGATAGTGTTAAATGAATTAAATGAAATGGATATCCAGTTGGAAGATACAAAAAAGAAAGTTTTCACTTGACTGAGAACATCTATATGGTACGTACCGATATTGTTCATGATGAATGCATGTGTAACACTACGGTTTTGTGTTGATTATCATATACTTTACACAATTTAATTAAAGAATAGTTATGCACATCTTGGCATAGATGACCTATTTGATCAATTGGGAAGAGATTAGTTGTTCTATAAAATTATCATATAATCAAAATATCATTGTAAGAGATTTCAGAAGGAGGATATTGCAAAAAACGATTTAATAAGAAGATATGGACATTTAGATTTTTTGGGAAAGCCATTTGGTCATATGAATGCACTAGTAGTCATTATAGAATCGATGAATTGTATTTTAATAGATACCATTATTCTTTTTTATGGTTTTTGTGTATAATATATTAGTGTATTAATGGAATAGAGCTAATCCAAAGAAACATTTTGAGATAGTGTTGGAAATCTTAAGAGATCATCATTTGTATGCGAAACTATCATTGTGTGATATTTGGATATAACAAGTATTATTTCGTTTCCATGTGATATTTGAGAGAGTTGTTCAGTGGATCTGGAGAAAATAGACATTTTTCTCTCCCAGAAACTACCAAAGAACGTCTTTGAGATGTGATTTTTTCTTAGTATCACTAGTTATTATCAATGACTGTTTGATGAATTATAATGACTAGAATAACATATGACAACATTGAAAAAGAAGAATGTTCCATTTCAATGGAATGAGTAATTCCATAAGTCATTCCAAGAGCTTAAATTTAGTCTTACATCATCACTTATTTTCATATCCTCAAAATCTGGACATGGGTATGTGGTGTATTGTGATGCATCGAGATCAGGGTTGCGATGATTTCTCAGGCAAGGAGACCATGTTGTTGCTTACAGATAAAGGAAGTTTAAATTTCAAGAGATTAATTACACAATATATGATATGGAGTTATATAAAGTCATTTATGCCTTGATGGCTTAACATCATTATCTATTTGATGAAAAATTTGTAGTGTTCATGGATCCTAAGAGCATGAACCATTTTTTCTAACAATGAGATATTAATATAAAGAAAAATAAATGGATGGAGTATCTCGAGATTTTTTAATTTGACTTTATGTGTACACTATGAAAAGGAATTGTGATGGCTGATGCATTAAGTAGAAATTTTTATGCTTAATTGAAAAATGATTCCTCAAACGAGTTATAGTTGATGTCTATTCTTGCTGACATTCATGTCAAATGTGAGGACTTAGGTGATGTTGTGGTTTTATTTTTAGTTTTATGTCCCTTGATTTGATTAATATGGTAATTGAAACACTGACATATGATTATGAATGTGTTAAATGGAGTTCAAAACTCAATGGTGATGAGACCATTGAAATTTTTATGCTGGATGAGAGTTCAGGTTTTGGTTAAAAATTGGATGGTTGTACTTATGATTTATCAAGAGAAACGTCTTCATACATACCATTATTTGAGATGATTTTTTAATCTAAGAATATAAAAAATTTATAAAGATTGGAAAGCACAGTTCTATTGGAATTGTATGAAAAGGAAGGTGGTTGAGTTTGTTTCAATATGCCAAACCTGTCAACAAGTTAAGCTAGAGAATCAGCTGCCAACATGTATATTTCAATCTTTTCATATCCATTTGTAGAAGTAAGAGTATATTTATGTGAATATAATTACATGTATCCCAAGAATTGTTTGTAATCATGATGCTATATGGGTGATAGTGGATCAAATCACCATGTAATCTCATTTAATCTACATTCATGGTAATAATACAATGGAGGATCTGTCCAAAATCAATATCCAATAATTGGTAAATTGAAATGTAATTCTTGTTTCGATAGTGTCATATAGAGATATGAGGATCAAATATTGTTTGTGTAAATCCTTATAGAATACCCTTGGTACCCAATTGACAGTGATTATAGCATATCATCCTCACATGGATGGGAAATATGGAAGGATGATGCAAACATTTTAAGACATGATGTGGGCTTATGTAATGGATTTTGGTGTCTCATGGGAAGATAATTTCCCATTGGTTTAGTTATTGTATAATAAAAACTTTTAGGAATCAATAAAAATTTACCTTTCAAAGTGTTTTATTAGCATCCTTGCTGTTCTCCAATGTGTTGGTTGTAAATAGGTGAAACTTCAATAGATGGATCGAGCCTTGTGCATGAAACAATGGAGAATATTTGGTATATCCTGATGTAAGTATGGATTTCACACAATAATCATAAATATTATATAGATCATCATCGAAGACCAATTTCATTGTAACATTGTGGGTATGGATACCACCTAACAGTGCTCCAACCCTGATTGGCCACATATTCTCTAGCACATCTCACCAAATGCTAGAGGCTTCCAACTAGTAGCGAGGTCCTTGGTGATGAACAAGGGGAGACTATGCCTCATTGGTAGACTAGAAAAAAAACAAAAATAATAAATACCTAGCTGAAGCATTAAAACTATAATAGAAATAACAAATGGAAGATTGATAATAAAAATTACTAGAGGACCTACTATACAAATGATGCAGTTTCATGTTATAGGTTCTGGAAAAATAGTCAAAATAGTTTACACTTCATAAATACATGATATAAGTAACAATGTACAAAAGATGAAAAGAAAATCCAAAGGGTAAAAGGAATAGGCTTGGTATCATTATCTCTTTCTCTTAAACAACATATCTAGTAACTCTAGAAGAGATCGTTCGTTTATCATCATCTGCAAAAATATAATCTTTTTGGGCCCAAAAACATAACCAAAATATGTTGTGAGACTAAATCATTGTGGGAAACCTCCCATGGTATGTTCCAATATATCAATGAATATATTTATATATATAAGGTATTCTACAATAGATAAAGTAGTAAAATAGGAAATACTCAAATTTAAATAGTCTTATAAATACTGGTTGCCATGTACATTCATTATATGTTAATTTAAAAATCAATTACATTGAATAATATAAGTCTCGAGGTCCAGCGTAATCCCGAAGATCCCAGTATAAATATAACCACATTAGATGTCTCAAGACACCATTTAAACGAGTGTAGGTGATGACTGAATCCAAACAAGTTCTTTGGATTGGAAGACATTTCATCATTCATTACATTTCATTTTTCAATTATAAGTATATGTCAACTCATGATACATAAATAACTAGAAATGGACAATGTCCTTGGAATCCATAATTTTATTCAAGGTATTCTTAAAATTTAAATATAAATCTCCATGATACCAACCATTATATCTGTGGTTCTCTCTCAACTTGTCATGATAATACCCAATTAATGTTTTTCAAATTTATTTTAACATTGGTCATGGTTCACCCATGGTATAAGGTGCAATAGTCATATGATCCCAACCATAATATATGACAAGAGGTTGTGACTCTCTAATTTATATTTACCCCTTTGTCATTTTAGATAATAAGTAACCCAAGTAAATTAAAATATTAAATTATATTGACATCAGTAAGCCACACGAGCAATTCATCTAACAATAAAAACTTGTAAATTAAACTATTACATGGTTTAGAAATTAATCAAATTCATTTTAAACTACCCAATAATAGAATTTAAGGCATGCCTCAAAGGCATCCTAGTCCAAATTTCCATAAACAGTCATTCCAGGGAAATACAACAATGGGTTAGCCCTACAACATAGAAAAATATTCTTTAGACATGCTTCAAAGCGCTTATTAATTACCAAAATTAAAATAGGCAACAGTAATAGGAAAAAATTCATCCACAGTCAGAACCTAAAGATGCGTGTTTGAATCTCCAACACATATATTAAACATTTGAAATAGTGAAAGGCATGATACCACCTACCTCATGGATGTAAGATAGTATTCATTAAATATCAACCTATAATTCAATCTATAACATTGTAAATATATACAACTAGAATAAATAATAATTCCTCGATAACTAGTCTGAGACAAGAAATCATGAATAATGACTGAAGATTAATTGAGAGCTTACTTAGGGGAATCCAACATCTTCCAATGTTCAAATCAGAGATCGGATGGTGAAATAGAAGGCCACACTCTTCTAAGATAACCTTGGCATGTTGTTCATCGAAGATGGGTGAGTTCTTTATGTTTTTCAAAAAAACAACTCTACTGACTAATTTGACAAAAAAGAAAGTAATTGTACATGGAATGTACTAAAAACATCACATCGTGTATGCACAGATCATGGAAAAACCATTACATGTCATGTACAGGGATATACATGGAATGTGCCCAAATTACACAGTGTGTTCTATAAAGGACAAGGCTTGTGACACCCAATTATGTCATGTAACATGCCTCTGACAAGGCCTTGACCATTTCTCCTCCATTTCTTTAAGCACAAACTAAAAATAAAAGATATATACCTAAAAAAGAATTGGGTTCTTAATAACGTCCCCCCTTAAATAAATTCATCCATGGATCTCACTTCCAATGGGGGATACGATTTTGCTAAGAAAAACACTAGCCACTGATTAGATACGTCAACCTATTTATCTAAGGTGTCATCTTGTAAACAATTGTGCATTAATTGAACCCGTACTAGAAGAACTGACATACATCAAGCACCCTTTGTTCTCCTATCAACTGTATATATCAAACTCTCCTCAAAGGAATAGTCAACCGGAATTTCAAACTCTTTGGTATGAAAAATGTGATATAGGTATGAGTGACATAGGAATAGCTGAGATACATGAAAGATGTCATGCATGGTTAGATATCTATGAGGTAACTAAAACTGAAAGGAAATTAACCCATATCTCCATCAATTATCAAATGGCTTGACAGATCTCGATGAATGTGTACCCTACCTCTTGATCATCTTGTGTCCCAACCATAGTGAAACACACAAGAAAACCCTATACCCTACCTTGAACACTATAGGTCAGCATTGGTGATCTCTATAAGATTTCTGAATATTCTTTCTAAATACCATTCACTTCAATATCAATTGGAGAAGCACAGAAGTCTTCTAGATTAGACGCAATCCCATTAAAGTTGCCTAACCTACCTCCAACCACCACATGGGGGAACAAAATGGAAAAATTTATAAATTCTCTTAAGGTTCCATATATATCATCACTTGATAATTATTATTGTATGTGAATTCATAATTGAGAAAGTGATTCCCCCAAGAGTTCCTAAAATCTATGACGCGTGCCTACAACATTCCCTCTAGCAACAGTATGGTATACTCCTACAGACCTTCAGTCTGAGGGTCATATGATCCTATCAAAAGATCCTATGTACCTAGCGCCCTATGAAAACTCTTCCAAAAAAGATATTTAAAATTGGAATCCATATAAGAAAAATATTGTGTGACACCCTGTGTAGTCATACCACCCCTTGATATAAAACCTCCAAAGATCATCACTATTTAACTTTTCCTTGACCTACATGAAATGAGTGACCTCTATAATCCTGTCAACAAAAAACCCCATAGCATCATTACCACTAATAGACCCCGGTAAACCAGTCACTAATTCCATTATGACATCATCACATTTCCACTCAGGTATAGGTAACTTCTATAAAATATTTATTAGTTGACGATGTTTCACATTCCCCTTATGATAGGTAGAAAATATCCTGACAAAACCTGTGACATCCCTTTTCATACCTTTCCACCAATACTGATGATGTATATCTTAATACTTCATCGTGAAACCAGGATGCAGTACCCACGTGGAGGCATAAAATTCATCCATCATCTTTTACTGATTGTTAGGTGAAACCCATACACGAAAATGAAAAATATGAACTTCATCGTCCCCTATGGTCTGACCAGGAGAATGGTCCTCAAATGGAACACCCTCCAATAGAACTAGGCATTCATTGTCTAATAGATTCATCATATTCAATTTTTATAGTGTGGTAGAAGTACCAGCTAAAGATGAATGAAAATTTTGTCCCTCACTATCGTTCATCTCCATGTGCATATGATTGTACAACACTATAAGCTACCACTCACTATTGGCGTCTCACAATGCATTTATCTGAGTCCTTCTTCTCGATGAATCAGCCACTAAATTTCTTATACCAAGTGTGTAGGAAAGCTCAATGATTAAGGAATAATGTTATTTAACCCACCATTATTTTCAATGGATTAAGATATCACTGTTTAAATATGTACTTGGGGATTTTGGGTCACACCCATCATTTCTAATTTGTTTCTTTTATTAATTTTCTGGGCATCGGGTAGTTCGGGTCAAAGCCCGACATAAAATTTCTGAGTTCTTATTTAAAAATTTGTGTTTTGTACTTGACTGTGTCTAGAGCATGATGGTCGAAGCCCTGTGGCCTCGCTTGGGTCATTGTGTGACCTCTCCTGGTCACTGCATGCCTTAACGATGTTCAATTAACGAAATAAGATGAATTAAGAATTGTTTTAATAATAATAATATTATTAAAGTCACATGAGAATTTTAAAATTATTATCTGGGATAATAATTAAATTGACTGTATTATTTTTATTATTAGAATTTTATTAAGTTGATTATTGTATTGTTTACAATTTAGTTTATTATGTTTGTTATTATTATTATTATTATTATTATTATTATTGTTATTATCATTATTATAACTGTTATAATTGTTATTTTATCATTTTAATTATTTTATTTACTCATGAAAATCTTGGTTAGAGTGTAGACTGAGCTGATTAAAATTTTACACTATACTGATAAATGAATATTTTGGGATTGGTGGTGTCCGATGCACGGGCATGGGATGGTCGAAGCTGTGCAACCTCGCCTATGACACTGTGCGACCTCTCTCGGTTACCTGCACGCTTTCCCAATGTTCAAACCAATTAAATAAAAGGAATTATTAATAATGAAATAAAATTTTAGTGGGATAAATTGAAAATAAAATAAAAGAAGAAGTGTGATTTAAATTTAATGGATTGTTTCAATATTTAAGGATATTAGTATCATTATTATTATTAGTCCTAAGGATGGAAATTTATTTAAGTTGTTATTATTACTCCAACTTTTATTAATATTAATACTATTAAAATGTTAATTATTATTATTATTATTATTATTATTATTATTATTATTATTATTTTTATTGTTATTTTTATTATTATTGTGAAGGTTTTAGTTTTAGAATACAATTATAATTAATATTAATAATATTATTATTTTTATTATTTTTTATTTATTTTATCTTTTCATTAATTTTTTAAGGTTTTTTTCCTCTTCTTCGTCGTCCTCCTACCCAGGCCGTCGAGCCCCACCAATTCTCTCACCTTATTGCTTTCACTCCGTCACACCCCCTCTCCCTAGATCACATTACACATCCCACCTAGCTCACCCCTGCTGGCCGACTTCAACCCCCCTCCCACAGATCTGTGCCATTTCTTTCCACGTCGTGCAACCAATAATCGTGCCACCTCTCATCCGGCTAGGGCCATTCGCCTGACCACCTGGCCTCCCTCCTACCGAGCCGCCATTACAGCGCCTCCTCTGCAGCCTGGTGCCAGCCTAACCTCTGCCCCACCGGCCTTCGAGCTTCATCCGACCAAGAGTTGAACCTACACCCCCTACTTTGTCAGGAGAAGAGATGAATCTTCACCCCCTACATCGTCCAGTGATGATCTGAACCTCCACCCCTGCTCCATCCGGTGATGCGCCACTTTACCACAATCGTGCTTCATCCGACGAAGTGCTGAACATTCATCCCCGGCTCTATCCGGAAAACACCCCCATCTTGTCCTTGATAACTATTTTTTGGCCGCTGCACTAACCGCAACCTCCCTTCGGGTGCAACCTCCCCCCCCCATCTAGGTCCAATTCAGTTATCAGTTAGCGCGCATTAGGTGCAATTGAAGATTAACAAAAGTTTTTGGAATTCCTTCTACTCATGTAGGTGGTTCCTCATTTAAAAATTATTTGATAAGTTAATTTGCTTGCTTATTTAATTTATAATATTACATGATTAATTATTTTGGGTGTGGATTTTGTTATCATGAAGTTTGTCTATGCATTATATTTGTTTAGAATAATGTTTATGTGGTGCGGGTACGTTCTTTTTTGGGAAGCTTGTTTTTAGTCTATTATTAGTTTTTAATAATATGTGAAGTTAGTTTTTCAGTTGTGCAAGTGGAGTTATGGGTTTTTTCGATGTGTTTTTTCTTGTGTTTGTTCATAAAGAAAGGTGTTGTGTAGTTTGAATGGGTTGTTGCTGTGAAAACCCACAGTGAACTATATACTAGTGTTTTATAAATATTTTGTTTGTTTTATGAAAATGTGAAAAGCGCATGGTTTTTGTTTTAGTGTGGCATTCATGTGTGTTTTGTCCAAAAAGAGGGTTTTAGTGGGTTTTTTGTGTTTAAAGTCATGATTGATCTTCTAAAATTGATTATCAAAATTTCTGGTGTTTTGTTTAATTAGAAAAAAGTCTTTTAACTATGTCGTTGGGTTATTAATCGATTTATGTGTTGGACGTTGTGTTCTCGGTATGGTGTTGACTGTGTTTGATCTTGAAGGAGGATTGGGTTGGTTTTGTGTGTTAAGTTATATCATGTCTCTTATTAAATAATTTTTTTCAAAATTTAATATGTTTTAGTAAATAATTAATAGCGGTGAAAAAATGATTAAATTTAGTAATGTAATGTATTATGGAGGTGAACTATTTCAAATGGTTTTTGTGTGTGTGCAAGTGTGGTGTTTGGTTTTGGTAGCATCCTGTTTGTTTTGATCATTTCTGTATGACATGAAATTTGAATTTGAAATATCTTGAGAAGAAAAGGGGAAGCTTGGGTACTAGGTGGGCGGACTAGATCAAGCATGCTAGAGATGCATAAGCAGCTATGGCCTGGTTTCACTTAGTTGCTTTGACGATTACAACACTAACAAAAAATTGGATGATAATTGGAGACCACTAGGTTATTGATGTGTTGCCCTACTAGTGGATCATTCAAGAGAATGTATTTTGTTGTGATTCGTATACTAATTTTAATTGAGACATGATGTTCCAGGGTCCCATTATTTCTTTTGGTTCGTACTTATAGGGCCTCTCCCACTTCTGGTGCTCATAGACTACTATACACAAACTGTCGTCATATGGTGTAGCTTTTTGGTTTTCGTGTAGGATTGATTTTTTCATCAATGTAATGGTTTTTTCCTTTAATTAATTCGTTTCTTTTTAAAGTGTGTTCTTTATAGTAACTGTTCCGTTAAAATTATTCATGCTTTGTTGTCCTTTCATTTATTTAGCATGAAAATGTATTTGTCATTTAAGGTTTACACGTGGATCCTTTTTTTAGGTGTTATCCTACAAGGCCTTTGGCTCACACCCTGCATACACCTTTGGGTGTATTCAGACCTTGTTTCTTATGCATTCCATGTTGTGACATAGTGCTCATCAATGATGGTCTTGGTAATTGATTGTCTTCTCGTGCAGGTGGGTGTTGTGGCGTGTGGATGTCGCACCACTCTTGTCTCTTTGAGGTTTGAGTTAGAGTTTTAGTTTCTCCTGTTGTCATTTATTTTTGGATGTTGGATCTAGTTTTAAACCTTTGAATTTGATTTCAGTTTAAGGGTATGTTTAGTTGTTAGTTCACAATATGATTTTATTTATCTTGTTAGTGGTTTTGTGTTTACTATTTTCGGTAAACCATTCCAACATGTTACTCTTGATACCTAGGAACTTGTGTCATTCTGTGGGGATTGGGAATGCCCTTCGGGCAATGCTGCGGACCAGGTCGGCCACCGGGTTAGATGGAGACCTGGCCTGGTTCGTGACAAAATGGTACCAGTGACGATTTTTCCTCTTGGGTCATGTTCTTTTGGGATAGAGTCAAGGTAAACCAAAGTTAAGGTTGTCAGAACTCGGCGTCCTGGATACGAGTAAGGTTTCTAGCCAGCACACCTCGTTCCAGGACTCGAGTAACCAAATTATGTTGAGGTTTGTCAGATTCTTTGGTCCTTGTAGTTAATCTTGTTTTGGGGAAATGAAAACAGAGTAAGTTTAGTGGTCTTAGTGAGCTCGTATGGTCTGGAAAGCCATGTGGAGCTGAGTACGCTATTCCAGAATACCCTATCTAGCAATGGTGTGACTGTCCTATGGTCTCCAACCATAAGTTCAGGTCACCAGCCGGCACTGGTATTATCATGAACCGTACCTCATTTCATTGTTTTGTAATTGTGGAAATTTTATTTTTATGTAAAAATGATTTGGTCTTGGAAAATGTTTTCAAATGAAGAACTTTAAAAAGGAAATGATGTATATGGTTTGAAAGGTGTGGGATGCATGTATTAGTTTTGAATTTTTTTGAATGGTTTGGTTTTGATTCCTGGTGTTCTCATGGGAAACCACATGCATGAATGTATATGGAAAGAGAAATGTTTAATGGAACATGTGTATGATTTCCTGGATGGACATGAGGCGGGTGCTAGTGTGGCACAGGAACATGCGTGTGTGAGGCCCATGAGACAACATTTGTGTTTGTGCAACCCATCAGATTTGTTTGTTTTCCAAAAGGTTGGTTAAAAAATTAGGTGTTTTAATAACCGGTGATTGTGTGATGTGTCCTTGTGTTTTGGGAATTGTTGGATGTGGGGTGTTTTGAGCTGAGAATCCTTTTTGACTGATGTGGGTCTTGAGTTTGAATCTTTGTTGGTAAGTCAGTGGGAATAGGTGTGGTTAATGGTTTCTTTTGAAAAGTGCTTTGGGATGCTTTTGTAGTGGTCCCACCTACAAGTTTAGTGATCGCTTGTGATATATATTTTCCATTTTACTAGTTTTACGGGATCCATGGTTATCTTTCGTAACTATCGTACACCCCCATAAAGCGTTAACATGCGATTAAAGTGCAACAACATGTAATTCATTGTTGCCTGACCCTCCTATTGATTAATGTAATCAATATTCCTTTTTATTGATAGTATTATTTATATTATTCTTTTTTATTTTAGTTCAAGGAGTTCCTATCATAGCGAGACGAAAAACACGAGGGAAATTGAAGGGGACTTTGGTCTTTTTGAGTTGTCTTAGTTTTCAGGTATGAAGTTTGACATCGTTGTGTCTGAAGGTTCCCCATGGAAGCGGTGAATGGAATTACAGCAGGGAAGGGTGAAAGAGTTTCATAATTATTGGTGTTGACAGATGTCATTAATGTCTTTTAGTACATTCATCGGCTACGAGGGTCATGCTTTGTGATGTCTTGCAGTGTGAGTTATATTCGGAGAGAAAAGGTGGAAGTCGTCGGATCCTTCGGGAATCCCGGTTTTCATAGGAGTGTGTCCTATCGGGGAGCTCTATTTTTTTGTTCAAAGAGGTGTGTTTTCCTGTGTTTTTCCTTCTTATGTTTCATGGTGAAGTGAAGAGGTGATGCATGTGCATCACCTAAACCTCTATTCTGGTAGATGTGATGTGAGTGATTATTTGTATGTCATGGTGTGTTTTGTTTGATGGTGTTGTCTCGGTTTTGGTGTGGTTGTGTGTGACAAAAAATGGAGAAGCTCTATTCCGTAGTCTTCCACGCCTAACTGCGAGGCAGGAGATGCTTCAAACATCTGGGCTCTAGCTATAGGCCTCAGATTAAAGATGGTGCATGGTCGGGAACCCCGAGAGTGTATGAGACCCCAACCATATTTCTGTCATCCGTTTAGGAGGTGAAAGCTGTTTAAATCATTTCTGGTTGTTGTTCCATTGTGAATGACCAATTAAGGTTTGTGGGATTTTCCATGGCCATAAGGAGGTGTGGTTTTCTTGTCACCTTAATGTCTTAGGAGTTGCATCACACATGATGCAAATACATTTAGTGGTCCCTATGGGGTCGTGTGGGTAAATTGGTTTCAAATTGGAATAGAGATCATCAAAGAATGTGAAGACGTTGGTTATTCTTAGGTTGTGGTTTAGATACCCCAGTAGTTGGGCCCCACCCTCACCGCCGCTTGTGGTGGGGTGTTTGGTCCCCATCGGGAAAATTTCAATGTTATGTATCTCTGGTTAGTTCTAATGGTGGGGAGACCCACGTTGAGTCTCTTATGAATGTATCTGGAATTAATCGGTGTTGGAATTTTTTTTAATGGAAGGGAGTCCGCTCGAACCTCCCCGTTTCAGTCTTCGAGTCTCGCCTTGGGCGTGGGTAGGTTCTTAATGGTGGGGAGAACCTCAGACTTCCCCATTTTGACCTATTATGTCTTTATCTAATGATGACTTGGTGATAAGTGATAAGACTGTTCGTTGGATGTGGTCTGATCTTGTTTGTAAATTCTAGCCAAATGGTGTGGTTGTCAGTTAATTTTGCTTGAGATGTTTTAGCTTGTGATGTTGGTTTCCATGGGTGTGAGAGTTATTTTCCTTGATTAGTGAACTGGAGGCATTCTAGCTCTTTGGGGGTGGGAGACAAATATCAGAAAGTCTTTTTATGAGTTTTATGATGTAGTATTTGAGTCACTCTCTCTGAGAATGATGCATTTACCTATCTTCTCTTTATGTTTGTGGGTACCCCCTTTGAACCTTAAGGGAGTGTGGTTTTCTACTTTGGGGTTTGGTTCTAGTTGTGGATTTCCGGGGACGGAAAGATTTATGGTGGAGAGAATTGTCACACCTGTCATTTCTAATTTGTTTATTTTTTTAATTTTATGTTCATCATGTAGTTTGGGTAGAGACCCGACATAAAATTTTTGAGTTCATATTTAAAAATGTTTATTTTGACCTTGACTACATCTGGTGCACTTCGGTCAAAGCCGTGTGGCCACGCATGGGTCGTCGCACGACCCCGCCTGGTCACGGCACACTATGTCAATTTTCAATTAATGAAATAATATGAATTAAGAAAGGTTTTAATAATAAAAATATTATTAATGTCACTTGAGAATAATAATATTATTATCATGGATAATAATTTAATTGAGATTATTTTTTTTATTATTAAAATTTATTATGTTGATCATTGTATAGTTTATAATTTAGTTTATTATGTTTATTATTATTCTTATTATTATTGTTGTTATTATTATTATTGTTGTTGTTGTAAACATTATTATAATTTTTATAATTTTTATTTTACCATTTTTATTATTTTATTTACTCGTGCAAATCTAGGTCAGAGTTCGGACTAAGACGATTAAAATATTACACTACGGGTAAGTGAATATTTTTGGCTTGGCAGCGTCTGAGGCACAGGCAGGGGACTGTCATTGCCACACACCCTCGCTTGATTCACAGAAAAAACCCCAATGTTCAAACTAATTAAATACAAGTTATTTTTAAAAATTAAATATCATTTAAGAGGGATAAAAATAAAATAAAATAAAATAAGAAGTTTGATAGAAATTTAATGGATTGTTTAAATATTTAAGTATATTATTATAATTATTACTATCAACTCTAAGGATGAAAATTTATTTAATTTATTATTATTATTCCTACTGCTATTAATATTAATATTATTAATATGTTAATTATTATTATTATTATTCTTATTATTATTTTCATTATTATTTTCATTGTTATTCTTATTTTTAATATTATGGTGTTTCTTTTAGTTTAAGAATAAAATTATTATTATTATTATTAGTATATATTTTTATATTTTTTATTTTATCATTTCTTTTCATGTTTAGGGTTTTTTATCTTCTTCGGCACCCTCCTACCCAGGCCGTCGAGCCCCACCTCTTCTCCCCCGATCTTTCTTTCATGTTGTCCACCACCCTCTCCCTGGATCCCGTTGCGCCACCCACCTAGCTTTCCCCTACTGGCTGACTTCGACCCCCTCCCACTGATCTATGCCATTTACATCCACATAACGTAGTAAAGAGTCGTGCCACCTCCCATCCGGCTAGGGCCATTTGCCTGACTGCTCGACCTCCCTCCTATTGAGCCGTAGTTGTTGCACCTCCTCTCCAGCCTTGTGTTGGCCTACCCGCTGCCCCACCGACCTTCCTTCTTCATCCGGCGAAGAGCTAAACCTCCACCCCCTACTTCATTCGGCGAACAGCCGAACCTCCACCCCCGGCTTCATTTGGTGAATAGTCAATCCTCTGCACCCAACTCCGTCTTGCGACGCGCCACTCCGCCACCATTCTTATTCGTCCGAAGAAGCACCGAATAGCCTGCCCCTACTCCATCTGGAGAACACCCCCCCTCTTTTCACAACCCATCCTTGGGGCCCATGCCATGACTACCCCAAGCCCACCTTCCATAGGCCAGGGGATGGCGACTAGCACCAAGGCGTAAATCCTGGTAAAAAGGGATGGCATTACCTTTGTAAGGTAAACAACCACCACAGAGCAAGCAAGTAGTAGAAGTAAACACTAAGTAAAAGCTGATACAAGTAAGTGAGGAAAAGTAAGTGGGCCAGAATACAAACCGAAACTGAAATTAAAGTACAACTGGAAAGGGAAAACAACAACTTAAAGTAAAGCCCCAACATCGATTCGGCCACTGGAAGTCCCACCTGAAGGGTGAGTATAGATAGCCTCCACAGCTCCTTGGGTCCAGCCGTCTGCTCCGATTACGTCTTCCTAGTGGTCCACCTCCAGGTACCTTCCTGCTCCACAAGCCTCAACCACAATCAGAGCTGTCCGTTGTCTGCAACCAACACAACGTAGTGCGGACATAGCTCGTGTAGGGGTGAGTATAAGCTACTCAGTAGGGAACCCGAGACCACCGAAGGTCTCCCAGAATCTACAAAGGATAAACCACAAAGGAAAGATACAATCATGAAGTAACATTCGACACTGCTTAGGTATATGCCCATACATATACTTAAGTCATCAATTCTCTTTCAGATCCATCATCCGAGACCAAGTACAACCCAGTCTACAAAGGAAATAAAAGCGTAAATCCACACAGGATAGCACAACACAATCCACATAGAAAATAAAAACAAAATTCATCTCACACAAGAATACTTCTTTGCATGATGATAGAGATGATCATATATTTCCACTGATTCATCTAAGCCGTCAGACCACCAAAGGATCGATAGGTACTAACCCCCGCAATGACCCACAAAGGATATGACCCACAAAGGATCGATAGATAACTAACCCCTGCAATAACCCACAAAGGATCGATTGGTAACTAACCACCACAATGACCAAATAAGGATCTAACCCACAAAGGATCGATAGGTAACTAACCCCTGCAAAGACTCACAAAGGATCTGACCCACAAAGGATCGATAGGTAACTAACCCCCGCAATGACCCACAAAGGATCTGACCCACAAAGGATCTGACCCACAAAGGATCGATAGATAATTAACCCCCGCAATGACCCACAAAGGATCTGACCCACAAAGGATCGATAGGTAACTAACCCCCGTAATGACCCACAATGGATCTGACCCACAATGGATCGATAGGTAACTAACCCCCGCAATGACCCACAAAGGATCTGACCCACAATGGATCGATAGGTAACTAACCCCCGCAAATACCCACATAGGATCAGACCCACATAGGATCTATAGGCGCTGGCCCATGCAGGACCGCTGAGCGCTGACGCACACAGGATCAGAAAGACACATGATCGGTAGCACTGATCCACACAGGATCGCTGAGTGCTGATGTCTTCGCCGTCGAATCCACCGAGGATCTCTGCACAGAGGTCGTCGTCGTCGCAGATGCAGTCGCAACCAGCTCTTGGGTTCCCACACAGAGCAAGCTCATTCAGGAGGGTCCGCTCCATGATCCGAGTGGATGATACAATAGATGACACAAAGTATGGAGTTATTGTATCCAGAAAGTTCTGTATCGTCAACAGGAAGTCAACATCGCAGACGGCGCGTCAATCCGACGCCCAGTCTGAGAGTTATTGGATTTTTCGTTCCAGGGTCCCAGTTTGTTTTTAAAGCAAAACCAACCCGACCGTACTCCACCTACATCCAAACCTCAGGCGGAGTAAGACAAAAGATCCATCTCACTTAGAGGAATCCAACAAAGTCGACGGCAGGTCAATCGGACGTCCGGAGCTCAAGATATAAGTGTTTCCGCTCCTAGGGCCCGGTTGGATTCATGTACGAACCAACCCGGCCAAACCCAATGTACTCTGAAACATTGAGTGCGATATACCGAAATGACCATCTCGATACAAGGATCACATCGCTACTGACGGTGCATCGATCAGAGGTCTGTAGCTCATGTTGTGAGAAAAAAACCGAAAAGGTCCGAAAACGGGGAGTCTGGCCCCGGACCGACCAGGCCCAACCCCCCTGGGTCGGCCCCAACCGTGTCGACCCGGCCTAGGCGCGACCCGGACCGGCAGGCGCGTGCGTGGCCCGGTCGTCAGGCAGTTCGGCTTGGCCGGTTATGGCCGAGTGGAGTGGGGGACGTGTTGCCCCCCCACGTGAAGGAGTCGCGGCCCCACGTGGGGGAGCCCTTGCCAGCAGACGCGGCTGGCTGCCGCGTCCCGTCCTTCGCCGGTCCTGCACGATTGCGAGATGGCCGGACCGCCACCATGGCTTCATCCGCGGCAGTTCTCCACGGCGGCGCGCCGGGCGCCGCCGCCTTCCACCGCCAGCGCCGCCGTGCCGGCAGGGCGCGCCGGGAGGTTGCTCCACGGACCACCAGACGAGTTTCGGTGGTCGGAAATTCACGTTGTCTTCTCCAAAGTCCCTCCCCTGGTCTGTCCTTCACTGCGCGGTCCTCACATCTCCCATGTGGATTGTTTTGTCGACGTCTGCCGTTTCACACAACATGAACGAATGGGGCGGTGGGTTCGGACTTGTTCATTGGTCCGCACCCAACGCGTTAGCGGTTTTAAATATTTCACAACAAAAGATTAATCATAGGATGCGGGTATAAATCACAAAGATTTAAATGAATAAAACCCCTACCTCGTCGTAGTCATCGAACGTGAGTTCTTCGCGGAATTGACCGTCGCGGAAGAAGAGGATCGTCGCGTTGCGGAAGGGGCGTCGCGTCGACGATCTCCGAGGGTTAAAGAAAACACACAGATTGACTTCCACCATTTAAACCCATGATGAGTATAAAATGAACAATGGAAAACAAAAGATTTGTAATCTCCTACCTCAATTGGTTGATGATCGAAGATTGTCACGGGGAAGGATCGTCAGGGAAGAAACGTCGCAGAAGTAGGATCATCAGCGTCGTGCCGTCGATCTCCGAGGGTTCAACGTTCTTCGTATTCTTTCAGTTATTCGCGAAGGAGGATGAAGAACATAGAGTTTCTCCAAATCCCCTCATCAAGCCACCCACATGTGTTGGTCTTATTTTATTCTTGTGCCAACAAATGATAAACAAAAGTCAAAAAATGAACCATTAATTCGGTGAATTAATGGTAACGACTTAACTGCCCAATTAATAGGGGCGTTAATAATTTAAGAAAATGCACTGGTTGAATTTCATTTAAAAGGGGTTTTTGTGGGTGCGTTACTTAGTGGAAAAAAACGGCGGGGCTCGTGCGGGCCCCAACTCACAAATATCCTACCAAGTGGGTAGGATGTTTTGGGTTCCACCCTATCTGCTTAACATAGCTTAAGTGGCTTTATGTGGCTTTAAGTGATATTAAATAAAGTTGTCTCACCACTTTATTTTATTTTTTAACTTAACCCCAATAACTGAAAACCACACCCGAGCAAACACACCTCCGGAAAAGGAGTTTTTAAGCAAATACCGGCATTGTGATTCCATCGGTGCCCTCAGAATTCGATTCTAAGCACCGGTTCAAATGTTAGGAAAACCCGCTCATTTGTTCACTAAACGTACCCGAGAAAAACTTCAGAAAAATGATTCCGGGCACACCGAGCCTCAGAATCAGGTACCATCAGAAACCGCGTTCTTGTAAAATACCAAAGTAAATTAAGAAAAAATTTCCTTGAATTTTACTGGTCTTTACATCACTCCCACCTCAGGGCTTTACGTCCCCGTAAAGATACATCATAGACTAGGGAAACAAATGTGGGTACTGAGAATGCATATGAGCCTCCTGCTCCCAAGTGCTCTCCAGGAGGTTCTCATGCTGCCATCTGATGCGCACTAGAGGAATCGACCATCCACATAGGACCCACTCCTGTCGATCCTCAATCTCCACCAGGACCTCTGTAAAAGACGCCCCATCATCAACGTCTAGCTCCCCATGGTCAATGATATGCGACAGGTCGTGCATGTATCTTCTCATCTGAGATACGTGGAAGACATCGTGCACCCGGTTCAACTGTGGTGGTAGATCCAGGCGATAAGCAACCTCGCCAATCCTACTGAGGACCTGGAAGGGTCCGATGAAGTGTGGAGACAACTTGCCGTCTCGACCAAATCTCTGTAATCCACGTTGTGGTGAGACCTGTAAGAAGATGTGGTCTCCATCCTCAAACTCTAGTGGCCTCCGCCTCCTGTCAGCATAAGAATTCTGCCAGCTCCGAGCTGTCCTCATCCGCTCTTGGATGACCTGGACTTTCTCTATCGTGGCCTGGACCATCTCCGGTCCCACAAGTACTGACTCCCCAGGGTCTATCCAGCACGAAGGAGATCTACAAGGTCAGACGTATAACGCCTCGTATGGTGCAATCCCGATGGTGGAGTAGTAGTTGTTGTTGTACGCAAACTCCATCAAGGGTAGGTGGTCCTCCCAGCTGCGACCAAAGTCGAGGACACATGCTCAGAGCATGTCCTTGAGAGTCTGAATGGTCCTCTCCATCTGACCATCTGTCTGAGGGTGAAAGGCGGTGCTCAGACGTAGCTGCGTCCCGAACGCCTCCTGCAACCCCTTCCAAAGCCGGGAAGTAAAGAAAGCATCTCGATCATATAAGAGAGATTATGGAACACCGTGAAGTCGTACAATCTCTAGATCATAGAGACGTCCCAATCTCTCCACTGAGCCCTGCTCTCTGATGGGTAAGAAGTGAGACGACTTGGTGAGTCGGTTGACAATCACCCAAATGGAGTCGTGACCCCTGGAAGTGCGTGGATTTCCAGTCACTAAATACATTAATATCCTGTCCCACTTCCACTCCAGGATCTTAAAGGGATGTACCAAGCCGGTTGGTACCTGGTGCCCTGCCTTCACCTGCTAGCAGGTGAGACATCGAGAAACGAACTCTGCCACAACCTTCTTCATGCCTGGACACCAGTGTTGTCGTCTGAGATCCTGGTACATCTTCGCCACTCAAGGATTTACCGCCAAAGGAGAAGTGTGAAACTCTCTCAGCACCTCCTCCCGAAAAGCATATGGTACCAAGGTGCGTCCTCTGAAAAGGACATCGTGCTCTGCTCCAAAGGAGAAACCATCAGGTGCCTGCCCTGAGGATATCTGTGCACGCCGGGTCTCACAGTCAATGTCCCCATGTTGTGCCTCTCTGACTCGCTGCAGTAGTAGAGGGGTGACTGTGAGAGACTGAAGTAAGGCTGCTCCATCTCTATCCACGAAGTATATCTGCAAAGTGGGTAGCTGCTCTTTCGCCTTCTAAAGTAGCTGAATGCCCATCCTCCTGCTGAGAGCATCAGATACTACATTCCCCTTCCCAGTAGTATAGACTATCTCAAAGTCATAGTCCTAGAGGAACTCAAGCCATATCCACTGTCTCAGGTTCAGGTCCTTCTGAGAGAAGATGTACCTGAGACTCTATTGGTCAGAAAATACTATAAAGCGCTCTCCCGTTAGGTAGTGTCGCCAAGTCTTCAGAGCGAAGACCACTACTACTAACTCCAGGTCATGGGTAGCGTAGTTCTGCTCATGCGGCCTCAACTGATGTGATCCATAAGCGATCACCACCCACTTTTGCATTAGGACACATCCGAGTCCAGTCCCCGATGCATCGTAGTAGACTACGTACCCTACTCCCTCATCATGAAACCTCAAGATAGGGGCGCTAGTCAATATCTGTCTCAGCTCCTGGAAGCTCTACTGACATCTATCTGACCACACAACGGTTATCCCCTTATTTGACAAAGCTGAGAGTGGTGCCTCAACTCTGGGGAAGTCTGGCACAAATCTTCGGTAGTATCCAGCTAATCCCAAGAAACTACGCACCTCAGTCACACTCCTGGGTGGCTCCCAAGAAAGCACTGCCTCGATCTTCACAGGATCCACTGCAACTCCTGCCTCATAGATGATGTGTCCCAAGAAGTGGTCCTCACATTTATAGAACTAACAATTCGAGATCTTTCCATAAAGCTGGTTCTCTCGGAGTGTGTCCAGTACAACTCGCAAGTGGTAAGCGTGCTCCTCCTCAGTCGCCGAGTATATCAAAATGTCATCGATGAATACCATGACAAATCAATTGAGGTATGGCTGAAAGATTATGTTCATGAGGCCCATGTACACTGCTGTAGAATTGGTTACACCGAATGGCATAACCAAGAACTCGTAGTTTCCATACCGACATCTGAAGGTCATCATCTGCATGTCCTCGTCCTGAACTCTGAGCTGATGATAGCCTGACATGAGGTCTCTTTTTGAGAACCACTGTGCTCCCTTTAGCTGATCGAAGAGGTCATCAATACTCGGTAGAGGATACATGTTCCTCATTGTCACCTAGTTCAGGCAACGATAGTCGACACAATGTCTGAAGCTCTTATCCACCTTCTTGGCGAACAATATCGGGGAATCCCAGGGTGAAACATTGGGTCAGATGAAACCCTTCCCCTGTAAGTCCTCCAACTGTACTCGTAGCTCCCGAAGCTCAGCAGGGGCCATCTGATATGCTGGAGTGGATATCGGGGTTGTCTCGGGGTATAGATCAATATAAAATTCTACCTCTCTATGAGGAGGTAGTCCTGGAACGTCGTCGGGGAAGACGTCCGCATACTGATCCACCACTGCTGGAAAACTAGGACTCCGCACGTCAACTGCTCCTAGGATGAGGCTAGCCAACTGATGAGTGATGGGTTTTCCTTTCTTCTGCGGAAGTCCATCATGTGCTGCAAACGCTCCCTCCTCGCCGGTGATGGTGAACCTGCTCCTGTCGGTGCGTACACATCATACCTTGCACCTAGTACAGTCAATCTGTGCATGGACTGTAGATAACCAATCCATGCCCCAGATAACGTCGTAAGGACACGACGCCACTACAATAAGATCCTAGCCGAAGCTCTCACCTCCTAGAGTAAGAGAACACTGCTGGCACCAGTGCGTAATCGTCGAGTCTGTTCCCGTAGAAGTCTCTAGCCGTAAGGATCAAGCCAACGACTCTTTAGGAATCTCCGAGCTCCGAACAATGGCGGCGGCTATGAAAGAGTGACTCGCTCATGTGTCTATATGAACTGCATAATGGGTGGAATAGACAAAGATAGTACCTAGAATCATCTCGTGCGCGCCGTGGTCGTAGGCCTCTGCTGTCTGGAGCTGTGCCTTTCTATGCCGGCCAGCTCCCTATGGTCGGGATGGACCTCCAGGTGGTGGTTGTGGTAGAGCCTCAAAGCGTCGCCCCCCACATGCTGCTCGGCCAGCTCCTCTTCCTTGTCCGCATTATCCCTGCGGACCGCCATGGTCGACCCTCTGCCTCTACCTGGGTGGCCCCTCAACTGTTTGCTGCTCCTCGGCATGGTGGGTTGGGCTGTCACGAGCTATGTTGCCCTGCCCGCTGCATGTGTACCACTGCCTGCCTCTCGAAAGACTGGCTTCGTGCTATGTGCCCCGCACTACTGAGTCAGTGTCCTGAGGTCGTCTGCTTGAGGTTCTGGTCTTCCTGGACCCATGAGTAATCTGATGACTGCCTGCTACAGAGGACTCTGCTACGTGATGCCCCGCTGTAGGTCTTGCTACTGAAGAGGGATCATCAAGAAAGCTCTCGATCAGAAGGGCTCTCTCTAGTACTCTTGTCTAAGTCGGAATGCTGAGGGAGATCAATGATGACCTCATATCATGTCTCAATCCCTACTCAATGGTCCGGACCCAGAAGAATAGGTCTCGTACCGTGTCTGTCGAGTAGCGCGAGAGATCAGTAATTCTCGCCGAGTACTGGGCGACTGTCAAGCTGCCCTACCGCAGCTGAAGAATCTCCTCGACGCACACTGCACGGAGGGTGGCCGAGAAGAACTCTAAGTGGAAGTGGTTCTCAAAGTCTGTCCAGAGAATTGATTCCTTTTCATGCACCTGGAGCATCAAGCTCCACCATCGGCCCGCTGCCGCGTGCAGTAGGCTCGCTGCGAGGATCACCATAAGGTCTGTTGGTGTCCTCACTAACCGGAAAACTCTCACCACTGCCTCCAACCAGTCATGGGCTGCCTGGGCATCTGTCTCCCCGCGGAACCTGGGCGATCGCTGGCACTGGAACTTGTGCAGTGCACTAAGGCGACGTGCATCATCAGTGATTGGGGTTGGAAGCATCGGTGGCTCGGTGGGTAAACGTACCGCTGGTGCCTCAGCTTTCAAAGGGCCCTATACCGAGGCCTCGTCCCTCGGCGGGCTGTCGTCACGCTCAAATCTCCGAACCCTAGCTGGCTGCCATCGTGGGGGCATCCTGAAAAGTAAATAGGTACTCCACGGTTAGAACAGTATACCTGGTGATCTGACACAAAGTAATCACAAAAAAACATGAAACACACTTGTAATCAATGTTTTCGTGCATTAAGTCGGAAATCAGAAGTCAGGGTCCTGGTGTACGAACACGTCGTCCGTCGAACCCACACTGGACTCCCTAGATTGATAACCACACCCAATACGCTTAACATTATTGCTTCAGATAGAAAAAGATCAGAGTCCAATGTTCTGCGGTAGAACCGAACTCCTCTGATACCAATTTGTCACGACCCGTCCTCAGGGCTCGTGTCGTGACTACCCCAAGCCCGCCATCCATAGGCCAGGGGCTGGCTACTAGCACCAAGGCATAAATCCTTGTAAAAAGGGAAGGAATTTCCTTTGTAAAGTAAACAAACACCACAGAGAATGCAATCAGTAGAAGTAAACACTATGTAAAAGCTGATACAAGTAAGTACGGAAAAGTAAGTGGGCTAGAATACAAACCCAAACTGAAAGTAATGTATAACTGGAAAGGGAAAACAACAAATGAAAGTAAAGTCGCAATGTCGAGACGTCCACTGGAATTCCCACCTGAAGGGTGAGTACAGATAGCCTCCACAGGTCCTCGGGTCCAGCTGTCAGCTCCGAGTACGTCCTCCTAGTCGTCCACCTCCAGGTATCGTCCTTGTCCACAAGCCTCAACCACGATCAGCGTTGTCCGTCGTCTGCAACCAACACAATATAGTGTGGGCATAGCCCGTGCATGGGTGAGTATAAGCTACTCAGTAGGGACCCCGAGACCCCTGATGGTCTCCCAGAATCCACAAAGTATTAACCAAAAAGTAAAGATACAATCACGAAGTAACATTCGACAATGCTTAGGTATATTCCCATACATATACCGAAGTCATCAATTCTTGTTTGGCTCCAACATCTAAGGCCAAGTACAACCCATTCCACGCAGGAAATCAAAACGTAAATCCACACATGATAGCACAACATAATCCACATAGGAAAGAAAAACAGGATTCATCTCACACAGAAATACTTGTTTGCATGACGATAGAGATGATCAGATATTTCTCCTAATTCATCTAAGCCATCGGACCCACAAAGGATCGATAGGTACTAACCCCCAGAATGACCCACACAGGATCTGACCCACAATGGATCGATAGGTAACTAACCCCCGTAATGACCCACAAATGATCTGACCCACAAAGGATTGATAGGTAACTAACCCCCGAAATTACCCACAAAGGATCTGACCCACAATGGATCGATAGGTAACTAACCCCCGCAATGACCCACAAAGGATCTGACCCACAAAGGATGGATAGGTAACTAACCCCCGCAATAACCCACAAAGGATCTGACCCACAAGGGATGAATAGGTAACTAATCCCCACAATGACCCACAAAGGATATGACCCACAATGGATCGATAGTTAATTAACCCCCGCAATAACCCACAAAGGATCTGACCCACAAAGGATCGATAGGTAGATAACCCCGCAAAGACCCACACAGGATCAGTCCCACACTGGATCTGTAGGTTCTTGCCCACACAGAACCGTTGTGCGCTGATGCACATAGGATCAGACCCACTCAGGATCGGTAGCACTGATTCACATAGGATCACTGCGTGCTGAAGTCATCGCCATCAAATCCCCTGAGGATCTCTGCACAGTCATCGTCATCATCGCAGATGCAGTCACAGCCAGCTCTAGGGTTCCCACACATAGCAAGCTCATTCGGGAGGGTCCTCTCCATGAGTTGAGAGGTTGATACATCAACTGACACAAATTCCAGAGTTGATGTATTCAAAAGTTCCGTATCATTAACAGGAACTCAACGTCATAGACGACGCGTCAATCAGACGCCCGGTCTGAGAGTTATTGGTTTTTTCGTTCTAGGGGCCCGATTGGTTTTTATGGAAAAACCAACCCGACCATATTCCACCTGCATCCAAACCTCGGGTGGAGTAAGCCAAAAGATCTGTCTCACTTAGAGGAATCTAACAAAGTCGACGACATGTCAATCAGACGTCCGGAGCTCAAGATATAAGCATTTCGGCTCTAAGGGCCTGGTTGGTTTCGTGTACGAACCAACCCGGCCAAACCCAAATTACTCCTAAACCTTGAGCGTGATATACTGAAACGACCGCCTCGATCCAAGGATCACATCACCACTAACGGTGCATCGATCGGAGGCCTGTAGCTCATGTTATCATCAAAAAACCTAAAAGGCCCGAAAACGGGGGGTCTGGGCCCGGACCGACCCGGCCCAACCCCCCTTGGGTCGACCCGACCCAGGTCCGGGTCCGACCCGGCTGACGCGTGAAAGCTCGGCCTAGGTGGCCCGGCCCGGTCGGCGCGGGCGCGGCCCGGTCGTCAGGCGGGTTGGCTTGGCCGGTTATGGTCGAGCGGAGCGGGGGGCGTGCTGCCCCCTGCGTGACGGAGCCGCGGCCCCACGTGGGGCCACCCTTGCTAGTGGATGTGGCTGGCTGCTGTGTCCTGTCCTTCACAGGTCCTGCATGGTCGCGGGACGGCCGGCCCGCAGCCGCGACGGTTCTCCACGGCGGCGCGCCGGGCGCCGCCAACTTCTGCCGCCGGCGGCGGCGGGTTGCTCCGCGGACCACCAGATGAGTTCCGGTCGTCGGAAATTCACGCCATCTTCATCAAAGGCCCTCCCGGGGTCCGCCCTTCACTACGAGGTCCTCACATCGCCCTTGCGTCTAGTTTTGTCGACGTCTGTCGTTTCGCACACCAAGTACGAAATGGGCGGTGGGTTCAAACATATTCATTGGTCCGCACCCAACGTGTTAGCAGTTTTAAATATTTCACAACAAAAGTTTAATCATACGCAGCAGGTATAAATCCGAATGATTTAAATGAATCAAACACCTACCTCGTCGTAGTCTTCGAACATGTGTTCTTCGGGTAATTGACCATCGTGGAAGAAGAGGATCGTCGCGTCGCGGATGGGGCGTCGTGTCAATGATCTCCGAGGGATAAAGAAAACACACTGATTTAATTTCACCATTTAAACCCATGTTGAGGATAAAATCCACTATGTAAATTAAAAGATCCGTAATCCCCTGCCTCAATCGGTTGATGATCGAAGATTGTCGCGGGGAAGGATCATCGCAGAAGAAACATCGCAGAAGGAGGATCGTTGGCATCACGGTACACGACGTCGCGTCATCGATCTATGAGGGTTCAGCGTTCTTCGCGTTCTTCACATTCTTCGCGTTCTTCGCAAAGGAGGTTGAAGAACTTAGAGTTTCTCCAAATCCTCTCAACAAGCCACCCACATGTGTTGGTCTTATTTTATTCTTATGCCATCAAACGAAAAAAAATTCAAGAAATGAACCATTAATTCGGTGAATTAATGGTAACGACTTAACTGCCCAATTAATAGGGGCATTAAGAATTTAAGAAAATGCACAAGTTGACTTTCATTTAAAAGGGCTTTTCGCGGGTGGGTTACGTAGAGGAAAAGAAATAGTGGGGATTGTGTGGGCCCCACCTCACAAATATCCCACCAAGTGTGTAGGATATTTTGGGTTCCACCCTATCCGTTTAACTTAGCTTAAGTGGCCTTAAGTGGCTTTAAGTGAAATAAAATAAAGTTGTCGCACCACTTTATTTTATTTCTTTACGTAACCCCAAATACTAAAAACCACACCCGAGAAAACACAACTCCGGAAAAGGCGTTTCTAAGAAAATACTGGTGCTACGATTCCATCGGTGCCCTCGGATTTCTATTCCGAGCACCGATTCAAAAGTTAGGAAAACCCGCTCGTTCGTTCACTGAACGTACCTGAGCCAAACATTGGAAAAATGATTCCAGGCACACCGAGCCTCACAATCAGGTGCCGTCATATACTGCATTATTGTCAAATTCCAAAGAAAATTAAGAACAAAATTTCCTTGAATTTTACGGGTCTTTACACCTCTTGTCCTAGCTGTCTTATTTGTGGCAAAAACCGTAACCAAACCCTCCCTTCGGGCACAACCTCCCCCTATCCAGGTCCAATTCAGTTCACTAGTGGCACGCATGAGGTGTGATTGGATATTCACACATGTTTTGGGAATTCCTTCTTTAGAGGTAGTAGTTTTCGAATTTAAACATTATTTGATAAGTTAATTTTACTGCTTGGTTAATTTATAAATTACTTGATTAATTCTTTTGGGTGCAGATTTCATTATCTTGAAGTATGTCTATTCATTAAATTTGTTTAGCAGTATTATTATGTGGTGCTAGTACGTTCGTTGTTAGGAAACTTGTTTGTAGTCTATAAATAGTTTTTAATAACATGTGAAGATATTTTTTATGTTGTTCAAGAGGTGTTAATTGTGTCTTAGCCGTGCTGTTGTATGTGGTTTGTCATAAGAAAAGGTTTTGTGTAGTTTTAATGGGTTGTTGCTATGAAAACTCACATTGAACTATTTGATAGTGTTTTATAGATTTTGTGTTTGTTTTGTGAAAAAGCACAAAGTGTGCAGTTTTTGTTCTGGTGTGGCATTCATGTGCGTTTTGTCCAAAAAAAAGGGTTTGAGTGGGTCATTATTGTTTAAATTCATGTTTGATCTTCTGGAATTTCTTAATAAAATTTTTGGTGTTTTGTTTAATCGAAAAAAATGTATTTCAACTATGTGGTTGGGTTATTAGTCTATGTAAATGGTGTGGGTTTTGTTCCCGAAATGGCGTTTAGTGTGTTTGGTCTTAAAGGAGGGACGGGTTGGTTATGTGTGTTAAGTCATTCCATGTATCTATTTAAAAAACTTGTTTACAATATTTAATATTTTTTAGTAAATAATTAATAACGGAGAAAAAAATGGTTTAAATGAGTTATATAAAGTCTTTTGCAAGTGGACTATTTCAAATGGTTTTTGTATGTGTGCAAGTGTGGCATTTGGTTTAGGTTGCATCCTGTTTGTTTTTTTTCATTTGAGTTCGACATGAAATGTGAAATTAGAACATCTTGAGCACAAAAGGGGAAGCCTGGGTACTAGGTGGGCGGACAAGATCAAGCGTGCTAGTAATACAAAAAAAGCTCTAGCACAGTTTCAGTTAGCTGGTTTGAAAATTACAAAACTAACTATGTATTGGATGATGATTGGAGAACACTATGTTATGGATGTGTTTCCCTACTAGTGGCTTGTGCACGAAAACATATTTTGTTTTGATCCTTATACTATTGTTCACCAAGACGCGATGTTATAGGGTCCCATTCTTTCTTTTTTCTAGTACCAATAGGGCCTCTGCCACTTTTAGTGCTCCTAGACTACTATACACTCACTGTCGACATACGTTGTAGCTTTTTGGTTTTCATGAAGGTTTGATTTTTTCATAAATTCAAGGGGTTTTTCTTATAGTTAAGTTGTTTACTTTGAATGTGTTTTCTCTATCAAAACTGTTTATTTAAAATTGTTCAAGATTTGGTGTCCTTTATTTTATTAAATTGAAAATATATTTTCCATTAAATGATTACACATGGGACCTTATTTGGGTGACATCCGACTGGGCCATGTTCTCAGACCCATCACACACCATTGGGTGTATACATACACTGTTTATTGTGAATTCATTGTTGTGACATCATGCTCAGTGATGGTGGTTTTGGTCATTGATGATCTTCTCATGCAAGTGGGTGGTGTGTCCTGTGGATGCTGAACCACACTTGTCACATGGAGGTTTGAGATTGAGTTTTAGTTTCTATTGTTGTCATTTATTTTGGTTGTTGCCTCAAGTTGTAAACCATTAAATTTGATTTCAGTTTATGGTTATGTTCGGTGGTTAGTTCATAGTTTGTTTATATTTATCTTGTTAGTGGGTTTGTTTTTACTATTTCGGGTAAACGATTCCCACATGTTACTCTTGATACTCGGGGAATTGTGACAGCCTGTGAGGATCAGGAATTCCCTTTATGCCATGATACAGATCGGGTCAGGCTCTGGGTTGAATGGAGACCCGGCCTAATTCGTGACATTTTTTGATCTGTGTACACCATAAATTTCTCCCGCAGAAGATAATATATCTAATAGTATAGGGAATGAATAAAAATTGATAAATCAAGATCATGCATCGGGTAATTACACTCATGAGGTTTAACCTGTAGTGATTTTGATGCAATGACTTGATCCCCATATATAATAATGTCTTCTTGACCGATACCTGATTCGTCACAGTACATAGTTTAAATAATTCCTAGATCGTGAAAAATTAGTATCAACAACGATGTCAATATCCCTTTCTGTTCTTGAATGGTCATCTCGTAGGAATCTATCCAAACATACTTCACACCCTTTTTAGTCAATCCTATCAACAACACTATTATACATGAGAATTCATGTATGCAATGCCTACATTAACCAACCAACCATTAGAAACTCCAGATCTCAATGACGTTATTTGGATGATAGCAAGAGACAATTTCCATCACATTCTCCGGTTCCACTGATACTCTGGTCTTCGAGATGATGTGACTCTAGTATTGAATCTGATCCATCCAGATTTGACACATTGTTAGTATAGCATATAATGTATGTTATCTCAGTTTACTGAAAACAATATCAAGATGTTTGTCATGTTCATGATTATTTTGAGAATACATGAAGATACCATCCCTGAAATAAACATCAAATGACTCAGGATAAGGATGGAACTCTCAGTTCAATAGTTCCAAAAAGACTGCAGGTGCATTCCTGATTCCGAACGTCAAGAACAAATACATAAAGACCATATCTGATCTGAAAATCTATGAGTGGTATGTATGATTTTCTAACATTCACTTGATGATAACCAAATCTCAAATCGATCTTTGATAATTCCGGATCTTCTCCGAGCTGATCGAAGAGATCATCAATTCATGAAAGAGATTACCAGTTATTAACCATAAAATCATTCAATATATAGTAATCCATGTATTTCCTAAGGGTAGAGTCTTCCTTTTAAAAAAAGGATCAGTGAACCCTGGGGAAAATAACTGGGTTGGATGAAACCCAATGCCTCTATATCCTCTAGATGCCTCATGAGCTATTGTAATTCCATTATAGAAATCCTATAACAATGAATGGATACAGGTGAAGCTCATTGAAATATATCGACAGCGAAATATATATATCTTACCATAGGTAGACCTGGAAAGTCATCAAATAAGACATCCCTAAAATAATCAACTACTGGTTGGAAATCAATTTGACATGTTCCCTAGTTATCTCGACAGAAACTCCCAATATGTGTTGTCATATCTCCCAACCCAGGATACACAGGTCAATCTTTGCTCACCAGAACACCCCATTAACCCTTCTGTAGAAATGACCCACCCTCTACTGACATAAAACTCACCATACAGTAATAGAAATCAACAATGTCTTAAAATGAGATCAACTAGATCATTCTAAGAATGACATCAATTCCTATCATATCTAAGACATATAGGAACCATAATATGTGACACCAAAAAACGAAAAGTGTACACTCTTTTCACTGACATACACATACCATTTGAATCCCTAATAGAGTTTCTATCATCATAACATCATAAAAATTTATAAAATATAGCCCAAGTCTATCCACAAAATTCATACATATAAAACCATATGAATCCCCATTATAGAAAAATGTAGATTCTAAAATAGAGGCAACTAGAATAGTACCTATGATAGTAGAGGCTCTAGGATCCTTCTCCTACTGTGTCTGTTGCACTGTATATGTTTGACCTGTACCGTAGCCCTGTGACACTACTTGGCTACCCTGAACTGATCCTTCCTACTTTTACTATGATCATGGGTTCGAGATACGATGTCCATGACTAACACATCAGCCTAAATGGAATGATGCAATCTATTTTTATCAATGGTGAGAAGCTACGAACCCTATTCCCGAATAGGGAGTTTATGAAGATCATCTCTCACTTGATGCTGGTGGAAACGTCATGTTGAAGTAATGTAGATAACCCATATTATGGAAAGATAGAAAATTGAATGCATCCATCAGACAATGTGATTTTGCATCCATGATTCCAACACACTGGTTACACCTCAAATTCTTACCTAATGATATGTACAGACTAGTAGGATCTCCATGAGAAATCTCTTGATGATTCTTCCTAATACCAGCAAAAATGGTACCAAAGCTCAGTGCTAAACTTTCTTGGCCCGCACCTCTAGATTCCCCTAGATTACGCTTCGTAATTAGTAAATTATTCACTATAGTAGATACAATAGTCAGCTAGAAGATATTTTCCTATGATCAGATGTCATACATGAGACCATACATAAAATGCATATCCTTTGATGGATCATCAGCCATCATAAAGGTTCAATGCTCTGGATATTGGTAAAGTGGGTCGATTAATCCATAATAGATATAACACCATTCTCTATATGCATAAACATCTAGGATTTTTTGGCCCTTATCATCTTGGGATAGATGTAATCATAAAATACTATCTCAATATTATTCCAAGAATTATACAAGTGATCTTCGGTCTGAGTGATAACATCCCACCTTTTTTTGGAAAAATCATATCTCATATATGTATGCAGATTGACCCCTTTCCTTGAAGGTGTATCATATTGCTCAATGATCAATAACATGTCCTCTATCCAAGACTCTTTAGACTTCATCTACCATCCCCAGAAAACATGGGCGGATTCTACTACTAGAGCACTCGTGTCATCTCTTCCAAATATGTTTCAGGATTTGGTGCTCCCTAAATAGTTTTGATGAACATTAAGAAACCTTCACAGAACTTTGAATTGAAACCTACATCTAGTATAATTTCAGGTTCCGAAATTAGAACGACTGGAGGACACACTGGTTTCTCATGGCCTACCACCTCTAAGATAAGATCATTTCCACTCTCTTGGCACACAACTAGAGGACTTTATGGGGTAATGACTCTACAAATTCAAACACACACAATTAAATTTTGAAAGTACTAGAAATTAGAATAAATCACTTAAAGGTTATCAAAATAGAAGTACGCGGTGTGTAGGAACCATACACAGTGTGTTGCCTCAAGGTCTTACATGGTCGCGTACATCCACTGGCCTAGGCATCTAACCCCCCGAGTTACACAACATGTTAGGCTAGCACACAACATATACTCGATTCTCCCCGCCTTTCCATGTATTTTTACATGAAAATAACAAAAATGGGGTTTACCTCTATAATACTACATGGAATGCACTGTCCAACTAGTTTTATGATAAATTTCTCCTCACACAGCAGAACACGTGGTCACAAACCCCATGTTGTGTAGCCATAGTACAAGACATGTACATATGAAAAGTTTTCTTCCCAAATAGAAGAAGACATGGCATGTGTTCATATCATCACATGTCATTTTGTCTGGATTTCTATGAAGTAAACCTCTAAATCATCCCTAGAACTCCCATTTTTTGAAATCTAAGATAATGGTATACCAAATTATTATCTGTGAGGATCCATACTAACCACAAGAACGAATTTTAGCATCAATATATATCACATCATAACAAATTGAAGGTCGAAACATGATCCTCCAAATTCTGTTCCAAGTGGGCCGGTAAACCACATGAATCGAAGCTTGGTGTCCATCCATTTTAAACCATAACATGTATTAATACAACTTTTACAACATCATGTATAACTATCATTTTACCTATAACTAAAACATTCAAATCTAGTGTGACATCTATCACAAACATGAAATTAGTAATGATCTCTAAATGGAATGGTTGGAATGAATGAAATGTGATTTCTAACATGTGCCTATATGATTCATGATATGGCACACCCTCATCACATTAGGTTGAAAAAAATAAATCCACAATAATATAAATTATAAATCCCCAATAAATGTGTTTTACTGAATAGTGAAATCAAATCAACTGTAATAGCTCAAAATGAAAAAATAAAAATTCAATTTGAGGTAATTTAGTTTTTCCCTGTAAGTAGGGTAGATACCTTCATGAAAAGTTTATTACAAATATCTGTTTCCTTCCTATCATTTTCAAATGTTTCTAAACAATAAGAAAAACCTAAAATACTCCTATTATAGCACTTTATAATGTCTTGGGTCAGGATTCCACATAACTGTGCTCTGAGCCTGGTTGGCAACATGTCCGTAAGAGCATCTCACCAAACGCAAAAGGATACAGACAAGTAGTGATGGAATATGTGATGATCATGGGGAGACTATTCCCTCATTGGTAGGGTATAATATATTCGAAATAATAAACAGATAGTGAAATCTTTAAAATCATAATAGAAATAAATAGCGGAAGATTGATAATAAAAATTACCAGATGTCATAGCATAAAAAGGTTGGGTTTTCATGTCATATGTTCCAGGAAAATATAAAAACTTGTTACAAATAAATAAAACATTATATAAGTACCATAGCAGAAATGATACAAAATAATATCAAAAGAATTGCAATCCTTGGCTTGGTCCTATGCCCTCTTACTCTTAAATTTCATATCAAGTACCTGTTGAAGGGATCCTACCCTTATCGACACTGAAAAAAATTAATATGTTCATGCATAAAAACATGACCCAAAAAATATGTGAGACTAAATCCTATTTGGCATCAACCTAATTTATTTTCCAATATATCAGTGAATATAGATAATATACAGTGTGCAACAGGGAATATAGTAAACTAGGAAATTCTCAAAAGTAAACAGTCATAAATGTATAGGTCTTCATTTACGTTCATTTTAGGTTCATTTTTCTTTCAATTACATTGAATTATATAATTCTTAAGGTATGGACTAAGACCAATGATCCCTATATTTATGTAATCACATTAGATGTTTCAAGAGACCATCTAAACAAGTGTAGGTGAATACTGAATCTATCTTTTTTCTTTGGAATGGTAGACACATGATAATTCATTCCATTTCAATATTCAATTTTATGTAAATGTCAACTAATAACATATAAATATCTTACAAAAAAACCAACCCTGGAATCCCTCATTGGATTCATGTTTTAATCAACATTTAAATAAATGTCTCCATGATCCTGACCGTTCATTATGAGAATCACTCAAGACTTGTCAAGACAATATACTCTTCGATTCCATCCATGTCCTTTTAACCGAGTCTATAGTTCTACAATGGTATAATGTTCAATAATCATATGATCCTGACCTTAACTTTTAAACATATGTTATGGATATCCCTTTTCTATTTATCCATTTATCATTTTATATAAGAAGAAACACATGTAAATTAAACTATTACATGTCTTTAACTTTAGTAACCCACCTAGAAAATTCCTTTAACAAGTAACAAATGTTAATTAAATTATTACATGGATGATCATATAAACAACTTAATTTTAAACAACCCATGAATGTAATTTAAGGAATGCTTCATTAGAATCCTATGCCAAGTGGCCATAAATAGTTAGTCATGGGAAAAATACAAATGTGGTGGCCTATAATCAATGTAAAATTCCCTAAACATGCTTTAAAACCGTAGTCAATTTCCTTTAAATCAATACTCAATAAAATCGTTAAAATTCATCATAGGCGACTCTTTAAAAATGGGTGTGTGGCACTCTGACAAATGTATTGTTCTTGATAAATAATAAAATGCTGTAGACCACCTACCTCATTTTAGTATGACTCTCTTCATCTAGTTTCAACCTCTAATTAAGTCCAAAAAAGTGTAGATATACTAAACAAGATTAAATTCTAAATCCCTCATAACTAGTTCGAGTGAAGAAGTCATGAAGAGTGAATTAAGAGGAATGGAGAGCTTACCAAGTGCAATCCAACACATTTGGAGGTGTCTGAATTGGAGATCATATGATAAAACAAGAGGCCGCCCTATTCTCAGATCTCTTAGGTATTCTATTAATCAAATAGATATGATTTCGATATGTTTTTTACACAACGGACATTACTGTAGGATTTACCGAATAAAATAAAATTACACCTCATGTATTTGAAATCAATATGCCATGTCTGTAAAAATCTGTGCCATACCATTACATGGAATATACTGGGAATTTTATGGTGTGTGCTAATATAAAACTATGTTATCTAAAATGTAAACGGTGTGTAATGCCCAGTTACTTCATGTAATAGGTATGTTGTGATTCCTTGACCACTTTAATTGTGTTTTACTCCATTTCATTAAGCAGAAACATATTTGTTTTGTATAATTATTTTTTTCTTGATTTTAAAATTGGAATTTTAAAAAAATGGATGGATTTTTGAAATGGTCTGTTGGATAATGGGTTTTCAAAAAAGAATAGTTATTTTATTTAAATGATTTTGATTATGGTATTTTACAATGGTGTTTGGAATACTTGTGTGTGTATTCATATTCAATTTATTTGTCTTTGTTGAAATATGATCTTGTGCATAGTGAAATTATTATAATGAAACATGAGATATTATTAGCATGTTACTACATGGTAGGTTTACAAGAGGCCTTTTCTATGTATGGATCTATCATAAATAATAATTCATGGTTGGTGGTGTGAATATGTGATGTGGATTGGTAATTCCATATAGAACATGTGGAATGGTTTTACTGTATGTTTTGGTCTTTTTCAAGAAAATATATTGTTGGGAAATTTTTGACATAAAACTTGTTTATATTATGTTTAAAAAAAATTAAACATTTATTATATTTTTTTATGAAAAGTTCTTGAAACTTTTTTTATATAAACAATGATAACACTTCTATCCTAGAGGTGTGAGTATGAATTACATTGGGGAAAACTAACGAGTTTTAGTACTCACCCTTGTTTATGAACTATGGTTCTTTTTTAGATGTCATATATTAGTATATTGAAAAAGGTCAATTATCAAATATATTTAGAACTACCTCGTGATACAATGGTTGTTTTGTGCCGATAGAGAATGTATCTTGTATATCAAAGAGTCTTGCGATCATGTAAGAGTTTTATTAGCAATCTTTTGATGTTTACATAAATTTTAGTATTTCATCTATTGTAGTGAACTATAGTTTTTCAATATAAATGAAATGGATGGGTTGTCATTATTTTTATCATTCATAATTTAATAGTTTTTTCTTTTAGTTATTATGGATTAGTTGTTTTATTATAAAAGGATAAATCATCCAACACATGTATTTAAATCCTTCAAAATTTATTTCTATCCTTTGGCATCTTGGAGATGTTGCTTAGTTCCATGTAGTATTCCTCCAATATTCATAATAAAATGAGGACGTGGGATGTTACGTTATGTGATCCTTTTTTAGTACACCCCATTGATGTTTTATATCATCTTTTTATTTATATAGTTTTTTGTGTTAGTTCTATTTCCATCTATTTGGTATGTAAAATGATTAATAAATTTTTATGGAATATATGAAAAAATCTCCTCATTAACTGTTGATGTTTTCATTCTATAACCATAATATTAAAATTTATTTAATTAATATTACAAAACAAGAATGAAATATTCTAAAAATAAAATTTTCACTACATTTGAATTTATTTATAGTGCAATCAAATGTTATCTTCAAAAGCTTTTCTGAATACGTCATTTTTATAAAAATTGGTCAAATTTGTAAGGGAATGTTTTATTTTAATGTATAAAATGAATGTATTATCCCAAAATCCTAATTATTAGTTTTTATAAATATTAATTTAAAATATTCATTTTAAATTTCAAAAAAGTAAGTGACTTCTCATTTATAATGTTTTAAATTTCAGATACATAGTTTTATAATGAAAATGTTATTTTTTGGGGAAATATTTCAAGTATATTTCAAATAAATTTGTTATATATAATGGAATCTTTCATTGATTTTTTGTTATTTACATTGGATTTTATCTCATGATACCATCCTAATTGTTTCTTTGGGTGTATTATTATTATGTTGTCTTGTTGTTTACTAAACCATTTTTTCTATTGTCCATGGTAAGGTGAATGTTTTATGATCTTTAGGAATACACATGAATTAAGTTATGATAATAAAATGGGATGGATCGAAATTACTTATTCATATAATGGATTGGGTAAATATAGTTCTTATATGATCATAATGGGTACAGTTAATTATACCCCAATCTTGAAAGTGTTTACATTAGAGGTTTTTGTTTGCTTGATGATGTTACATTGGCAGTAATACAAAGCCTAACATGTAAAAAATATCGTGGTGGGTATCTATGAAAAAATATTTCTATTATTATTATTCTTCCACACATTATTCTATTGTTTTATAACAAATATAATGACAATGTTATTATTTCATGTATAATATTCTATGACTCAAAATTATTCACATCATACGAATTTAAATTCTTTATACCATGACACATGATTTTGATATACGAATCGTTTGGTGTGGTTTTCAATATTTCTTCTCATGCACCCCTTTCCCTATTATCATGTTAATCTTTAATCTTCATTAATACTTCAAATTTTACGCAATCTAATAATTAGATTTCACAAATTATTATGTCACCTTTTTGATGAGATGTGAAGAAATTAGTTGTGTTTGATATTATTTAGAGTGGTTCATGGTGTGAAGAAGTAAATGTGAAATGATACATATCTTCTATATAAAAAATTTTATGAAAAACTTTTTTTAATGAAACTAATCTACTATGATTATAGAAAGGATCGTAATTTCCTATAATGAAAATTCATATAGCAATATCAATGATTAATTAATTAAAATTATTAGTTTCCATATAATTAATTTATGTTAATATATAATACTGAATTCATACTTTTTATATCAAATCATTGAGATGAGGAATTGATAATATATTGTGGAAAATTTCAACATGCATATTTTTTTGTGAATAAAAGAACTATTCAAATTTGTAATGCTTTAGTAGTATATTAATTTTTCGAAGAACTTTATGGTGATTTTCGTAGGTTTATTACAAAATAAAGAGGCTATTTACATTTTTAACATAGTTCTAGATTCTAACAATATTTCAAAACTTCTTAATATAATTGAATCAATGAGTTGATATAATTGAAAAATAAATGAAAATATTTTCATGATAAGGGCTACATCTTCCATTTCACTTATAGGTATGTTATAATATTTGTTTTGGAAAAACTAAATATGTTTTTAAGAGTTTGTGAATTTTTTTGAACACTATATCACATCGATAAGAAAATTAAATATCTGTTTCCACATATCAATTAATTTTTTGATTATTTTATATGATAAAAATATTTTTTGTTGATTGATCTTCGGTTGGGGTATCACTAGTTGAAGGTGATCATGGATGAAATTCATATAATTGTATTCTATACTAGGTATGTTCATTATTAGTTTGTGGATATTACTTTTTGGTACTCAAGTATTCCTACTAAATTTATGGATAAAATTAATATATTGTACATTATGTATTTAGATAAATTATTGGTTTGGTTTATCAATATAATGTTCTTGTACATTGAAATTTATAATGATCATGAGAAACACCTCATGATCTTTTTATGAACGTTAGTATAATATAAGTTATATATCAAATTTATTTTGTGTGAATTAGGGATGTATGGGATGTAATTTGTATGTATTATTGATTCTAATAATGGGGTATATATTAATCCTTATAAATCCATAGGGGTGGATGATTCCCCAAGTCCTTAAAATTTCAGAGAGATTCAATGTTTTCATAGATTATATGTTTATAAAACCATGTTTATTAAAAATATTTCATGGTTAAATTTTGACAAAAACATAGTTAACATTAAATGTATTCAAAATTATCCAGACAAAGGAATGTGATGACCTTTTTTCGTAATTGGATAGAATATTTGTTAATTCTCTAGTGTTTTTGTATCAAAAAAATCATTATTGTATAATTTACACTTATGACTCATGGAAGGGACATTTTTTAGTATCAATATATAATGATAATAGTATCACAATTACATCTCATCTGTAGAATTCACATGAAAATAAATATCTTACTCATGACCTTGATATGGTTCAAATGGTATTTTCTCATAAAAAATCAGCATCAATTATATGGGGAGAAATGTGAAATATATACTAATACTAAATTTGGTATGTATATAATAACTCAAATAATTTTGAACAAGAGAGGTAGATGATGATTATAACAGATTATGTTATATAATTTTACAATTCATTATCATTTATGAAATGAAAAAATGGTTGTTGCTGAATTGATTAAAAAGAAATGAATCATTTCCTACATTACAACTATATCAGGATACATTAATTTATTACATAATAAATATTATACTAGAAATTATATATATTGAATCATATATTATTTTATATATGGTATTAATGTAGTAATAGATATAAAAAATAGAGGTTGATTAGATGTAAAATCATTATTGGAATAAATGTGTGTTATTAGTTAGTAAAAGTACATTTCTATTGAGTAATATTGATAATGAATGTCTTTTAAGATTTGGAAGGGGGCTATATGTGCCATGTGATTCCTAGTTGAAGAAGTAATTGTTATTTAATGCTCAAAATTATTAATTTTTAGTTCATCTTTTCATCTTGAAAAATTAATTATAAATTTTGGAATACATTATTGGGACGTAATAATGAAATATATATGATTTTTTATAAGAAATGTATTAATTTTTAGTATGTAAAAGAATTGTGATGACCGATGATTGAAATATATCATTATTTTATACATATAATACAGAAATGGGAAATATATCTATTGATTTTATGGTTGGATTACCAAAATCATCTCAAGGTTATGATATTATTCGTGTTATTATTGATCATTTGACAAAATGTTAAAATTTTCTATATATATGAGATGTTATGACAGTTGTTTAGATTATAAAAATTTATAATAATGAAATGGATTGTTTTCATGGATTTCTTCTCTCCAATTTATCATTTTATTATCCCATATTTGAATCCATTTTTCACAGAGGACATCATATGTGATTGGGTATTTAAATAAATATGTATACAATTTAACAGCCTAAGTATGCTGCATAAATGGAATTAAAATTTAATATATTAGAATATATTATTCACGATTATATGTTTTTAATCATGAATTATGGGTTAATTGTATTTATATACATGAATTTTAATTTAATAATAGTTTTCATTTAAGTATATATATGCATCCCTTTAAGGTAGTATAGGAAAAATTATGATAGAATCATGCATATTCGAATGATGTTGGTGAGAGTAAAATCAATGAACCATAATTATTTGAATAAGTATTTGAGAAGGTAAATTTGATTCAACTAAACATGATGATATATTAGGGTAGATATAAGTGTTATAGAGATCATGTAAGTAATGATATTTAAATTTAGGTATGTGAGCAGGGTTTTCCAAAAGTATCTCAATAGAAAACTATTTTTCATTATAGAAAAAATGGAACATTGACACCAATTTTTTACAATATCAAATTTCAAAAATAATATGATCAGTTTCATATATAGTATCTCTATCACCTAATTTATACAAGTTAGATTATTTGTTTTATGTTTCATATCCATCAATGTATTTACCTGATTTATCTAATGTTTTGATCATTATTGTGATAATTTTAGTGTAGACTACCTCATGAGAAGAAAAATCAATCAAAATTTTGTATTTTGGAGAGATTTTATTGAAAAATAATATTATTAAACATATTATAAATTTTTTTAAGTATCAATGATTTAAAAAAATCATTACAATAAGAAAATGATAAAAAGAAAAAATAACATCATTCGACTAAAGAATGAATAATAATATTTGTAAGTGATTTTATAATGGTGTAAGAATGTGAAAACATAGTTTATATTGGAAGTAAATAAATATTATTATTCATAAATATTAATTCTATTGTTTCATATTCCCCTTTGTTTTACAAATAATATTATATAATATTCTGTTCAAATGTGGAATAGTTATATTTAACTTATATTTTTTCCATAAATTGCATGGTTTAATATAAAAGAGGAATTTCATGATTTTATAAATATTATTTTATTAAATTTATGTTGTTTTTTAATGAATAATTTTTTTATAACATAATATAAGATTCATTTATTTATTTGAAAATATATTTTTTTGAGTATATAATAAATATTAAAATTTTTAGAAACTATAATTTATTTTCACTAAATAAATTGTTTTAATATAAGAATACAATTATATATTTTTAAGAAAATTAATATATATTTTATTGAACATAATCCAAATAATATCATAAGAATCAATTATATATATTTTTGGTTTTTTATGTTTAATTTTATGCCTAAAACATCATTTTATAAAAACTATTTTTCATTGTATTTTTTGTGAAATTATTTTAAAATAAAATTTTTCCACATAAAAATTTATTATGTAAAATTTTATTCCAAATTTTTTTTTCAGGATAATAATATTTATTAATGAAGAAATTTTCATAATTGTTCATTTTGAATTTTATCCTTGGTAATAATGTTCTTCCATGGAAAAGTGTAAATCATTTTAATTAAGGTAAATACTACATAATAAGGTTAAAAATATTATTTTGATTTTTATTTTATTAATATTTTCAACCCTTATGTCATTATAATTTTTTAATTTTTCCATCCAATTTCAAAAGTTTGTTTCACTATAATATTTTAGTTTTTATAATGATTTCAAGTGTTCCACACCACTCACTTATAAATGGAAACCTCCTCCCCTCCCATACTGATGCCTTTTGAGAATTATTTTGTCTCCAATAACTAACAAAAAATATCTCAATAATCCATATTAATGTTCTATAGGACATATTCTTCTAAAAAATTCCATCTATCTTATGAATAATGATCATGTGAATGGGTGATATCTGAGAATAAGATATTTTCTCTGCCGACATTTTTTAGTATTGTTTCTTCTTATACCTATATAAAAACTTGATGAAAATTAATAAATAAATACATTGTAATATTAAATACTCAGAAAATTTATTATTATAATTTTACATCACTTTTTCATCTCTTTTTCTATATTATGTGAAATGGAATCTTTTTTTGTGCATATAGGTAGAATATCACGTCCTTAATGTGATGTTTTTCATTTTAAACTGAAAGATAATATATATGATTATAATGATGGAAAAAATTGAAAAATATTTATATTTATTACATAATTATTATTCAATAATAGTAATATCTACAAGCCTTTATACTATTTCCATCATTTAGAAATTGACAATGTTGTGCGTGCATATGTGTGGAATACCACCTCCTTGTAGAAATGTGTTCATTTTTCATTTTATAATTACATGGATTGTCATAATGATTCAATAATTGATTAAATATGAATTTATTATTATAGTTTTAATGATATAAAATGAATATTTTATGTAATATTTTTATTTTCCATATGTTATAAAAATTAAAATTCAATAATGGGTATATACAATCTATCGTCTCAAAAATATAATGTGGTTTATTTTCTATAACCAATTTATATGGTTGGGATTAAAATTGTATCAAATGTATTCATTTTATAAATATAAAATATTTTTTCATATGTATAAAATATAACGATAAACCATTTTACCATAGTCAATTCCATGATGTGGTTTTGAGGGTTTATACCGAACGACCCCAAAATGTTCAACATCATCATAACCATTTTTTACAAATTAAAAAAAGTAATAATTTAAAAAAATATAAAAATGATACTAATATTAAATTCAAAAATGTTATTAATAATGTTTAAATCAAAATGAAATTTCATTATTCATGTGATAGAAAATGAATGATGCCAGATGGCACAAAAAGTAAGTGACATTTCTTTTAAAAAATTGTTTTAAAGAATTTAGTTTAGACCCTTTACATTAATTTCCATGTTCATTTAATTGATTGAAAAATGTTATTATTTATAAACAAAATAATTTTAAATATTTATATTGATTATTTTTTACAATTTTTATTCAATTTTATCGTTAATAATTTACTATTGGATCATTTTAATGGTTTTTACAAGTGAAAAACAATTATTTTAATTCAATACACCTTAATGAATTTTTTCCACCATCACACCCATTTTTATCATTCATGATTAATTTATATTCATTAATTATTATTTTCATAGTAAAAATTTCTATCTTGATTATTAAAAATAGAGTTAAAAATTATTTTCTTATGACATGGAATATTATTCTCATATTTACAATATAACTAAATATGTTATTTCTAATGGAATTGGATAAAAATTTGAAATTAGTTTCATGATTAACATGAAATTTATTTTTAATTTTTGATTTTTATTTTCGTGGTTATTTTATTTGATTTACTGGTGATCCTAATGTTTCATTGAGGATAGGTTGGACCAATATATCTCTCCAATGCATTATGTAATTTGAAAGAGTATATCAGTTAGACATTACTCCAATGATATTTAAGAATTATTCCTTTAGGTGATTACATTACATGGGTTCATGTATGAATGAATGTATATATAATGTCAATTGGAAACAACATTATATTCATGAAATGGTTTATAATGAAAATATTACTAATTTTAAAAGGTAATAAAATTAAATTATGTTTCTATTCAAAATTTAAATTTTTTTAAAAAATATAAACAAAATTTATTTCAAAGAACGATATTTATGAGGTGTAATAATTTTCATAAAAATCAGATTGTAATTTTTTATTTATGATTACATATGAAATGTGTCATGAAAGATACTAGGAAATAATGATATTTCCCTGAAAATCTAAATGGAAATTTTAGATCTTGTTTTCGGAAAATTGATGGCTTTATTATAGAATGCCATTTTTTAGAAATGGAATAGAAGGTTTAATTTAATTTGTATAAATTATTGAGGTTCATATTAATCATATCAATTCTCCAAATGATTTTTCATATGGATATAGGATGGGTAGCTATGTTCATAAATCGATTACATTAGATATTCGAGTTACATTGAATGAAGGAAGTAAATCTATTTAAAGAACAAATGTTATGGGAAATGGATACACTATTAAAACAACCACTCTTTAATGTATTGTTTTACTATATTCTATAAAACAATAAATTTAACGGATTTTATAAATGTGATAAATTGAAATTATTGATATAAATCATACAATTTTTGATTGATTAAGTTTCATAGTGATATACCAAGGTTCCTATGACAAAGCCCACTATATTTTCTATATTTCATTCATACCATTATCTGCTCTACATATAACATAAAAATTATTAATTTTCAAACATTATAACATCATCAAATGAAGAATTAATAAAAAATAAAATGATCCATCATGGAATGAAAAAATTCAATTAGATTTATATATGTTTTTTACAGAACATTTCCTTTTTCATTATGGGCCACCTATAAAAAACATGATATTATTACATTTTATTAGGTCTTAACATAAAAACTGTGGTTTTATAAGAATAATAGGACATCAAACAACAACATGAGGCCATATATCTATAAAAAACAATCTAATTTAACTGCAATAAAATTATTATTTATTTAATAATTAATAAATATTAATTAAATAATTAATAGATTATTAATAAATAATGTATAAATCAATGGCTGATCTCATGTGGAATAAGACTAAGAAAATTTTTTTATCATCCCTGATATCAATATAATCATACAAATAAAAGAAATTCAAAAATCAATCTCAAACACAATCATCAATTTCATATAAACCATAACATCAAAAAATAAATCACATAAGCAACACACATCAGAGATTATTTTCAATTACTAGTTTGTTTCTCATCACATGATTCCCACTATAGAATCTACAATAAATACATATCATATTTGTTCCACTCCTTCTTATTATTTTGTAATCTAAATTAAAATCATAGAGTGGGAAATAGAAAATATGTTGTTAAAAAAATATAGTAAGAAATCAATGTACAGTCAGAGAGGAGTGATATATTTTCCATTATATGTATTATAAATTATTTAATTCTAAAATTGGTGTAATAATAAATGATATTAAACATTGGAAGAGAGATGTTTGAATGAGATTATAGAGGGGAAGAAAATGTCATTTTACCATGTGGAAAGGAACCCATTAACAGTTTTATAAGTCCCCAATTTTATTATTTCATAAATTATTATTTATCCTTATAAAATAACAATAATATTTGTTTTAAAATATTGTATATATGGTTTTTGGATTTATGAAAAATCCCATACATATGATTCATTATTCATTTAAGAGTTTTATCTTAAGAGAAATATGTATGTGATATTTTAATCACTACCAAATAGATATATACATCACACATTGTATAAATAGTTAACACACATTTATATTCCGTATATATAAAAACATATGTGAAATTTTTTACTCTTGCTTGAGGGTATTCCTATGAAAAAACATATATGTAATGTATCATTATATGTATAAGATTTATCCTATGGATGAAATCTATTACATAATTTATAACTCAATCAGTGATGTTTTCTGGTCTGATGGGGACCCCAATATTATATATTACTTCATATATAGTATGTTTTACATTGAAAAAATTCAATACATAATATATTTTTAATATGTAAGGTTTTACCCTTGGGGAGACAAATTATATATAATAAATATCCTATGTGCGTAATATATTCATTTCCTGAGTAAAGATTTTTCATTTGATAGAAGGAACAATATGCAATATTTTCTAAGAACATAAAACATAGAAGAATTATTTATGTAATATATTTTATCAATATAAAATATACTTATCAAATATGAATTATTTTTTGCAAATATAAAAAATAACATAAGGTTTTATAATTAGGTTTTGTAAAAAATTATAAATCTCCCAAAAAACTGGTTATAACAAATGATATGGTAGTTATACAGTATGACTCAAAATCATCAATTTTTCCAAATTTATTAAAATACACCTCCAACCATCATCTGAACACTGAACACAATTTTTACCCTCAAACACATCCCAAAACACCTCATATATATATTCAATATCCCCTACAATTATGTTCATAATACCAATTTTTAAAACTTTACCCTCTTAAAGAATAATTAAAATTTACTCAAATTTTACAAAAAAATATAATGACAATAATTATTAAAATCATAAAAATAAATTTCTCACCTCAAATAATTTTTTTTCCATCCTCCGTAATCCATCTTGGTTAAAATGAATTTTCCATAGACCATATAGCATGTCATCCAATTGTCATTTTCATGATTTAACCACACTAAAACAAGTCCCAATACTCAAAATACAATAATCAAAATTTTTTTTGAACAAGTTATGTCAACCGACTCCCAAAAAACTACAACACATATAGAAATTTCTAATTGAAAAATTTCCTAATTGCACACCCCATGTTCTTCAATATAACATCACCAACGTGATTTATGACTTGGAAATCCTCCATAAATTATATATATGTTATTAATAAAAATATTCCCAATATTAATTGCATGTCACAATGTTTCACATGATCAATGGAATTCCCAAGGATATGATAACTTCTGAAACCAATTTCATAGAGCACATACACAATCATACCACATGAATAACATCTTTTTTCTATCTGATATCAGTTTTCACATATACTCACATTCCCAGATCACCATTAAGTGATTTCAATATTTGGGTTTTTTCCATTCACCAAACAAAACATTCATCTTGAATACATGAAGAGTCCAAAAATAAAAAAATCATGGTTTTCCCACAAACACAGCAATTATATTATTTAAAAATAACTATTTGAAAATGATATCACCATGAATATATAATCAATGGAATTATCTCCACCATATAAAATTCCTTATTAACAACCTATATTGATGTCTGGATTTAATAGCTATCATTAAAAAAACATTTATATCTATGATACTTACTTTTATACTTCAAATATAATTACATCATAATATATGAGTGATATTTCGTTTACACCTTGAAAAAACCCAATTTTATCCCATGTTTATTAATGATATTAAAATGTAATCCAATTTATAATAGATTTGACTCAATTTATATGAACTAGAACACCATCACTAATCCTCTTGATTCATTCCTCTAAAGTACCAATATTTTCATAGAAATTGATCAAATTAATGTTTTTCCTTAGCTTCTAATATTCATGACACTCTTTAGATTTCATATCCATCACACTATTACACTTGTTCCCCCAATATTTAATTTAAATGAATATTCATCATGTTTTATCTCTTTGAGGATCATAAAACGTCTCACACATGATCGAATAAACAATAAATATTCATTATATTGTAAACTAACATTTATTGCAATATCAGACGTCAAATATTACATCTCAATCAATTGTCATTTCATTTTCCAGTACTTCCCACATATAAAAATAACATTACCTTACCAAAAATATTATCCGACTCCCTATACTACATTACATTTCATTATGGGTTGAAACCCTATTCTCTTCATTACTCCCAAAAATGATTTTGAAATATAAGTATCTGTATACCACTAACATAACACAAAGTTAGCTCTTATGATCCTAACCATATCGGGTCTCTAATTTTTGGACACATATTATCCCAATGGCCATTCCTCTTTAAATGATGAAATAAACTTATATAACCTTTTATTATTAAATTTCTAAATTTCCTCACTTAATGAGTCATGTAACAAACCAAAATCAATATCCAAATCAAATAGATTTCCAAAAAAATCATCCATCAATAACTCATATGGGCCATATAAGAACAATCATTCCAAATGTTAAACTAATCTCACATACATCATATAATGTTTATGTCACACCAATAAACCTTCAACATATGTTAAAAAAATATAACTCCATTAACTCATGGTTAGAGTCAATATATTCAACGAATCTTATAATGAGTTTTTGTCACCCTCATTAACAAAACTAGGAACAAATAGTAGGCATACACCACAGTGTTATCTTTCCATTCCCTTCGACTCAAACCAACATGATTGATATACCATTAATATTTGGAATTAATTTCAAAAAAAATTATTAACTATTAAAAAAATTTTATACATGGATGTTTTGTGAATCAGGGGAAAAAACCATTAGTTACAAGATAATATTCCAAAGGATATTTTCCTAAAGTTACTATAATTTTTTCCATCGTGGAGGAGGAAACAAATATAGTGTTTCATGCTAAATGTTGTCAAAAAGAATAAAATAATGAAAGAATTTAAACATTATATGATATAACATAATAATATTATATTGGTAAATCTAATGAATATAAGGTGAGATTCACCTTATAGGGACAACACATCAATGAGTTTGTTAAATTCAAGATATACAATATAGATTGAGTTATACTAATAGTAGTTGCAACACTAAAATATTTTTTGGACATTATGAGTTAGGATATCTCTATTTGAAAAATATACAGAGTATGATGGGGATATAATGGTAATTTATTTGATCAAATATCTAGTTCATGTGATGCATGCATTTTATATTCATTGAAATTGATAACACACTGTTAAGAGATAAATATTTATTTTTATTGATTTTTATATATTAATTTGACTTGGAGAATGATGTTAAATCCTATAAAATAAGTATAAATGTAAAGAAAAAATTAGTGGTTACAATAGATATCAGTTAAATCCCTAAATAGGAATAAGTAAAATAATAAGAAGACGAGGTGCCTGGTATGACTAATGCTACAGATGCATGAAATTTAGAATCCTAACGATGAATTAATGTATGATATTTTGTGGTTTTCATACATGGAGATGGTATTTACTGTTAAAAATTACTCACATTAAAAAGACAAAAACAATAATTCTTATGATGAAATGTTTGAGGTGAATATGTAAATTCACCCATATATGAGGTTTCTATAGTGGAGGTTAAATATTGGTTAATGGGAATAATATATTTTAAACATGGGTGAGACTAAATCCAATAATATTAGATATAGTATGTAAATATTAGGATCCTGGGTTATAATGAATCAATTATTCAAAAATCATGGAATTTTGAAGTGATAAATTAGATACAAATAAATTCTAACAAATCAGATGATGAAAACGATCAATATATTATTTGATAAGAATAAGATAAGATGAAATACATTATTTGACAATATAAAAAAGTGATTGATATTTAACAATGAGATCCCATAAGTAATTTAATAGTCCATATAACTAAAATGTAAATAAATTTTGAGTGGTGTAATGAATAAGGTCGAATTAGATGATATATATAGAAGTATGTTAATGTATATTCAATGTAATATTATTGAGTTTATGTTCATATATGATATGTAAAAACATTATGATGATATTCAGTTATATATCGATAGACCATGAATATTACTTTCATTAATCTATCCAGGATTTATATTTGAAATGAATTTTGTTTTGATTGTAATGATTTTGAGATATTTAAAATAAAATTGAAAATGATATTTCAAAGTATTCATTTAAGGAGTTAAAAAAAATATACATATCCATTGAAATAAAATATAGAAACTCATTCAAATAATTATAAATTTTTGGGTCGATAAAAGTTTTTGATACCTCTTAAATCATATGGAAAAATAGAGATTTTAGGTAACTGATGAATATTAGAGGGGTTTTATTATCCATACTCATTAGAATATCATTTGATTGGATTTTTTTAGAATATCATAATATTAAAATATAAATAGATGATTGTCTAATTAGGATTCATAATTCTACATGATATTAAAATTATAGACTCTAAAACAAACACTATAATGGTCCAGATATTAGTGCAACTAAATTTTGAGGTATTTAGAATTAATTATACAAGACTATCTTATTTTCAAAAATAATCAACTGATTTTATGTATTGTAATTAGATACCTTTCGATGAATATGTTTCCAGAAAACCCAGAAATATTTGTGGTTTTAGTATAAAGAACACCATAACTCTATCTCAGAAAAGGGTGAATTTTTAGAGATAGTTTTACCACATTTGTTATATTGTGGTAATCCGAGTTCAATATAAAGTAATACTATTGATTAATGTATAAAAACATTAAGAATTATAAAAATCACTAGAATAGATAAAATCAATATATTGGGATAATAATAGAACATGGTATGCATTTGGTTTCCCTCAGTGTGGTTAGACCTAAATTAAAAAAATATGTGTTATTTACATTACATTATCTACATTATATAAGGGATTAAGTGTTGTGATATCTTATAAAATATAGATAAATTATAACTAATAGTGATTTTAATCATATATATGGGATAAAATATATGTTTGACCTTTTTTGGTTAAAATATGTCACACAAGATTCATCCCACATCTCATTATGATTTAATGGCCCGTTATGACTAACATTGTTTATAATTTAAGTAACCCACCGGTATTTTTTTATTATATTCTTATATAACTACTATCATAATAAGAGACATGCATGGAAATTCTATGTTAAACTATGTTCTTAATGTAAACATTAAATATATTGATATTTACACCCTGATAATGGGAGAAAATAATAAGTAATAAATCATAATCACAATGCACCATATTAAGAAATAACCAAATTTATTTAATAGTAAAAACAAAGAAAATTATCCCTGCCTCCCCAGTTACAATGAATTATTTTAAGGAAGGTTATGTCCATGAAAAACAGTTACATCCATCCGATTTTTTTATTATAAATATATCTTATCTAACAAATCCTGAATAGAAATATTAAGAATAAAATGTTTCGATACACCATTTTTTATATAGACTCTATTCACACTATTATAATTAGATAAATATTTTATATGTTCTTAACTATGCCTCCACATATTCTAGGGTCATATAACTTGTAGTGAAGGTCTAATGTGTTACCATAGTATACAATAACCACATATCAATGTAACCTAAGACATTGAGAATAACAAAAAATCTGTCCTCATTATACCGAAAGGAAGAAAATGTCATCATGGAAAAGGAATCCATAAATGAATAACATATCATATTCCATGAAAATATATACTATTTTAATAATTTCACAATAGTCTATCAAATACAAATAAATTCTCACATTGACTAATTGAATACATTCTATAGAAATTATAAAATAACTAAGATACCCACATGGTTCTGATTCCTATATTAGTCCTATCTAATAGAACGATCAAATCCATACAAACACATATCAAAATAGTGGCATATTCCCTACATGTACTTGTGGTCATAAGGTATTTTTTATTTTCTAGGGTGTCATGTTCTCCCACAATGTATAATATTAAAAATCAGTATGATAACACCAATCATTTCATAAACATAACTACATTATAAAATATAAGTAAAATAAAAATAATTTAATAGTAATAAACAAAAAACTGACACATGAAAAAATACATCAACATTTTTTTAGGATAGAAGGAAACACATGATCTACTCAATACTGTCATTATCATCAATTTAATGTCTAATATAAAGTCACACATTTTAATAAAGGGAATAATAGTGTAACTATATTATACCATCAAATCATTATTGTCATTTGGGGGAATGAAACTCGACCCATATACCAACATAAAATATATTGTGGAAATGTTCCGATATTTTAATAATGATTATATTTCATAGGGAGGAATCACTCCAACCTACCAATACCCATAGTATAAAATTTGGGGGGATAGATCCCACACCATAATATCCATAATATAATTGTTGGGGGAATGTTTTTTAGATTTTAAAACCTATAATGTTATATATAGTTCCAATAGATACCACCATATAAAACCTATCATACATCAGTACAGGGATTATTCAGAACCCTATAATATCTATCATATCACATTAGGGAAATACCACATAGTGTGACGACCCAAACATTTATTAATGAAAATTATTCTTGATCCAATTAAATGTATTATTATCTAAAATGGTTATATAAAATATGCACATCATTTTTTATATGATTTAGGATTTCAAAATATAGTTAATAATTGTTACTGTTGTTAATATATCTATTGAATAATGATAACATGGTTAGTATAAATTGAGGGACTTAACAAATCCAATTTACCCAGACAAAGGAAAAAATGGCCTCTTCATTAGAATTGATTCTTTTGAAACACATTTTCTTGATCATGGATAGGAGGTGGCGTCATTGGGGCTTCGATCTTGAGCAAGACCATGCCGAGCATCAACACATTAACCTAGAACGAAACCACCTATGAGATAAGTGGATGTTGATAAATATTACCACACGGGAGATGTTATCCAAGTCACCCCAAGAGTCTATCACCATCGCACACCTCAACCACAGGTCATATGATAGTTTTATAGGGGACTAGGTAATAATACCTTAGCATTATGATTATGTGAATTATTTTTTATATAGAATAATGAATATACATTAATTTTAATATTATTACTTTGTAAATGGGTTTTATAGGAAAAATAATACAATTATTCAATATTAAATTATGAAAAATATTTTGATGAATTAAATTTATTTTGAATTAAATAATATTTTAATAAAATATTATTAATAAATTTATTTTTACATATAAAAAACATATAATTTTTTGGAATAAAATAGTAAATTTTATTACGGTTTGAAATTTGTTTATGTCAAAACCCATGAATGTTTTATAAATATCTTTTTTAAGTACAAATTAAATATTTATAAAATTAATTCGATAGAATTAATATTATTTTTTGAATGGGGATGTCTAAATTATCCAATAGTAAATTTTTCATAATTTTCTAAGTGTCGAATTTTTGGGTAAAAATTAAATACCATTTAAATATATAATGTTTTTTACATCATCATAATGACCTAACAATGATGTAATAAAATATATTAAATGAGATGTTGGGACAATATATGCTTAAACAATAAAATAATATTGTTTTATGTTTTTTGATTTTTTTTACAAATCTTTAGTAGACCCTCCATGACTTATAAAACATTTTATCATTTTAAATTGATTTCTAGGAGACTGTGACTCCCCTACACATAAAAGGGCTATTATTTTGAGAATTTACAAATTTTTAATTATAAAATAATTTTTTCCACTCCCATTTTGAAAAACCCATGGGAAAAACAATGGGTTTGTTTGTAATTGTGATTAGTTCAATGTGTGATAGCCAATACCTAAATAATAAATAATTTCCACTCTTTTCCTATATAAACCAACCCAAGATCCATATTTCTATTCACTCAATGTCATTTTATCTCCACCAAACCCTACCCTTATTTATCTAGATTCCTCCCAAGGCTCCTGAAGATCTAATGATTCCCCTCTCAAGCATCTCCCAAGCCATTGGGATCACACATCCAAGTATGAGATTTTATTCTTGTCTCATTTTTGGTCCATATTTCCTTATGCTCATATAACAATTTGATTTTAATTAAAAATGTTGGGGTATGATTTAAAAACTCTCCATTATTCCCTCCTTATGTTTGAGTTTTGAGAGACCCCTTTCTCTCCCATTAATGCCTCTTATGTACACTTGTTACCATGCTGAAATTCCGTAAGGAATTTGTCTATCCTCATTTAAATTTATGTAAATATTTTTTATTATGAATCTAAATTAGATTACATATGTTGGGACATGTATATATATGACCTATGTATTGTAAATTTCATGGACATTTGATGAGACACCACATCCACTCTCACCAAACAATTTTATGAATACTTATGCCACGTAGTTATCCTGCTGAAATTGCACCGTGATTTTCAAAACCAAAGACATTGGGTAGTGAATACCATGCATATTTCTCTATCATGTCTATTTAGGTTTATGAAAATTTAATTATTGGTTATATAGTTCCATGTATGAATGAAGAATTTTTTTTTCATGGAATATGTACTCATGTTTAATGAAATCAAGGTATATGATCCATGTGGCACAATAATGTATGAAATGAAATGATTAAGTAGGTTGTGTACTAATATCCCTCCAGTTCATTGGGCGAAGATTATTATCATGATATACCATGTGAAATTGAGGTTTACTAATGATAATTCAAGTGAAATGAGGGTTTACTCATGCTCCATGTGTAATGAGCCTTTTCTCATTATAATATCATGTTAAATGTTGTTTCCACAATTCCATGTTATGATAATAATTTTATATCATACCTTTATGTTCATGTTTCTCTTGTGCTATATTGATATGCCTATTAGCTAACATGTATTTTGTTCATCATGTTATGCCTCATTTAGTCACTTACTTGGTTTATTATCACTCCCTTTTTTATGTATGTCCTCAGGTTATCCTATGTATTTCTATGTACAATGGAATTTTGTGGTCATGTAAAAGAAGTTTCAAAAAACATGTTGTATTTTATGTTTAACGTTGTTATATAATATTCATATGCCCCAAAAGGCAGACTTGTCCATATTCTATCTTGTATTATGTTAGGATTTTATGTAATAAATTATGTTCAATTGTGAAATAAAGAGAAGGGTTGATTCAATTTGTATCACAGTATAGGTTTAGTTATTTATGGTCTTTGGATTAGACAACCCTTGTGAAACCATGAAGGATAATACTAAGAATAATAAAAACAACTCTTAATTTTGTGGTGTATTGAGTTAGTGGTTTATGAATCAAATACATCCTTGTCAAAATACGAGTAGGTAGAGGCGACCTTGTCACAGATTGATGCTAGGGGTAAAACTCGAAAACACTGCTTTGTGATAGACTCGACCGACAATTGGTGCATGAAAACGGGCCCTATTGTACTCTTTGTTATGATACTCCAATGGTATATGATTTGGTATGTTCATAAGCATAGTATGAACCATTATTAGGGGTATAAAAAATTCCCCTATGAATATATATTTGGAAGTGGATCATGGATAACAGAGATTGAATTCTATAAATTGATAAGATAATGAAATAAATGAAATTTATAAGTGATCCTTATTTTGTATATGGATTACCCTTTATTTGTTACCCTTAAATTTCCTTTTATTCTAGCTAATTGCCGGTAATTGGAAAACTCGAGTGAACAACTGATCTGGAGATCAATGTGAGGAAAGTTCTAATGAGATGCCCAATATGATGAGAGCGAGAATCACGAACGTTGTCACAATACACTCTCAATTAACTAATGTTTTGAATAGAAACATGGGTCCGGAGGACAATTCAACCCGCCTCCCAATGAAGAAAAAATCGCAATTGGGAATTTAATGAGATAGAGTCCTCTTAATTTTAATGGATCATTTGATCCCTCAATTGATGAATAATGGATCCACTCCATTGAGAAGATCATCTCTATTCTTCAATGTTATAAACAACAAAACGTAAATTTGGCTGCCTATCATATGGATGGTGAAGCTAATCAATGGGGTACATTGATCAAAAATACAAAGCCTGAGGAGGATATTGAGGAATTGCAATGGAATTATTTCTAGAAAATGATTTTTGAAAAATATTTTTCACGCACACTCCGAATTCAGATGGAAATGGACTTCTTTTCCTCAAATATAAAAGATGAATAATTCATCAGAACGAATGAGGAAAACATCACAATTCCTGCATGATATGCCTCCTACATTATCGTTACCCCAAAATGCATGGTTTACTGCTTCTTTAGTTGGCTAAAATCTAGCCTATAGAAATCCCTAGTGATCCGTGACATTGAGATCTATGAAAAAATTATATGATGTTCCATAAAAGTCCAAATATATATGGGATAATCATAGGGATATCATAGTGATAATATGTGTGAGGTGGATTTTAATTCTACCATTCTTATGGATAAATCCAATGGTTATTTGAAATTCAAGAACCCCACATTCCAAAGGAGTGAAATGAAGAAGCCCATAAATTTCATGAATGGGACGAGGAAATTCTTTAGGTGTTCCACATAAGGGAACCTAGAAATTAACTAATGACAAGAAAATCCCACAGCTTTGACAAAGGTGAGAAATTATTTTTAGACCCTCAATGTGTTTTCCATTCCTTCAAATGCAAAGAAACATGGAACATTACAAACTAGTTCCCAATGAAAATGGATTTCGGAGGCAACCAATAACCTCCAAGGAATAAAGGGGGATCATTTTCAATCACTTCCACTGAAGTGATCCCCAACTGGAAAGTGGTGATATGTATTCTAGTTATTCATTCAAGAATAACGAATGTACATTTTGATTCTAGTTCTGTGTATTCTTTTATATCGTGAATGTTTTTTAGTACAATTCCAAATCCCCCAAAAAATCATGGGTGTTAATATTTCATGAGAACAGAATATGGGGAAATCATTTAATCCGATGAATATAACTCCTCTCGTTTCATAATTTGGGGATTTAAATTTCTAGTGGACCTCATCATACTCCCTTTGGTGTAATTTGATGGATTTATTGTAATGTATTAGATTTCATTATATAAATCCAATATAAATATTTGGGAGAGGGAAATTACTCTCCATATGGGGAATCGACCATTGATTTTGAACAAGTGCAATGAAGAGAATTAATCTTCTATAGCATGATCATCTAAACACTAGATATTAATTCCCTCTAAGCATGAGTATATGGCTCAAATGATTGAGTCTAAGGAAGAAACCATCCTTGAAGACATTCTTATTGTGAGGGAATTCACTGAAGTTTATCCCGATGAATGGTATGGTCTTCCTCCTATAAAATATGTCGAATTATCAATTGATCATACACCATGTATGTTGAAAATAGGCAAGACACCATATATAATGGTTTTTGTGTAGTATTAGGAGATGAAGAAACATCTACAAGAGAATCTCAATAAATGGATTATACATCCAAGTGCTTCACCATGGGGTGCACCAGTACACTTCTTCAAGAATAAGGTTGGGTCAATGCGCCTTTGCATTGATTATCCTGAGATCAAAAAAATCATGATAAATAACAAGTATCGTATGCCATTAATTTTTGATTTGTTCAATCTGGTACGTGGAGAACAATAAATCTCCAACATGGATCAGTGGTCTAGATATTATCAAGTAACTATGAAGATGAAGGATATCCCCAAGAATACTTCATTTACCAGATACTGACACTATGAATTCATAGTAATGACATTTTGAATCAATAATGCTCTATAAATCTTCATGGAATTGATAAATTATGTATTTAGAGATTACATTGAAATATTTAGGGAGTCTTTATAGATAATATTCTAATATACTCGAAAACCAAGGAAGAACAAGAGGAGTATCTAAGAATTGTACTAGAGATATTGAGAAATTATACTCTCTATGAAAAGTACAACAAGTGTGAGTTGTGGGTAAAAGTTGTCTCATTCTTGGGTCATATCATCACAAGAAATGAGATATATATGGATCCATCCAATACAGCTACTATTGAGAGATGGATGAGTCCAACATCAGTGACATATATCTGTAGCTTTTTGGGGTTAGATGTATGTTATAATATATTTTTGAGGAATTTATCATGACCATAAAACCCTTGTTAGGTCCACTAGGTTAGATACCCTGAGAGGGGGGGTAAATCAGGGTATGGCTAATTAAAAATTAATGGCCATTCTGATCTTGTTTCGCTGTTAAGCAAAACACACTTCTCTCTTTTTCCTGCTTCACTATATAAACAGAAAGTAAATCAAGCACAGGACACATCAATTTTACTTGGTTCACCGCTAAGGGCTACGTCCAAGGAGCATACACCGACAGGTTGCCGGTCGTACCAAATTTCACTAATCTTCACTAGCTGTGGATTACAAGGTTTGGGCTAGATCACTTCTATGCCCAGGATCACTGCCTTTACAATGTTTAGGGTCAGCTCACTGCTTTCCCAAGGGTCACTCCCTGTTTCTATCCCTCTGGATCACTGCCGGTGGAGAGGATCACCTTCTTCCTCTTCCTAAGCTCACTGCTCTTGGAAGGAATCCACTCACAGTTTATAGACCTGTAGGTCTCTGAATTTTCATGAATGAATGCATCTTCCTCTGTGTGTATATGCTCTGTTGAGGTAAAAATTTCACCCGTAGATGAATATCTCTTTGCAACGAAGGTATCAGGCAACGTACCAGCTTCCACGCAGTCCGAGAAGCACTGCTGGAACAAAACCTTACTTGGTGCGCAAGTCTACCTCGGCGCGCAAGTATCAGAGCGCAAGTCACAATGGGCGCACAAGTCCTCCTCTGACACTAGAACGACACAAGCTTCCTCAACTCCAAAATTGCGCGACTCTCTTCCTTTTACGCCCAAACCAATATTGGCGCGCAACTGCCAACCGGCGCGCAACTTCTAACACCGGCGCACAACCTCATCCTCTGGAGCGCAAGTCCCACCTGCGCGACCACACACACCACTTGCGTGACCACCACACCTGTGCGACGGGAGCTCTGAGTTTAACTCTGGTGGAAAATGAGGAGGGGTGGTCCAGTATTTATAGGCAAATTGACCACCCTGCGCGACGGCGCGCAAGTCACCTTTGCGACCCAATCTCGGCGCGCAAGTCTTCTCTCCTTTTAGAAACTTGCGCGACCAACTACCAAACTTGCGCGAACCTATTTCCTTAGCCATATTTTGATCATATGATCTTGAAAAACATATGGCGCGCAAGTTTCCTATACTCCAAGTCCACGGTGCCACCTTGTATCTGTAATTTTGTACCGCCTGCAGATCATCCATTCCCTTTATCGAAGTTCTTGAATCAAACATGGATCGTTGACCTCATCTATTGAACTCGACATTCCACCATGAAATCCTCTTTGTCAACAAATTTGTATGTCATTGTTTTGCTTTGTCAATAATCACTACTCAGATGTCTACTTTGTCAACAAACACAATCACCTCAAAAATGATTCAATGATACCTTGAGGGGTTTTTGCCCAATAATCTCTCCCTTTGGGTTTGTTGACAACTCTTCCAAAACAAAGATACGTCGTTGATTCTTCAGCCTCCATTCACCTCATTGCGATTCTGATAGCGATCAAGGATTTACTCAACACATAATCTAATCCCACATGAGCACTGCTCGGCGTGAGAAACAAGAGTAAATGAAAAGTTCATCAATGAATCACTTCATCTCTGACATCCACTGTTGACACCAAACTGATACCAATTTGTACTAAACTGATACCAATTGTTGATGGGCTTGTTGGAATACCAATGTTTGGTTTGGAAATATTCCTACCACTGTCCAACACCACACTTCTGCTTTTATCACAATCCTCAGCTGTCGTGATATCTATTCTTTGATCGATCACTTCTAGCATCGTCATATTTAATATTCTCTCCCCCTTTCTCATTGCTCCCCCTTTCTGGCTGCTCCACCTGTCAGCTTCTCCCCATATCAATTATGATTTATCAAATCTCCGCACTGTCTCCCCCTTGAACAATCACTATTTTCCCCCATTAACAAACACTTTTCTCCCCCTTTTTCAATGAACCCAAAGGTCACTCCGTTGAAGTTTGTAACATGGTAGAGAACACATATTAGCATATTAGGGAAAAACACACCATACTTCGGGGAGAGGGGGGGGTCCCACATCCACACTATTTCATGTGCGGGGAATCGACTGAACTCCCAGAGCCAGTCGATGCCTCTCAAAAGCTTCCTTGGGTAAGGCCTTAGTCAGAATGTCTGCAACCTGTAGCTCTGTAGGTACATACTCCAACTTCACGATGCCCTGCTCAACCTTCTCCTTGATGAAATGATACTTGATCTCAATGTTCTTTGTCCTGGAATGATGGACAGGATTTTTGCTAAGATTTATAGCACTTGAGTTGTCACACTGGATTCCGATCGGAGACTTCACTTCAACTCCCATATCTTCAAGCTGCTGCTTCATCCACAATAACTATGTGCATGCTTGAGTGGCCGCAATATACTCAGCTTCTGCGGTGCTTAATTAAATACAATCCTGCTTCTTGCTCAACCAAGCAATACATAGTCCGCCAAGATAAAATGCACCTCCAGATGTTGATTTCCTGTCATCTGCTGAACCGGCCCAGTCTGCATCAGTATATCCCAATAATTCTGTCTGAGACATGTCGTTATATGTCAGCCCAAAGTCCACTGTACCCTTGATATACCGAAGTATTATTTTCACTGCAATCATGTGACTTTCCATGGGATTACTCTGATATCTCACTGCTTGGCATGTGGCGAAAACAATATCATGCCTTGTTGCGGTTATGTACAACAGACTTCCAATGATTTTCCTGTATTCTGTGATATTAGCTGCCTTGCCATCCTCATCTTTTGATAATTTCATCTGAGTAGCAACCAGAGACTTCATTTCCTTGGAATTATCCATTCCAAACCTTCTTAGAACCTCCTTGGCATATTTGGATTGAGAAAAAAAGGTGCCATTAATTCCTTGTGTCACCTGTATACCAAGGAAAAATGTTAGCTCTCCAATCATTGACATTTCAAACTAATTTTTCATGAATTCGGAGAACTGTCTGCATTGAGCTTCATCTGATCCACCGAATATTATGTCATTGACATAAACCAAAACCATTATCCTTTGATTACATTCATTGCTGAAATAGAGGTTGTAATCAACTCGTCCACGCTGGAAACCAAGATTCTTCAAGTATTGATCAAGCCTTGAGTACCATGCCCTTGGTGCTTGTTTCAGCCCATACAATGCCTTCTTCAGCCTACTAACTTTTTTCTCATCCTCATGAATTAGAAAACCATCTGGCTGCTCAATGTACACCTCTTCTTCCAGAACCCCATTCAAGAATGCAGATTTGACATCCATCTGGAACACTTTAAACTTTCTTTGCACTGCTATGGCCAGGAATAATCCGATTGTCTCCAGCCTTTCAACTGGTGCAAATGTCTCATCAACATCTATTCCTTCGATCTGGGAGTACCCCTTGTATAGTAGTCGTGCTTTGTTTCGAATCACAGTTCCATCTTCATTAATTTTGTTGCGATAGACCCATTTAGTCCCAATGACATTCTTGTCTGCTGGTCTCGAAACAATCTCCCACGTCTGGTTCTTCTCAATATGATCAAGCTCTTCATTCATAGCTTGAACCCAGTTTTCATCTTTAGCTGCATCAGAAAAACATTTCGGCTCCACCTGAGATAAAAATGACGTCTGCTGTAATGACTTCATTCTTCGAGTCTGAACTGGTGTTATCTGGTCACCAATGATATTTTGCCTATCAATTTCAGCTCGACTATTTGGATTCCTTGCAGATATAGACCTGACACTTTCTTGTTTATCATCAGTATCTTCTTCTGAGGCAGCCTCTGCAACTTTTGATCCCCCAGTGTTGCTTAACTCGTCATCACTTTCATCCAGAAACTGTTCACTGGGTCGTTGATCAGTCTGTTCATTTTCGACTATAGTCAAATCATTGCTCTCAACAATTTTTCCCAGCCTCTTGTTGAAGCATTTATATGCTTTGCTTTTCCCTGAATAGCCAAGGAATATCCCTTCATCTCCTCGTGCCTCAAACTTCCTATGATGTTCTTTGTTGAGAATGAAACACTTACTTCCAAAGATTCGAAAGAATTTCAACGTTGGCTTCTTTCCGTACCACAGTTCATACGGAGTCTTCCCTTGCTTCGGACATAATAGGGACCTGTTTAAAACATAGACCGATGTCAAAACTGTTTCCTTCCAAAATTTATCTGGTAGGTCCTTATCAATAAGCATTGTTTTGGCCATGTTGTTGATGATCCGATTTCTCCTTTCAACCACTCCATTTTGTTGGGGAGTTCTTACTGATGAAACTTGATGTCTTATCCCATGTTTCTCGAGATAGTTTTCAACTTGACTGTTTGTAAATTCCGTACCGTTATCAGTACGAAACTTCAGAATTTTCTTCCCAGGCATCTTTTCTGATTCCCTCCTGTACTGCTTTATGCAACTGAACACATCTGTCTTATAGGTAATGATGAATACCCAGGCCATTCTGCTATAGTCATCAATGAAAAGAACATAGTACCTTTTCCCATCTATAGCTCGTGGTGAGATTGGTCCACATACATCAGCATGCACCAATTCGAGCACTCCAGTTGATTTTTGTTCCTTTAGCCTGTATGTCTTCCTGATGATCTTCCCTTGTTGACAAGTATCACACGTATGAGTGCAATCACGTGATAGTTTGGGAAGGTCTCTAACAGCATCACACTTTACCAGATCTTCCATAGATGGTTGAAATAGATGACCAAGTCGCTTATGCCATAGCTGATTTTCTTCTTCTCTAGATAAAAAGCATGAATCTTCTTCCCTACCTACCAGGTAAAGATTCCACTTTGTTCGTTTTCCCTGTAGAATGACTATTCCATCTTTTCCATTAACAATACCCATCTTCTTGGTAAATAGGATAGAGTGCCCAGAGTCGCATAGTTTACTGACGCTAAGCAAATTATGGCTGAGACCCTCTACCACCAAGACATCAGCATGTCTCATTTCTTTGCCCCCAAACTTGGCTTTCCCTGAGCCAACAATCTTCATTCCTTCATCATTTCCAAATTTGACAACTCTTTCTTTGTCATATTTGATGCCTGTAACAAGATCCTTATTACCCGTCATGTGGGATGTGAAACCACTATCAAGGATACAAACACCAGATCGATCTGATGCTTTAAGGGCAATCTCCGCCACCATAGCCTTCTCATTTTTCTTCTTCTTGATCCATACTTTTTGTTTCATACTCGGAATAGATTGAGACTTCTGTTCTTTCTCAGAGTATGATGGACCAGCTTCATCTTGTAGAGCAGCAAATATGTTCTGAATTTTTAACTCACTTGTTGGTTCATTGATTGGCTGCTTGCGAACATCCTGATTCTGCTTTGGCACATTTCTTTGAATGGTCGAAGTGCAATACCTAGCCATGTGTCCAAATCCTCCACATACAAAATAGTGTCCTTCAAAATATGTTCGAGAAAATCGTCCTCTGTTTGGCTGCCATCTCTGTTGTTGTTCCCTTCTATATCTCTTGGCTATGGAACACACATACTGTGAATTCCCCATCTTTCCACAACAATAACACCTTATATAAGGTGAATTCCTCCGTTTTACTTCAGCACTACGAGTTTCCCCTTGGGATCTCTTCAATCTTGAGCTTATGCTCATCACCCATTTCTGTGCACTCTGGCCTGGAAGACATAAGATTTTCAATTTCTTTCTCAAGCTCAGACTTTTCTTCTTCTTGTTGTTGCATGTAGAGTTTGGCATCTCGTACTATCTTGTTGGCTTTCTTTGTTTTTGCTCGCCAAACATCTATCTCTTCAAGAGTTGCTTCTAATTCAGCTTCCATGTCAACTCTCCCTTCAATTTCTTCTTCTTCTTCATCAGTTTCGGTTTCTTTCTTTTCTAGAGAACTACTGGAAACAGCCACCTTCGCATTTTGTCCACGATCTTTACAGTTTTCTATCTCTTCAACTTCTTCACTCTCAGACTCAGCTGAACTATCTATTTCTTGTGAAAGTATATTCTTATTCTTAAAGAAATTTATCTTGAACGACTTCTTCCCATTCACATAGGCTGATGAATTTTTCATGGGAATCTCAACTTCATCTTCATCGCTTTCTTCTTGTAACTTTTTGGGGAATCTTGCAGCAAGATGACCAACCTTTCCGCATCGGAAGCATGCTAGTGGAAGTTTCCCTTTATACTTTCCCTTTCCTCATTACAGATTTGAAGAAAGGAATGACATCACCTCATCTGACTCTTCTTCCTCCTGAGAGTCTTCAATAGTGAGCCTCTTCATGGCCTTAAATTCCACCTATTTGGATTTCCCCTTTTCCACAGCATCGTTGTCATAATTTCTCATTTCATATGCATCAAGAGTGCTATGTAGGTTATCCAATGTCAGCTCTTTCGGATCTTTATCTTCCAAAACAGAAACTTTCGGATTGAACCGAGGTGGAAGCTTTCTCAATATGCGCTTTAAGATTTTAATATCTTCGATAATCTCACCAAGACCCCGCATGTCTTCTACCACAGCATTTTCCCTGTCAAAGAATGCATCAACAGACTCATTCGGGTTCATTCTGAGATCTTCATACTTGTTCCACAACACTTGCAGCTTTGCCTCTCTGACTTTTGTATCCCCTTCATAAATATTCAAGAGCTTTTCCCACATGGCATGTGACGTTTTGCATGACATCACCTTTGTATATATGGGATTGGAAAGGGCTCCTCCTAAGGCATTGATTGCTTTAGAATCAGCATCCAACTCTTTATTCTCTTCTTCTGATAATGCACCACTAGTAATATCAGCTTTGATTCCATGCATAGCTGCTGAAAACACATCCATTCCCAACGATCAGAAATAGTGTTGCATTCTATTCTTCCATATCTGAAAATTACATCCGTCGAAGATTGGAATCCCTCTATGATTAGTGACCTCCATTTGAGAGAAGAACCACTATAAACCTTCGCTCTGATACCACTTGTTAGGTCCACTAGGTTGGATACCCTGAGAGGGGGGGTGAATCAGGGTATGGCTAATTAAAAATTAATGCCCGTTCTGATCTTGTTTCGCTGTTAAGAAAAACACTCTTTTCTCTTTTTCCTGCTGCACGATATAAACAGAAAGTAAAGCAAGCACATGACACATCAATTTTACTTGGTTCACCGCTAAGGGCTACGTCCAAGGAGCATATGCCGACAGGTTGCCGGTCGTACCAAATTCCACTAATCTTCACTAGCTGTGGATTACAAGGTTTGGGATAGATCACTTCTATGCCCAGGCTCACTGCCTTTACAATGTTTAGGGTCAGCTCACTGCTTTCCCAAGGGTCACTCCCTCTTTCTCTCTCTCTGGCTCACTGCCGGTGGAGAGGATCACCTTCTTCCTCTTCCTAAGCTCACTGCTCTTGGAAGGAATCCACTCACAGTTTATAGACCTGTAGGTCTCTTCATTTTCATGAATGAATGGATCTTCCTCTGTGTGTAGATGCTCTGTTGAGCTACAACATTCACCCGTAGATGAATATCTCTTTGCACCGATGGTATCGGGAAACGTACCAGCTTCCACGCAGTCCGAGAAGCACTGTTGGAACAAAACTTTACTTGGCGCGCAAGTCTACCTCGGCGCGCAAGTATCGGTGCGCAAGTCACAATGGGCGCGCAAGTCCTCCTATGACACATGCGCGACACAAGATTCCTCAACACCAAACTTGCGCGAATCTCTTCCTTTTACGCCCAAACCAATATTGGCGCGCAACTGGCAACTGGCGCGGAACTTCTAACACCGGCGCACAACTTCAACCTCTGGCGCGCAAGTCCCACCTGCGCGACCACACACACCACTTGCGCGACCACCACACCTGCGACACGGGAGCTCTGAGTTGAACTCCTGTGGAAAATGAGGAGGGGTGGTCCAGTATTTATAGGCAAATTGACCACCCTGCGCGACGGCACGCAAGTCACCTGCGCGACCCAATCTCGGCGCGCAAGTCTTCTCTCCTTTTAGACACTTGCGCGACCAACTCCCAAAACAGCGCGAACCTTTTTCCTTAGCCATATTTTGATCTTCTGATATTGAAAAACATATGGTGCGCAAGTTTCCTATACTCCAAGTCCACGGCGCGCAAGTCCTTTTTCCAAAAACACTTTTCATCATTTGCCGATTTTCAGGCCCAAAAATTTTGCAAACACAGGAAAACGGCGCCACCTTGTATCTGTTCTTTTGTACAGCCTCCAGATCATCCATTCCTTTTATCGATGTTCTTGAATAAAACATGGATCGTTGACCTCATCTCTTGAACTCGACATTCCACCATGAAATCCTCTTTGTCAATAAATTTGTATGTCATTGTTTTGCTTTGTCAACAATCACTACTCAGATGTCTACTTTGTCAACAAACACAATCACCTCAAAAATGATTCAATGATACCTTGAGGGATTTTTGCCCAACAACCCTCTTACCAATCATAAATTAATGGGATTCATGACTTCTTAGAGAGATTAATGTGATTAGAGATTCAAGGAGTTGTATAGGAGGTTTATCACTGTGCTCGTGCTCACACTACCAACAAGTGGAAAACTGTTTGCGGTTTTTAAAGATGTTTTGAAGAATGTCATGGGATGTGTGATGTAACGCCCCGACCCCAGCTACCCAGAGTCGGTGCATTAATTACATAACATTTTCATGATCACAAGAAAGATCAAATCTCGAAAGACCGATTGGTTTAGTAGCCTTGGAAACACTAGATATATTCATAAGTTTTACATTACATCATCAAATAAAAAAAACTACTACAACAACATATTGTCTCCATAGTCCATACTATTAACCCCTCATAATATCCCTGCAAGTAATTCATAATTTACTTCTTCACATCTTGGGATAATAAAACATAGAAAAGGGGTGAGCTCAAATGCCCAGTAAGGATAACAATATAGCAGAAACTTTCATAAATAAGAATAAACATTTAAGGCAATGTATAACTAAAAGAAAAGCCTTTTAAACTTTAACTTCAACATAGTATGGAATAAATAAAATGAAATAATGCCATTTACTTATTCACATGGATATTCTACTAATCTAATAATCACATGCAATATCACTAACCACTTTCATAATGATGGAATGCATAATGCCAGACTATCATAACCACGTAGCCAAGGCCTCGTGCCAAAACTACAAATAAGATTTTGCCAAGGCCTTGTGCCAAGACACTAGTTTGTCTCATGAGACCTACCGATCCAGTGAGGAGCTATAGTGGGCTCCACCCGTCACATATTAAGTCCAATGCATTCCCATATGAAAAGGTTTAAACATAATACAAACATTCGTATTAAAACTAGCATACGAAATGTCAATACTTTCACCATAAACCTATGAATGGTATATAAAAAAAATAGCACATCCACAGTCAAAAATATCACAAAACATTCAATACAATATAAAAGTTTTGTATCATGATACATCATCCTCAAATAAGCGTAAAATCCATTTTACATAGATGAAATAAAAACTCTTTTTAAAGAAATATCTCTTTCTATTTTGAAATCATTTAAGAGACATATATTTATAAAATAAAACATTTTATTTGAAAATATTCTTATAAGCTTGTAAGGGAAGCTTTGACGATTTTATAACGGCGGAAAATAACCGCACCCGCCGTATAAGTTAAAAAAAGATTATTATCTTAATTCTGTCAAAAAGGTTAAAAAGCACCTTGTTTGGAAAACGATGGAAAGATTCCCTTATAAACCTCTTATAAAAAGTCATACAAGGGTATAAATGACTTTAACCCATATTCTTTTAAATATTAAAAATGTTTTGAAATACATTTTGAAGAAACATGGATGTGGATGATAACGAGATCCCAATAGATTATTACATATAAACAACCTCGGATAATGAAAAGATTGTGAAATAACCCTTACCTTGTACTCTTCCTTGGTTGGGGTATGTTAACCTCCTGTATAATGGTGAAATAATTGTTATTAAATTATAAAAGAATCATATACATTAATATGATATCATATATGATCTTTTAATATTGATTTGATAATAATATCTTAGTATTATCGTTGTTTCGGGTGTTAACTTACTTGTTTTATTTTATATGTTTTGTTACGTAAGCCATGTTTGTAATGGATAGGTTGTATATTATTCATATCCATAATGATATCAAGTCCTTAAACATCATTTTTAAATCATCAAATGATAATTATACTTGAATGGATACTATGGAGAATGAATCTTATCGCGTTTGTGGAGACGGTAGTCCGTACGTACGCACGAGCGACAATATCATTCTTTTGATATTAAAATAATATATAAATGGATGTTATATCATATATATAGAATAATTAACATGTTATATTTATTATTTACATGAGTTTCACATCATTATTATACCCATCCAAATAATAATATATTGAATAACAATTACACCACGACGTGGAGACGGTAAGCCGTACGTACGCATGTATGGTGACATGTTATTCAGAGGATGGATAGAATACTGAATATGGTTGTACCATATTTATAATAACATCACATTATATGTGAGATACTGGAGTTATTATTTTATAATGGTAAGAACAAAGAAAGAATAAGTGGAAGAAGAAAGGAACTAGAAAAGGGGTGGTGAAAACATTACCTCTTCTTCGGGTTCTTCCTTTTGATTTGATCAAAAGGGCTCCTTAGGTTGGATTTATGATCAAACTAAGGCCTCTAGGTTGTAGTGAGGGAAGTTGGGAGAGTATTTGGGTAGGGTTTGGACGAGCCAAGTGGCTTGAGAGGTGTGAGGAATGAGTAGAAGTGGTCTCCTTTTATAAGGGAGAGGAGGGGCTCTTTAGGAAAGAGTGAAAGTATTACTTTATAATATAATTATATTCGGTTTATAATGGTAAAAAAATCATTGAGTTAGAAGATAAGATGACTCAGTTTCTAAATAACATCAACCAATAATAATTGGACAGGTTTTAGATAATATTTTAATCATTATAATCTTATTTATTTAAATGATTTATTAATGAGGTAAACATTGCATCATTATTGTGTCATTAATAATTTAAATTATTTGATGTCTAAAAATTATAAATAAAATATAATTATGTATGAAATCTTTTTATATTTCTAATGAATATTTATAATCGAAAATCCAACATGTATAACCCTATGTAAAAATTGTTCTTCTAAAAGATGTAAGCTTATGCCATTTTTATTTTTATTTTAACTTTATTAATATAATGTGTCCCTACCACATACAAGTGGCTCTAAGGGGTCCCCAAATCGACCCAAGGATGCCCATGGTCGGGTATGTGTCCACCAATAAGGTTAGGACACGTTTTAGGGTTATTTTGTATTATTATAATATTATTTTTTAACCCTTATTTACCGGATTTACCCTTTAACCATGGTAAATAAAATATTTACCGCAGTAATTATTCAAAATGTGTAAAAATAAAAGTTATATATTTACATAATTTGGACATCCTGATTATAAATATGTAATCCATTTTTCCAAATTCAAAACACAGAAGTGGCAGAAATTAATTTAAAATTAATTCCCGTTGTTAAAATAAAAAGTGTGTTTTTAAGAGATAATAACTATCAAAAGATTGACACTTGTTTATGTCTGGTATAATTGTGAAATTATGTCCAATGACAAACATTAAATTAAATGGTAAAAATATATTCTAAATATACTTTAAAACCACTCAAATTCATAATTTATCAATATTAATTATTTTGATTAAAAAAATAGATTTTAATTAAAATTTAGTAATTTTCACTATTAATCAAAATATAAAAGTTATCCGAAAAGTACCAAAATTTCCCCCTAGGCTAATTTAAATATTCCGAATCCAAAAATGAAGTCCATTTTGAAATATAAAATATATATGATTTCAAAAAGTAGGTATTAATATTCACAATGGCTAGTTTAATTAGTTGCGGTGTGTGTTAGAACTCGAGGTTGCGTACAATACACGCTATCGCATTATTCGAAGGGAAACGTACCGTGGAAGCTTGGGGTGTTACATTCTCCCCTACTTAAAATAATTGCGTCCTCACAATTTCTAGGGTATTACTGCATAAAAATACTCTGGTGGTTTTTCATCATAAGTTCCTCAGGTTCCCACGTTGCCTCTTCCATCTTATGATTTCTCCACAAAACTTTTACCAGACGCGTCGTCCGGTTTCTCAGTACTTGTTCTCTTGTATCAAGAATCCTGAAGGGCTCCTCACAATAGGAATGATCGGGTTCCAGTTCTAATTCCTCATAGGTGAGTACATGCATTGGGTCAGGCATGTATTTTCTCAACAGAGATACGTGGAACACATCGTGAACTTTGGAGAGACTTGGCGGCATTGCCAATCGGTAAGCTACAGCCCCAATTCGTTCTAGAATTTCGAAAGGTCCGATGTACCTGGGACTCAATTTACCTTTCTTACCAAAACGTATGACTCCCTTCCATGGAGATACCTTCCGGAAAACATGATCACCGACTTGAAATTCCAAATCCTTCCTTAGATTATCGGTATAGCTCTTCTGCCTACTTTGAGCTGCTTTGATGTGATTTTGGATTACCTTCACCTTTTCCACCGTTTCCTCCACCAGTTCTGGGCCTACAAGTTTTCTTTCACCAACCTCATCCCAACAGTTTGGTGTACGACATCTCTTTCCGTATAACGCTTCATATGGTGCCATCTGAATACTCGAATGGAAGCTATTGTTATAGGAAAATTCTACCAGTGGTAAATATTGATCCCACATACCCTGAAAGTCAAGTGAGCAAGATCTCAACATGTCTTCTAGGGTTTGAATAGTCAGTTCTGATTGTCCATCTGTCTGAGGGTGGTAAGAAGTGCTCAAATGAAGATCAGAATCCAGGGATTTCTGAAGACATTTCCAAAATCTTGAAGTAAAACGGGGATCACGATCAGAAACAATCGATAGGGGTACTCCATGAAGTCTCACAACTTCATTAATGTATAGTCTTGCTAGACGTTCCAGGGGTAGATCTTCTCTTATAGCAAGAAAATGTGATGACATGGTAAGACGATCAACAATAACCCATATTGCATCATTCCTTCTAGGAGTCTTTGGTAGCCCCATGACAAAGTCCATCGTAATATTGTCCCATTTCCACTCCGGTATGGGAAGATGTTGCATGACTCCTCCAGGATGTTGCCTTCCAGCTTTCACTTGTTGACAAACCATACATCTTGACACAAAATCAGCAATCTCCCTCTTCATGTTGTCCCACCAAAAATGTTCCTTCAAATCTCTATACATTTTGGTGCTCCCAGGGTGTATAGAGAAATTGGAACTATGAGCATCATCCAGCAATTCCCTTTTCAGATCAGGTAAATCGGGAACACAAAGTCTCTTCCCGAATTTCAAAATTCCATTTTCATACACAAAGTATCTCAATCTCCCATCATTCACAGCTTTAATCTTCTTCTGAAATTCTTCATCATCGTTCTGAGAACTCTTAATCCTTTCTAGTAAAGATGGTTTGGAAAGCATTTGAAAAAGCATTGATGTTTCACCTTCCCTGGTTATTCCCATGTCCATCTTCACTAGATCCATGATAATTGGATCCCTATCAATTCTCATCATGTTCAAAACTCCATGGTATTTTCTGTTCAAAGCATCTACCACCTTGTTTGCTTTCCCCGGGTGGTAGTGTATCGTGCAATCATAATCCTTGAGTAATTCAAGCCATCTCCTTTGCCTCATGTTGAGTTCTTTTTTGAGAAAATATACTTCAAACTCTTTTGATAAGTATAAATCTCACATTTTTCACCATAGAGGTAGTGTCTCCATATCTTCAAAGCAAAGATCACAGCTTCTAACTCAAGATCATGAGTAGGATAGTTTTGTTCATGAATTTTCAACTGTCGTGATGCATAGGAAATAACTCTATCATTCTGCATAAGGACACAACCAAGTCCTTTCTTTGATGCATCACTATAAATAACGAACCCACCATTCCCCGATGGTAGAGTCAATATAGGAGCATTGTCTAATCTTTTCTTCAGTTCTTCAAAACATTCTTCACACTCTTTTCTCCAAACAAAATTAACCCCATTACGTGTGAGCTTCATTAACGGGTTAGCCAATAGGGCAAAATTCTGGACGAAACGTCGATAATAACCTGCCAAACCAATAAAAATATGTACCTCAGTTATACTCGTAGGTGCTGGCCATTCTTGGATTGCATTGGTCTTAGAAGGATCAACAGAGATTCCATCTTTTGAGACAATATGGCCAAGAAAAGAAATATCCTGAAGCCAGAATTCACACTTGCTAAACTTTCCATATAATTCATGCCTCCTCAGAGTCTTCAAGATAATGCGCAAGTGATTTTCATGATCTTTGTATGTTTTGGAGTATACCAAGATATCATCAATAAATACCACCACAAATTCATCGAGATACTCCTTGAAAACTCTATTCATCAGATCCATGAATATAGAGGGTGCATTAGTCAATCCAAATGGCATTACAGTAAACTCGTAATTCCTGTACCTTGTTCGAAATGCTGTCTTTGGAATGTCTTCCTTCTTCACACACAACTGATGGTATCCAGATCGAAGGTCAATCTTTGAAAAGTATTGAGCTCCATGTAGTTGGTCAAATAAATCATCAATACGAGGTAGGGGATACCTTTTCTTTATCGTTATAGCATTTATCTCTCTGTAGTCGATACATAACCTCATAGATCCATCTTTCTTTTTAACAAAAAGAACAGGGGCTCCCCATGGAGAAACACTAGGGCGAATAAATCCCTTATTACTCAATTCCTCTAGTTGTTTCTTTAGTTCGACTAATTCTACAGTGGCCATTCTATAAGGGGTCTTCGATATAGGCCTTGATATAGGAATCAAATCAATGGAGAACTCAACTTCTCGTTCTGGAGGATGTCCAGGTAAATCTTCCGGAAATACATCTACAAATTCTTTCACAACAGGTACATCCTCTATTTGAACATTCCTTTCCTCACCGACAGTTATTTCATTCTCTTTTTCCCCAATAATTGAATTAAGTTGAGCTACTGGGGGTGGATCTAAATAAGAATTAGGTGGTGACGATTTTTCTCTAAAAATAAGGTGTTCCTTATCATTATCATCAAGAATCGTAACCTCTTTCTTCTTACAATAAATCTTCGCATCATAGTCCGAAATCCAGTCCATACCAAGGATTATATCAAACTCAATCATAGGTATGACGATGAGATCAGTAGATAAAGAAAATTTATGTGCTCTAATGGGGACTGATTCACAAAACTTTGTTGCAATGATACTTCCCTTAGGAGTTTTAACTGACAACTCCGTTATTAAATCAAATTGGAAATATCTAATTTTCTTAGCAAAATGGGAAGATATGAAACAATGTGATGATCCAGAATCAAATAATGCATTTGCTAAACTTGAGGAAACCATTAAATTACCTGCCACCACGTCTTTCGGAGCTTCTACCTCAGCAGTAGTGATAACATAAGCCTGACCTTGATCTCTTGGACTTTTCTGAGGTAAGTTCTCCTGACGCTTAGGACATTCATTTGCATAATGCCCCATCTCCCTGCAATTGTAGCACTGAACGTTGGTAGCTTCCTTCTTCCCCTTGCAATCACGCGCTTGGTTGCCTTTTTCACCACACTTATAACAGACTCCCATTCCCTTAAAGCAAGTACCAGGGTGTTTCTTCCCGCATTTACCATAGGATGGATATTCAACCTTTCCCTTCTTCCCCTTATTTCCATTCCCAGATTGATCAGCAGGTCTCTTCTTCTCTTTCTTTTCTTTAAAGTCATAAGACTTAGAGAATTCCTTTTCGGTCTTGATAGCACATGAGACAATGTCTTCGTACGATGAAAAGGATTGTGAGACTAATGCTCGACGGAGAAATGGTTTTAACCCATCAAAGAAACGATCAATATTACTTCTTTGGTTACGTATATAATCACCAGCGTACCTTTCTAACCCTGTAAAGTTAGCCTCATACTTTGCGACATTCTCATCCTCCTTCTGTCTCAGACTTAGAAATTGTCTTTCCATATCTGCTCGATGGTCGCGAGGGAAGTATTTTTCTAAAAACAGATCTTTGAACTCCCTCCATTCAATATTTTATACTTCATCATCTTCCTTCATGTTTTGAATCAATGACCACCATTGATCAGCATCTCCAGTGAGGTGGTAAACTGCCATGATAACTTTTTCCCTTTCACTGCTCCCCAAAGCCTGAAATATTTTCTCTAGGGAATTTATCCACTTCTCGGCTACTAAGGGATTTGTATTCCCATTGAACGTTGGTGGTTGTTGCCTCATGAATCGATCTAACATTGATCCTCCACGCTGCAGATCAGGGTGCTCCATACGGGTAAGGTTATTATTCATAAACTGAGTATGTTGTCCCAGTATGGTGATTAGCTGATCGGCACCAGTTGCATCACCAGCCCCACTATAATTATCTTGAGCAGGAGGGCAATCCCTACATGGAGTGCGGGCATTGATACAGTTTCCATTTCTTCCACTAGGTTCCATTTCTAAACAATGGCATAAACTAGATCAGTTTATGATTCAAAATACATAATCCCATACTTATAAAACACTTAAGATAAATTGAACTATTTATGGATATAATCCATAATCATAAGAATGTTTTCTTTGAGGAATTATATACTCATAATCCCTTCAAAATGATTTGTAAGGAAAATGAGAGTTATCCTAAGCATATCCCCCGGGAGTGTCGTAACCAAAAGTGCAGCAAGGCCCGTTGTCGTGCACCAGTTCCCATTCGAGTCTAGATCAAAGCGGTGTTTTCGGGTTTTAACCCTAGGTACATCTGTGCCAGAGCCGCCTCTACCTGCTCGTATCCAGACAGGGATGTATTGCTCAGAAAACTCACAAAATCTCTACAATACCAAAATTCTTGGAAGTTCTTTTATACTAATCCTCAAAGTTCATCTTAGGTCTACGTGCTCTAATCAGAGTTTATCTAAATCTATCTTCCAAGGTTTGTACTAAACTTTCTCTGATACCAACTGTAACGCCCCGACCCCAGCTACCTAGAGTCGGTGCATTAATTACATAACATTGGCATGATCACAGGAAATATCAATTCTCGAAAGACCGATTGGTTTAGTAGCCTTGGAAACACTAGATATATTCATAAGTTTTACATTACATCATCAAATAAAAAAAACTACTCAAACAACATATTGTCTCCATAGTCCATACTATTAACCCCTCATAATATCCCTTCAAGTCATTGATAATTTACTTCTTCACATCCTGGGAAAATAAAACATAGAAAAGGGGTGAGCTCAAATGCCCAGTAAGGATAACAATATAGCGGAAACTTTCATAAATAAGAATAACCATTTAAGGCAATGTATAACTAAAACAAAAGCCTTTTAAAATTTAACTTCAACATAGTATGGCATAAATAAAATGAAATAATGCCATTTACTTATTCACATGGATATTCTACTAATCGAATAATCACATGCAATATCAATAACCACTTTCATAATGATGGAATGCATAATGCCAGACTATCATAACCACATAGCCAAGACCTCGTGCCAAGACTACAAATAAGATTTTTCCCAAGCCTTGTTCCAAGACACTAGTTTGTCTCATGAGACCTACTGATGCATCGAGGAGCTATAGCGGGCTCCACCCGTCACATATTAAGTCCAATGCATTCCCATATGAAAAGGTTTAAACATAATACAAACATTCGTATTAAAACTAGCATACGAAATGTCAATACTTTCACCATAAAACTATGAATGGTATATATAAAAAATAGCACATCCATAGTCAAACATATCACAAAACCTTAAATACAATATAAATGTTTTGTATCATGATACATCATCCTCAAATAAGTGTAAAATCCATTTGACATAGATGAAATCAAAACTCTTTTTAAAGAAATATCTCTTTCTATTTTGAAATCATTTAAGAGACATATATTTATAAAATAAAACATTTTCTTTGAAAATATTCTTATAAGCTTGTAAGGGAAGCTTTGATGATTTTATAACGGCGGAAAATAACCGCACCCGCCGTATAAGTTAAAAAAAACATTCTTATCTTAATTCTGTCGAAAAGGTTAAAAAGCACCTTGTTTGGAAAACGACGGAAATATTCCCTTATAAACCTCTTATAAAAAGTCAAACAAGGGTATAAATGACTTTAACCCATATTCTTTTAAATAGTCAAAATGTTTTGAAATACATTTTGAAGAAAAATGGATGTGGATGATAACGAGATACCAGAAGATTATTACGTATAAATAACCTCGGATAATGAAGAGATTGTGAAATAACCCTTATCTTGTACTCTTCCTTGGTTGGGGTAGGTTAACCTCCTGTATAATGGTGAAATAATTGTTATTAAATTAAAAAAGAATCATATACATTAATATGATATCATATATGATCTTTTAATATTGATTTGATAATAATATCTTAGTATTATCATTGTTTCGGGTGTTAACTTACGTGTTTTATTTTATATGTTTTGTTACGTAAGCCATGTTTGTAATGGATAGGTTGTATATTATTCATATCCAGAATGATATCAAGTCCTTAAACATCATTTTTAAATCATCAAATGATAATTATACTTGAATGGATACGATGGAGAATGAATCTTATCGCGTTTGTGGAGACGGTAGTCCGTACGTACGCACGAGCGACAATATCATTCTTTTGATATTAAAATAATATATAAATGGATGTTATATCATATATACAGAATAATTAACATGTTATATTTATTATTTACATGAGTTTCACATCATTATTATACCCATCCAAATAATAATATATTGAATAACAATTACACCACGACGTGGAGACGGTAAGCCGTACGTACGCACGTATGGTGACATGTTATTCAGAGGGTGGATAGAATACTGAATATGGTTGTACCATATTTATAATAACATCACTGTATATGTGAGATAATGGAGTTATTATTTTAGAATGGTAAGAACAAAGAAAGAAGAAGTGGAAGAAGAAAGGAACTAGAAAAGGGGTGGTGAAAACATTACCTCTTCTTCGGGTTCATCCTTTTGATTTGATCAAAAGGGCTCCTTAGGTTGGCTTTATGATCAAACTAAGGCCTCTAGGTTGTAGTGAGGGAAGTTGGGAGAGTATTTGGGAAGGTTTTGGATGAGCCAAGTGGCTTGAGAGGTGTGAGGAATGAGTAGAAGTGGTCTCCTTTTATAAGGGAGAGGAGGGGCTCTTTAGGAAAGAGTGAAAGTATTACTTTATAATATAATTATATTCGGTTTATAATGGTCCAAAAATCATTGAGGTCGAAGATAAGATGACTCATTTTCTAAATAACATCAACCAATAAGAATTGGACAGGTTTTAGATAATATTGTAATCATTATAATCTTATTTATTTAAATGATTTATTAATGAGGTAAACATTGCATCATTATTGTGTCATTAATAATTTAAATTATATGATGTCTAAAAATTAAAAATAAAATATAATTATGTAGGAAATCTTTTTAGCTTTCTAATTAATATTTATAGTCGAAAATCCAACATGTATAACCCTATGTAAAAATTGTTCTTCTAAAAGATTTAAGCTTATGCCATTTTTATTTTTATTTTAACTTTATTAATATAATGTGTCCCTACCACATACAAGTGGCTCTAAGGGGTCCCCAAATCGACCCAAGGATGCCCATGGTCGGGTATGTGTCCACCAATAAGGTTAGTACACGTTTTAGGGTAATTATGTATTATTATAATATTATTTTTTACCCCTTATTTACCGGATTTACCCTTTAACCATGGTAAATAAAATATTTACTGCTGTAATTATTCAAAATGTGTAAAAATAAAAGTTACCTATTTACATAATTTGGACATCCGGATTCCAAATATGTAATCCATTTTTCCAAATTCAAAACACAGAAGTGGAAGAAATTAATTTAAAATTAATTCCCGTTGTTAAAATAAAAAGCGTGTTTTTAAGAGATAATAACTATCAAAAGATTGACACTTGTTTATGTCTGGTTTAATTGTGAAATTATGTCCAATGACAAACATTAAATTAAATGGTAAAAATATATTCTAAATATACTTTAAAACCACTCAAATTCTTAATTTATCAATATTAATTATTTTGATTAAAAAATATTATTTTAATTAAAATTTAGTAATTTTCACTATTCATCAAAATATAAAAGTTATCCGAAAAGTACCAAAATTTCACCCTAGGCTAATTTCAATATTCCGAATACAAAAATGAAGTCCATTTTAAAATATAAAACATATATGATTTCAAAAAGTAGATATTACTATTCACAACGGCTAGTTTAATTAGTTGTGGTGTGTGTTAGAACTCGAGGTTGCGTACAACACACGCTATCGCATTATTCGAAAGGAAACGTACCGTGGAAGCTTGGGGTGTAACATTCTCCCCTCCTTCAAATAATTGTGTCCTCGCAATTTCTAGGGTATTACTGCATAAAAAGACTCTGGTGGTTCTTCATCATAAGTTCCTCGGGTTCCCACGTTGCCTCTTCCATCTTATGATTTCTCCACAAAACTTTTACCAGACGCGTCGTCCGGTTTCTCAGTACTTGTTCTCTTGTATCAAGAATCCCGACGGGCTCTTCACAATAGGAAAGATCAGGTTCCAGTTCTAATTCCTCATAGGTGAGTACATGCGTTGGGTCAGGCATGTATTTTCTCAACAGAGATACGTGGAACACATCGTGATCTTTGGAGAGACTTGGCGGCATTGCCAATCGGTAAGCTACAGCCCCAATTCGTTCTAGAATTTCGAAAGGTCCGATGTACCTGGGACTCAATTTACCTTTCTTACCAAAACGTATGACTCCCTTCCATGGAGATACCTTCAGGAAAACATGATCACCGACTTGAAATTCCAAATCCTTCGTTCGATTATCGGCATAGCTCTTCCGCCTACTTTGAGCTGCTTTGATGTGATTTTGGATTACCTTCACCTTTTCCACCGTTTCCTCCACCAGTTCTGGGCCTACAAGTTTTCTTTCACCAACCTCATCCCAACAGGTTGGTGTACGACATCTCTTTCCGTATAACGCTTCATATGGTGCCATCTGAATACTCGAATGGAAGCTATTATTATAGGAAAATTCTACCAGTGGTAAATATTGATCCCACATACCCTGAAAGTCAAGTGAGAAAGATCTCAACATGTCTTCTAGGGTTTGAATAGTCCGTTCTGATTGTCCATCTGTCTGAGGGTGGTAAGCAGTTCTCAAATGAAGATCAGTATTCAGGGCTTTCTGAAGACTTTTCCAAAATCTTGATGTAAAACGGGGATCACGATCAGAAACAATCGATAGGGGTACTCCATGAAGTCTCACAACTTCATTAATGTATAGTCTTGCTAGACGTTCCATGGGTAGATCTTCTCTTATAGCAAGAAAATGTGCTGACTTGGTAAGACGATCAACAATAACCCATATTGCATCGTTCCTTCTAGGATTATTTGGTAGCCCCATGACAAAGTCCATCGTAATATTGTCCCATTTCCACTTCGGTATGGGAAGAGGTTGCATGACTCCTCCAGGCTGTTGCCTTCCAGCTTTCACTTGTTGACAAACCATACATCTTGACACAAAATCAGCAATCTCCCTCTTCATGTTGTCCCACCAAAAATGTTCCTTCAAATCTCTATACATTTTGGTGCTCCCAGGGTGTATAGAGAAATTGGAACTATGAGCATCATCCAGCAATTCGCTTTTCAGATCACGTAAATCGGGAACACAAAGTCTCTTCCCGAATTTCAAAATTCCATCTTCATACACAAAGTCTCTCAATCTCCCATCATTCACAGCTTTAATCTTCTTCTGAAATTCTTCATCATTGGTCTGAGAACTCTTAATCCTTTATAGTAAAGATGGTTTGGAAACCATTTAAAAAATCATTGATGTTTCACCTTCCCTGGTTATTCCCATGTCCATCTTCACTAGATCCATGATAATTGGATCCCTTTCAATTCTCATCATGTTCAAAACTCCATGGTATTTTCTGCTCAAAGCATCTGCCACCTTGTTTTCTTTCCCCGCGTGGTAGTGTATCGTGAAATCATAATCCTTGAGTAATTCAAGCCATCTCCTTTGCCTCATGTTGAGTTCTTTTTGTGAGAAAATATAATTCAAACTCTTGTGATCAGTATAAATCTCACATTTTTCACCATAGAGGTAGTGTCTCCATATCTTCAAAGCAAAGATCACAGCTGCTAACTCAAGATCATGAGTAGGATAGTTTTGTTCATGAATTTTCAACTGTCGTGATGCATAGGCAATAACTCTATCATTCTGCACAAGGACACAACCAAGTCCTTTCTTTGATGCATCATTATAAATAACGAACCCATCATTTCCCGATGGTAGAGTCAATATAGGAGCATTGACTAATCTTTTCTTCAGTTCTTTAAAACATTCTTCACACTCTTTTGTCCAAACAAAATTAACCCCTTTACGTGTGAGCTTCATTAACGGGTTAGCCAATCGGGCAAAATTCTGGACGAAACGTCGATAATAACCTGCCAAACCAATAAAACTACGTACCTCAGTTATACTCGTAGGTGCTGGCCATTCATGGATTTCCTTGGTCTTAGAAGGATCAACATAGATTCCATCATTAGAGACAATATGGCCAAGAAAAGAAATATCATGAATCCAGAATTCACACTTGCTAAACTTCCCATATAATTCATGCCTCCTCAGAGTCTTCAAGATAATGCGCAAGTGATTTTCATGATCTTCGTATGTTTTGGAGTATACCAAGATATCATCAATAAATACCACCACAAATTCATCGAGATACTCCTTGAAAACTCTATTCATCAGATCCATGAATACAGAGGGTGCATTAGTCAATCCAAACGGCATTACAGTAAACTCGTAATGCCTGTACCTTGTTCGAAATGCTGTCTTTGGAATGTCTTCCTTCTTCACACACAACTGATGGTATCCAGATCGAAGGTAAATCTTTGAAAAGTATTGAGCTCCACGTAGTTGGTCAAATAAATCATCAATATGAGGTAGGGGATACTTGTTCTTTATCGTTATAGCATTGATCTCCCTGTAGTCGATACATAACCTTATAGATCCATCTTTCTTTTTAACAAAAAGAACAGGGGCCCCCCATGGAGAAACACTAGGGCGAATAAATCCCTTATTACTCAATTCCTCTAGTTGTTTCTTTAGTTCGACTAATTCTACAGTGGCCATTCTATAAGGGGTCTTCGATATAGGCCTTGATCCAGGAATCAAATCAATGGAGAACTCAACTTCTCGTTCTGGAGGATGTCCAGGTAAATCTTCCGGAAATACATCTACAAATTCTTTCACAACAGGTACATCCTCTATTTGAACATTCCTTTCCTCACCGACAGTTATTTCATTCTCTTTTTCCCCAATAATTGAATTAAGTTGAGCTACTGGGGGTGGATCTAAATAAGAATTAGGTGGTGACGATTTTGCTCTAAAAATAAGGTGTTCCTTATCATTATCATCAAGAATCGTAACCTCTTTCTTATTACAATAAATCTTCTCATCATAGTCTGAAATCCAGTCCATACCGAGGATTATATCAAACTCAATCATAGGTATGACGATGAGATCAGTAGATAAAGAAAATTTATGTGCTCTAATGGGGACTGATTCACAAAACTTTGTTGCAATGATACTTCCCTTAGGAGTTTTAACTGACAACTCCCTTATTAAATCAAATTGGAAATATCTAATTTTCTTAGCAAACTGGGAAGATATTAAACAATGTGATGATCCAGAATCAAATAATGCATTTGCTAAACTTGAGGAAACCATTAAATTACCTGCCACCACGTCTTTCGGAGCTTCTACCTCAGCAGTAGTGATAACATAAGCCTGGCCTTGATCTCTTGGCCTTTCTTGAGGCAAGTTCTCATGACTCTTAGGACATTCATTTGCATAATGCCCCATCTCCCTGCAATTGTAGCACTGAACGTTGGTAGCTTCCTTCTTCCCCTTGCAATCACGAGCTTGGTAGACTTTTTGAACACACTTGTAACAGACTCCCATTCCCTTCAAGCAAGTACCAGGGTGTTTCTTCCCATATTTACCACAAGATGGATATTCAACCTTTCCCTTCTTCCCCTTATTTCCATTCCCAGATTGATCAGCAGGTCTCTTCTTCTCTTGCTTTTCTTTAATGTCATAAGACTTAGAGAATTCCTTTTCGGTCTTGATAGCACATGAGACAATGTCTTCGTACGATGAAAAGGATTGTGAGACTAATGCTCGACGGAGAAATGGTTTTAACCCATCAAAGAAACGATCAATATTACTTCTTTGGTTACGTATATAATCACCAGCGTACCTTGCTAACCTTGTAAAGTTAGCCTCATACTTTGCGACATTATCATCCTCCTTCTATCTCAGACTTATAAATTGCCTTTCCATATCTGCTCGATGGTCGCGAGGGAAGTATTTTTCTAAAAACATATCTTTAAACTCCCTCCATTGCATATTTGATACTTCATCATCTTCCTTCATGTTTTGAATCAATGACCACCATTGATCAGCATCTCCAGTGAGGCGGTAAACTGCCATGATAACTTTTTCCCTTTCACTGCTCCCCAAAGCCTGAAATATTTTCTCTAGGGAATTTATCCACTGCTCGGCTACTAAGGGATTTGTATTCCCATTGAACGTTGGTGGTTGTTGCCTCATTAATCGATCTAACATTGATCCTCCACGCTGCGGATCAGGGTGCTCCATACGGGTAAGGTTATTATTTATAACCTGAGTATGTTGTCCCAGTATGGTGATTAGCTAATCGGCACCAGTTGCATCACCAGCCCCACTATAATTATCTTGAGAAGGAGGGAAATCCCTACATGGAGTGCGGGCATTGATACAGTTTCCATTTCTTCCACTAGGTGCCATTTCTAAACAATGGCATAAACTAGATCAGTTTATGAATCAAAATACATAATCCCATACTTATAAAACACTTAAGATAAATTGAACTATTTATGGATATAATCCATAATCATAAGAATGTTTTCTTTGAGGAAGTATATACTCATAATCCCTTCAAAATGATTTGTAAAGAAAATGAGAGTTATCCTAAGCATATCCCCCGGGAGTGTTGTATCCAAAAGTGCAGCAAGGCCCGTTGTCGTGCACCAGTTCCCGTTCGAGTCTAGCTCAAAGCGGTGTTTTCGGGTTTTACCCCTAGGTACATCTGTGCCAGAGCCGCCTCTACCTGCTCGTATCCAGACAGGGATGTATTGCTCGGAAAACTCACAAAATCTCTACAATACCAAAATTCTTGGAAGTTCTTCTATACTAATTCTCAAAGTTCATCTTAGGTCTACGTGCTCTAATCAGAGTTTATCTAAATCTATCTTCCAAGGTTTGTACTAAACTTCCTCTGATACCAACTGTAATGCCCCGACCCCAGCTACCCAGATTCGGTGCATTAATTACATAACATTGGCATGATCACAAGAAATATCAAATCTCGAAAGACCGATTGGTTTAGTAGCCTTGGAAACACTAGATATATTCATAAGTTTTACATTACATCATCAAATAAAAAAACTACAACAACAACATATTGTCTCCATAGTCTATACTATTAACCCCTCATAATATCCCTACAAGTCATTCATAATTTACTTCTTCACATCCTGGGAAAATAAAACATAGAAAAGGGGTGAGCTCAAATGCCCAGTAAGGATAACAATATAGCGGAAACTTTCATAAATAAGAATAACCATTTAAGGCAATGTATAACTAAAACAAAAGCCTTTTAAAATTTAACTTCAACATTGTATGGCATAAATAAAATGAAATAATTCCATTTACTTATTCACATGGATATTCTACTAATCGAATAATCACATGCAATATCAATAACCACTTTTATAATGATGGAATGCATAATGCCAGACTATCATAACCACATAGCCAAGGCCTCGTGCCAAGACTACAAATAAGATTTTTCCCAGGCCTTGTGCCAAGACACTAGTTTGTCTCATGAGACCTACCGATGCATCGAGGAGCTATAGCGGGCTCCACCCGTCACATATTAAGTCCAATGAATTCCCATATTAAAAGGTTTAAACATAATACAAACATTTGTATTTAAACTAGCATACGAAATGTCAATACTTTCACCATAAACCTATGAATGGTATATAAAAAAAATAGCACATCCACAGTCAAACATATCACAAAACCTTCAATACAATATAAATTTTTTGTATCATGATACATCATCCTAAAATAAGCGTAAAATCCATTTGACATAGATGAAATCAAAACTCTTTTTAAAGAAATATCTCTTTCTATTTTGAAATCATTTAAGAGACATATATTTATAAAATAAAACATTTTCTTTGAAAATATTCTTATAAGCTTGTAAGGGATTCTTTGATGATTTTATAACGGCAGAAAATAACCGCACCCGCCGTATAAGTTAAAAAAACATTCTTATCTTAATTCTGTCGAAAAGGTTAAAAAGCACCTTGTTTGGAAAACGACGGAAAGATTCCCTTATAAACCTCTTATAAAAAGTCAAACAAGGGTATAAATGACTTTAACCCATATAATTTTAAATATTCAAAATGTTTTGAAATACATTTTGAAGAAACATGGATGTGGATGATAATGAGATCCCAGTAGATTATTACGTATAAATAACCTCGGATAATGAAGAGATTGTGAAATAACCCTTACCTTGTACTCTTCCTTGGTTGGGGTAGGTTAACCTACTGTATAATGGTGAAATAATTGTTATTAAATTATAAAAGAATCATATACATTAATATGATATCATATATGATCTTTTAATATTGATTTGATAATAATATCTTAGTATTATCGTTGTTTCGGGTGTTAACTTATTTGTTTTATTTTATATGTTTTGTTACGTAAGCCATGTTTGTAATGGATAGGTTGTATATTATTCATATCCAGAATGATATCAAGTCCTTAAACATCATTTTTAAATCATCAAATGATAATTATACTTGAATGGATACGATGGAGAATGAATCTTATCACGCTTGTGGAGACGGTAGTCCGTACGTACGCACGAGCGACAATATCATTCTTTTGATATTAAAATAATATATAAATGGATGCTATATCATATATACAGAATAATTAACATGTTATATTTATTATTTACATGAGTTTCACATCATTATTATACCCATCCAAATAATAATATATTGAATAACAATTACAGCACGACGTGGAGACGGTAAGCCGTACGTACGCACGTATGGTGACATGTTATTCAGAGGGTGGATAGAATACTGAATATGGTTGTACCATATTTATAATAACATCACAGTATATGTGAGATACTGGAGTTATTATTTTAGAATGGTAAGAACAAAGAAAGAAGAAGTGGAAGAAGAAATGAACTAGAAAAGGGGTGGTGAAAACATTACCTCTTCTTCGGGTTCTTACTTTTGATTTGATCAAAAGGGCTCCTTGGGTTGGCTTTATGATCAAACTAAGGCCTCTAGGTTGTAGTGAGGGAATTTGGGAGAGTATTTGGGCAGGGTTTGGACGAGCCAAGTGGCTTGAGAGGTGTGAGGAATGAGTAGAAGTGGTCTCCTTTTATAAGGGAGAGGAGGGGCTCTTTAGGAAAGAGTGAAAGTATTACTTTATAATATAATTATATTCAGTTTATATGTAACGCCCCGACCCTAGTTACCCAGAGTCAATGCATTATTAAATAAAATTGGCATGATCATGAGAAAGATAAAGTCTCGAAAGACCGATTAGTTTAGTAGCCTTGGAATAACTAGATACATCCATAAATTTTTACATTACATCATAAAAAAAACATCTTGTCTTCATATCCCCTCATACTATCCCTGCAGGTCATTCATAAATTACTTCTTCATAATCCTGGGAAAAAAAAATAAAACATTGAAAGAGGTGAGCTCAGATGCTCAGTAAGGATAACATTATAGCAGAAGCTTTCATAAATAAACATAAACACTTAAGGCAATTTATAACTAAAACAAAAGCCTTTGAAACTTGAACTTCAGCATAAAATGGAAAAGGTAAAATGAAATAATTCCATTTACTTACTCACATGGATATTCTACTAGTCGAATGATCACATGAAATATCAATAACCACTTTCATAATGATGGAATGCATAATGCCAGACTATCATAACCACATAGCCAAGGCCTCGTGCCAAGACTACAAATAAGATTTTTCCAAGGCCTTGTGCCAAGACACTAGTTTGTCCCATGAGACCTACCAATGCATCGAGGAGCTATAGCGGGCTCCACCCGTCACTTATTAAGTCCAATGCATTCCTCATATGAATAGGTTTAAGCATAAAATAATCATTCGTATTAAAACTAGCATACGAAATGTCAATACTTTAACCACAAACCATGAATGGTATAAAAATAGAACATCCACAGTCAAATATAACTCATTTGATACAATATGGAAGATTGTATTGTATCACATTAACCTCAATCATGAATAATGAAGGATGTTGACATAGATGAAAATAATCATCAAAACAATTTGAGAGAAATATCCCCCTTTTCTTGAAAACATTTAAAAGTCACACTATTTGTCAAGAAGCCATTTAAAAATAGATTTTTGAATCAAAGTTTCCCATACCACTTTGAAACTTTTTAAAAGGAGTTTTGATTTCTAAACTTTAATGTCCATATAAATCCTTAAAACCATTTTTAAAACATGGACATTAATGAGAAAGGTTTAGATGAATAAGTCTTTAAAACATTTAAAAATGGTATTTTAGTTAGAGATTCTAACCAAAAGAGACACTTGAATACAAATAATTGAGGTAATCAAAACTTTGTAATATCATGAGAATAAAGGGAATCATGATATTCTATGTCAAAGTAAATTATATACACCACATAAAAGTGATTTGGTGTATATCATCAAAGAAGTCTCAATGGAATGTAAATTGAGATGAAATCTCTCATAAAGGTTGTATCCTTAGGTTAAGGATAAATCAATGACATAATTATGTTTGAAAAATATAAATACACTAAATATGATTGAATATTCAGTGTAAGACAATCAAAGGACATTCACACATATTCTTGTAAAAACAATACCAACGAATTGGATGTTTAACTCAACAAATGGAGAATGAGTTAAAATTACTCTTATCAAATTCATATCAATGACTTGAGAATTACCAATGAGTGATTATGTGTATCAAACTTATATCCACAAGAAGGGGAGTGGAAATTATGACATAATAAAATGAATAGTGATTCCACACATAATCTGGGGGTAATATAATCAATGAAATATGTGTAAAGCCAAATGAGTGGAAATTGAAATTTCAAATTCCCTTATCGAATAGGTAACTTACGAAACATACACCCATGAAAGAAGTATCATACCATGATGATGTAAATACCCATAAATTAAAGTATATTACACAATGAATACAATCATGGGAAGTACACAAACACCACATGCAATAATTAAGTGGTGATCAATGGAAATCTCACGAAATTAAAAGTGAGATAAGAAACCCCTTACCACATTAATCAACTGAGTCGTATGGCCAAAAGTTAATAACCACCAAATTATTTACAAAATAACATGAATATAAAGAGAATCATGATAATATATATCAAATGTCCATACACAATACACCACTTTCAATAATTTAGTGGCGAACAATGGAAATCTCACGGAATTGAAAGTGAGATAAGAGAATCCCTTACTTTGTACTTTTTCCTTGGTCGATGGTAGGTTTACCTCCAGTATAATGGTGAAATAATTGTTATTGAATAATACAAGAACCAGTTACTTTAATATGATATCATATATGATCTTTTAACATTGATTTGTTAATAATATCTTAGAATTATCGTCATTTCAGGTGTTAACGGGTTCATTTTACATTACATTCTTTGTTATGTGAGCCATATTCGTTATTAATGGGATGTATATTATTCATATCCAGAATGGTATCAAGTCCTTAAACATCATTTTTAAATCATCAAATGATAATTATACTTGAATGGATATGATGGAGAATGAATCTCATCGCGTTCGTGGAGACGGTAGTCCGTACGTACGCACGAATGCTACTTCCATTTAATTTTTATTTTAAAAGAATCGAATCCAAATGATACATAGTTATATTACAATTCCAGTAAAATATTTTATATATGTTACTTATGTTCATTAACACCATCCTTTATACGTTCCATGTGTGGTATGAACGAGTCATATCATTTTAAGGGGGCGGTAGTCCGCACTTCCTCAAATGAAATTATCGTATGTATATACAACATGAAACGAATAATTGTATGAAATAAAATGGAATTACAGAAGCTTATATATAAAATATATATCATTAATATCATATTTAATTACAGTTCCATCCTAATGGCCACCATGAGAGGCGGTAAGATGTATTTGAACAATCATCGTTTCGTGAGGCGTTAGTTTGCCATCCACAGAAACATTATGTTCATAATCCATTAGATGGAGTTGTGTGAATGTGTAGTTTGAATCCTTCTTATAAAAACATCCTAGTATATTGTGGATACTGGTGTTGTTACAAAAGAAAGGAAATAAAAAGAGTTTGGGGGTTGGAGAAGCAAAATAATTGAAAATAATTTAAGAGAAAATGTTACCTTTAATTTAGGTAACTCACTTTGGTTGGAACCAAAGGACTTCTTGAAATGCTTTCTGCCTAAGGGGAAGCTTCAAGGAGGAGGAGAGGGATGTGGGGAGCTTAGTTGGGCAGAGTTTGGACGAGCCAAGTGGCTTGAGAGGTGTGAGGAATGAGTATAAGTGGTCTTCTTTTATAAGGGAGAGGAGGGGCTCTTTAGTAAAGAGTGAAAGTATTACTTTATAATATAATTACATTCGGTTTATAATGGTCCAAAAATCATTGAGGTCGAAGATAAGATGACTAATATTCTAAATAACATCAACCAATAAGAATTGGTCAGTTTTTAGATAATATTTTAATCATTATAATCTTATTTATTTAAATGATTTATTAATGAGGTAAACATTGCATCATTATTGTGTCATTAATAATTTAAATTATTTGATGTCTAAAAATTATAAATAAAATATAATTATGTAGGAAATCTTTTTAGCTTTCTAATTAATATTTATAATTGAAAATCCAACATGTATAACCCTATGTAAAAATTGTTCTTTTAACAAATGTAAGCTTATGCCATTTTTGTATTCATTCTAACTTAATTAAAATAAAGTGTCATTATCACTTACAAGTGGATCAATGGGGTCCCAAAATTGACCCAAAGATGCCCATGGTCGACCATGTATCAACCAATAGGGTTAAGACACGTTTTAGGGTAATTTAGTATTATTATAATATTCTTTTGTAACCCTTATTTACAGGATTTACCCTTAACCATGGTAAATAAAATATTTACCGCAGTAATTATTCAAAATGTCTAAAAATAAAAGATACCTATTTACACAATTTGAACATCCTGATTCCAAATATGGAATCCATTTTTCTAAATTCAAAACACAGAAGTGGCAGAAATTAATTTAAAATTAATTCCCGCTGTCAAAACAAAAAGCGTGTTTTTAAGAGATAATAACTATCAAAAGATTGACACTTGTGTATGTTCGGTTTAATTGTAAAATTATGTCCAATGACCAAAATTATATTAAATGGTAAAAATATATTCTAAATATACTTTAAAACCACTCAAATTCATAATTTATCACTATTAATTATTTTGATTAAAAAAGTTGTTTTTAATTAAAATTTAGTAATTTTTACTATTCATCAAAATATGAAAGTTATCGGAAAAGTACCAAAATTTCACCTTAGGATAAATTTGATATTCCGAATCCAAAAATGAAGTCCATTTTGAAATATAAAATATATATAATTTCAAAAAATTATGTATTACTATTCATAACGACTAGTTTGATCGGTTGTGGTGTGTGTTAAAACTCGAAGTTGCGTACAACACATGCTACTGTTTTATTCAAAGGAAAGCGTACCGTGGAAGCTTGAGATGTTTTATTTTAAATTTTTTGATGTCCCCATTTAGTCAAAAAGTTTAAAATATTTTATTTAAAAAGGGTTCACTATTAAAAGTTGGTAAAACTACAATACTGAAGATGAATTTGTTCTTACATTATGTCTAAGAAACTCATAATATGGATTCTAAAATTATAAGGATTATATAAAGTTTAAAATTTAGTTAATACTATTCATAACCTTTTTTGAACGGCTTGTTTGGTAAGTCATGGTGCGCTTGAACTCGGTGTTGCGTGTAGTGCAAGTTATTGAATTATTTTGAAGAAATAACACACTATGAAATCTTGGGGTGTTACATTCTCCCCTCCTTCAATAAATTGCGTCCTCGCAATTTGAAATTGTTCTTCGAAAATAAAAGGTTGAAAATAGAAAATATATTTGTGGGAAAACCCACATCGGAAATTGGTTTACTAAAATTTAGTCTTAATATGAGGAAAAGAGAAATGAAAGGGTCACCACCAAATTATGATCTCGATTAAAAGAACATTGGTGGCAATTAGAGACATATAATTGGATGAAAAAACGTAAATATTTATAGGTAGTGGTTGAGGTCATCAATCACAAACAAGTATAAAATTGAGGTCCTTAAACTCATCAATCTATGATGATTTGAAGTACCATCGGTTCAACAAAATATAGGGTATTGGGATCACACATTTTTGACATTTCAAAATATCTTAGTTGAAATCCCACATCGAAAAATGAATTAATGAGGCCTCAATTTAAAATAAAGAGTAGAAAGTATGAAGATTACCGAAAATAACACATACTAGGGTTCCATGTAGGAAAATATGGATATGGAGGAGAAATCTAACCATCAATTATCTGATGGAGAGTGGTAGAGAACATGGCTATGAAAAGGCCAACTATCCCAAAGCCATAAATTAGTGATGATTTAAGGTACCATCTAGGACAACATTTTTTTTTAAGTTACATTACATAAGGAAGAGGAATTCATTTATGATATTGACTAAGAACATTATGAGATATACTTAAATTTTAAGTAGATTTTCATTCTTTAATAAATTTCCACCACTAACTCAATTTTTTTTAAACGATGAGTATTCAAGAAGACTTGGTCACACTGGAAGAGCTAGAATAAACTTCTATAGAATCACATGATCCATGCAGGATAAACCATATATTTACATTGTCTTTGAAGATTAATCAAAACCAAAATGGTTAGTGAATGATCTAATGATCCCCCAAAAGGATATTCATTGAGATAAATATGCACTAATCTTAATTTCTAAAATTAAACCAACAATACCCCAAAGTTAAATAGATACCATTCAATAATCAATTGTCCTTAAAATACTTTAATATAATCCAAACTAATATTGAAACCCAAAACATAGAAGAATTTGATTATGTAGTCTCCTATGTTACATTGTATCTCCAAATGACATCCAATACTCTTAAAGTCACATACTTAAAAGTAATTAACATCATCACATATTCTCTGTTATAGGTTAATCATTTCCATAAATAACCCAAATCACTATAAATCAACAATAAAAAATGTAGATAAAAATCCACCATTACTCTACAAATGAAACCTCATTGTATTCTATTTTCCTTGGGCATATAGTGTTCCTAACAAAACGAACATCTTCCAAAATAACATTTATCACTTAATCACCAAATCATTTTCCTATACCAAGGGTATTCATTTGATAAGACATAAGAACCCAAATCATCTTATTATTGATCAATAAAATCATTTAACAAAAAAAAACGTCATACTAACCAGGGACTTCACGTAGTCTAGTGGTAGGCGATAAATCCCAATCGCACTTTGGTTGTGGGTTCGATTCCCACAGCTTTGTTCGACGCGACGGGTTGTCACACGGTCTACGTGTTGTCCTTTTTCAAAAACTATATTCTATAATATTACCTAAATTAGATAAATTTTTCAAAATAACATAATTTAACCACAAATGTTATATCATACTTTGCATTTTCATCCCAAATTATAATAACTTATCATTTTCTCAAACCCCAATGATCATATAAAACCAAATGGTTATTTATACCTATATCCACAAGAGAAGAGACAATTATTCCTCAAATATCATTCTCACATGGAAAACTGAGGGGTTACAAATACAAGAGAAAATTATTCCAAAGTAAACCCATCAACAAGGAGTGCTAATACTTTTTAAATTTTTCTCCAACCATTTATTTCCGCATAGCTTCTTCTTTGAGCAAGAAAATATCCTATAAAATAGGACATTCCCTCGGGTAATGGCCAGGTCCCCTACATTTACGGCAAATGACTGTAAATGGACTCTTGGGACCATTTTTATCTTCTTCTATAGTACTCATCATTTTTCTTCGGCAATTCTTCACTTTATGTCCTTCCTTCCCGCACGTAAAACATTTCGTTGTCCCATTGAGACACTTTCCTGGATGTCTCTTTCCACAATTCCTGCATGATGAAAAATGTGGTTTCTTTTCTCCATGGTCTCCATTGCTGGAGATCTTATCATTTATCACCTTTCTCTTCCTTGTTGAGTCTGGGAGTTGGTTAATATATATGCTGTTGATCATATTTTTGGAAAACTGATTTGGCATAAAGACGATATCTTTTACGCCTATCAACATTCCATTTTGTTGCTCATTTCCACCACCGTTCCCACCTTGTACATCATTCTCAAAGTCACTATGACTTCCTTGGAATCCAGCCATTGACTAAAACCAAAAAGAATTGTGTGAGTAATAGTAGTCATAAAATCATTTAGAGATTAAAATGTCACCATATTCTCAATTTGAAACATATTAGGATTAACCAAGGTCATTTACTCTCATCTTATGTATATATTACTTAAATCGGTTTGTAAATAAAATGTAAATTATCCTAAGCATATACCCCGGGAGTGTCATAACCAAGAGTGCAGCAAGGCCCGTTGTCGTACACCAGTTCCCATTCGAGTCTAGCTCAAAGCGGTGTTTTCGGGTTTTACCCCTAGGTACATCTGTGCCAGAGCCGCCTCTACCTGCTCGTATCCAGACAGGGATGTATTGCTCGGAAAACTCACAAAATCTCTACAATACCAAAATTCTAGGAAGTTCTTTTATACTAATCCTCAAAGTTCATCTTAGGTCTACGTGCTCTAATCAGAGTTTATCTAAATCTAGCTACCAAGGTTTGTACTAAACTTCCTCTGATACCAACTGTAACGCCCCGACCCTAGTTACCCAGAGTCGGTGCCTTATTACATAACATTGGCATGATCATGAGAAAGATCATGTCTCGAAAGACCGATTAGTTTAGTAGCCTTGGAATAACTAGATACATCCATAAATTTTTACATTACATCATAAAAAAAACATCTTGTCTTCATATCCCCTCATACTATCCTTGCAGGTCATTCATAAATTACTTCTTCATAATCCTGAAAAAAAAAATAAAACATTGAAAGAGGTGAGCTTAGATGCTCAGTAAGGATAACATTATAGCAGAAGCTTTCATAAATAAACATAAACACTTAAGGCAATTTATAACTAAAACAAAAGCCTTTGAAACTTGAACTTCAGCATAAAATGGCAAAGGTAAAATGAAATAATGCCATTTACATACTCACATGGATATTCTACTAGTCGAATGATCACATGCAATATCAATACCCACTTTCATAATGATGGAATGCATAATGCCAGACTATCATAACCACATAGCCAAGGCCTCGTGCCAAGACTACAAATAAGATTTTGCCAAGGCCTTGTGCCAAGACACTAGTTTGTCTCATGAGACCTACCGATGCATCGAGGAGCTATAGCGGGCTCCACCCGTCACTTATTAAGTCCAATGCATTCCTCATATGAATAGGTTTAAGCATAAAATAATCATTCGTATTAAAACTAGCATACGAAATTTCAATACTTTAACCACAAACCATGAATGGTATAAAAATAGAACATCCACAGTCAAATATAACTCATTTGATACAATATGGAAGATTGTATTGTATCACATTAACCTCAATCATGAATAATGAAGGATGTTGACATAGATGAAAATAATCATCAAAACTATTTGAGAGAAATATCCCCCTTTTCTTGAAAACATTTAAAAGTCACACTATTTGTCAAGAAGCCATTTAAAAATAGATTTTTGAATCAAAGTGTCCCATACCACTTTGAAACTTTTTAAACGGAGTTTTGATTTCTAAACTTTAATGTCCATATAAATCCTTAAAATCATTTTTAAAACATGGACATTAATGAGAAAGGTTTAGATGAATAAGTCTTTAAAACATTTAAAAATGGTATTTTAGTTAGAGATTATAACCAAAAGAGACACTTGAATACAAATAATTTAGGTAATCAAAACATTGTAATATCATGAGAATAAAGGGAATCATGATATTCTATGTCAAATTACATTATATACACCACATAAAAGTGATTTGGTGTATATCATCAAAGAAGTCTCAATGGAATGTAAATTGAGATGAAATCTCTCATAAAGGTTGTATCCTTAGGTTAAGGATAAATCAATGACATAATTATGTGTGACAAATATAAATACACTAAATATGATTGAATATTCAGTGTAAGACAATCAAAGGACATTCACACATATTCTTGTAAAAACAATACCAACGAATTGGATGTTTAACTCAACAAATGGAGAATGAGTTAAAATTACTCTTATCAAATTCATATCAATGACTTGAGAATTACCAATGAGTGATTATGTGTATCAAACTTATATTCACAGGAAGGGGAGTGGAAATTATGACATAATAAAATGAATAGTTATTCCACACATAATCTGGGGGTAATATAATCAATGAAATATGTGTAAAGCCAAATGAGTGGAAATTGAAATTTCAAATTCCCTTATTGAATAGGTAACTTACGAAACATACACCCATGAAAGAAGTATCATACCATGATGATGTAAATACCCATAAATTAAAGTATATTACACAATTAATACAATCATGGGAAGTACACATACACCACATGCAATAATTAAGTGGTGATCAATGGAAATCTCACGAAATTAAAAGTGAGATAAGAAACCCCTTACCACATTAATCAACTGAGTCGTATGGCCAAAAGTTAATAACCACCAAATTATTTACAAAATAACATGAATATAAAGAGAATCATGATAATATATATCAAATGTCCATACACAATACACCACTTTCAATAATTTAGTGGCGAACAATGGAAATCTCACGGAATTGAAAGTGAGATAAGAGAATCCCTTACTTTGTACTTTTTCCTTGGTCGATGGTAGGTTTACCTCCTGTATAATGGTGAAATAGTTGTTATTGAATAATAAAAGAATCAGTTACTTTAATATGATATCATATATGATCTTTTAACATTGATTTGTTAATAATATCTTAGAATTATCGTCATTTCAGGTGTTAACAGGTTCATTTTACTTTACATACTTTGTTATGTGAGCCACATTCGTTATTAATGGGATGTATATTATTCATATCCAGAATGGTATCAAGTCCTTAAACATCACTTTTAAATCATCAAATGATAATTATACTTGAATGAAAAACGATGGAGAATGAATCTCATCGCGTTCGTGGAGACGGTAGTCCGTACGTACGCACGTATGCTACTTCCATTTAATTTTTATTTTAAAAGAATCGAATCCAAATGATACATAGGTATATTACTATTCCAGTAAAATATTTTATATATGTTACTTAAGTTCATTAACACCATCCTTTATACGTTCCATGTGTGGTATGAACGAGTCATATCATTTTAAGGGGGCGGTAGTCCGCACTTCCTCAAATGAAATTATCGTATGTATATACAACATGAAACGAATAATTGTATGAAATAAAATGGAATTACAGAAGCTTATATATAAAATATATATCATTAATATCATATTTAATTATAGTGCCATCCTAATGGACACCATGAGAGGCGGTAAGATGTATTTGAACAATCATCGTTTCGTGAGGCGTTAGTTTGCCTTCCACAGAAACATTATGTTCATCATCCATTAGATGGAGTTGTGTGAATGTGTAGTTTGAATCCTTCTTATAACAACATCCTAGTATATTTTGGATACTGGTGTTGTTACAAAAGAAAGGAAATAAAAAGAGTTTGGGGGTTGGAGAAGCAAAATAATTGAAAATAATTTAAGAGAAAATGTTACCTTTAATTTAGGTAACTCACTTTGGTTGGAACCAAAGGACTTCTTGAAATGCTTTCTGCCTAAGGGGAAGCTTCAAGGAGGAGGAGAGGGATGTGGGGAGCTTATTTGGGTAGAGTTTGGACGAGCCAAGTGGCTTGAGAGGTGTGAGGAATGAGTAGAATTGGTCTCCTTTTATAAGGGAGAGGAGGGGCTCTTTAGGAAAGAGTGAAAGTATTACTTTATAATATAATTATATTCGGTTTATAATGGTCCAAAAATCATTGAGGTCGAAGATAAGATGACTCATATTCTAAATAACATCAACCAATAAGAATTGGACAGGTTTTAGATAATATTTTAATCATTATAATCTTATTTATTTAAATGATTTATTAATGAGGTAAACATTGCATCATTATTGTGTCATTAATAATTTAAATTATTTGATGTCTAAAAATTAAAAATAAAATATCATTATGTAGGAAATATTTTTATCTTTCTAATGAATATTTATAATCGAAAATCCAACATGTATAACCCTATGTAAAAATTGTTCTTTTAAAAGATGTAAGCTTATGCCATTTTTGTATTCATTTTAACTTAATTAAAATAAAGTGTCATTATCACTTACAAGTGGATCAATGGGGTCCCAAAATTGACCCAAAGATGCCCATGGTCGACCATGTATCATACAATAGGGTTAAGACACGTTTTAGGGTAATTTAGTATTATTATAATATTATTTTTTAACCCTTATTTATGGGATTTACCCTTAACCATGGTAAATAAAATATTTACCGCAGTAATTATTCAAAATGTCTAAAAATAAAAGTTACCTATTTACAAAATTTGAACATCCTGATTCCAAATATGGAATCCATTTTTCTAAATTCAAAACACAGAAGTGGCAGAAATTAATTTAAAATTAATTCCCTCTCACGCTCGGTGGGTTGGTGGTGGCCCTTTGCTGCTCGGCGCTGCGTGGTTGTCTCTCCAGCGGTGAAGATGCTCTCGAGCTTCGGTAGTTGTTGGTCCTGGTCCACGGGTGTAAGACCGGTCCTGTTGACGGCACACTCTACGGAGCGCTCCTGGACCAGATCTTGGCAGTTTTCTGATGACTGGTGGTGTTTTTACTCGCGGTCGAGGGTTGCGCTCTTGCGTCGGCGGTTTGGGCTTTGTCCCCTCCCAGGTGAGTTCGATGGGGTTTTCGTTGTCTCTGTCGTAGCTGGTCTGTCTGGTGGCGGAGGGATCTTCCGCTCCTTGGATGGTTTTCTTTTCATCGTTAGCGGTTTTGATGTTTGGTTGTTGCTGGTTGCTTTGCCGGATGTTATCTGTAAGTTTTTGGTTTCTTTCACCGGATTTTCATGGAAATACGGTGATTTGTTCTGTGATGCGCTGAGGGTTTCTGCCTCGTTGAAATCGGTGTTGAGGGTTTCTGCCTCGTTGAAGTCGGTGAAGGGGTGTTGGTGTGCTGGTGAAGGGATGGCAGCGGTGGTTGCCGGTGAAGAGGACGACGGTCGCTGGACGACGACGGGAGTCGGTGAACCTCACCGGTGCTCCGGTGAAAGTGGGTTTGTTAGTCGCCTCGGGGGCGTATCTCGAGGCTGATGATGCTGTGGCAGAAGATCTCGGGTTTCGAGGCCGGCGCGTGGGTTCGCGGCTCAAGATGTTGTGCGGTTTCCTGTTTGGATGGTTTTTGAATTTTGAAATGTATGATTGTCTCTACGGGTCCCGGCAACCCTTACAAACCGGCTATCATCGGGAACCGGATAACCCTCAAACCGGCTTTTAAAAATCCAAAAAAAGTGATTTGCAGGAACTATCAAAAGATTGACACTTGTTTATGTTCGGTTTAATTGTAAAATTATGTCCAATTACCAAAATTATATTAAATGGTAAAAATATATTCTAAATATACTTTAAAACCACTCAAATTCATAATTTATCACTATTAATTATTTTGATTAAAAAGTTGTTTTTAATTAAAATTTAGTAATTTTTACTATTCATCAAAATATGAAAGTTATCCGAAAAGTACCAAAATTTCACCTTAGGCTAAATTTGATATTACGAATCCAAAAATGAAGTCCATTTTGAAATATAAAATATATATAATTTCAAAAAATTAAGTATTACTATTCATAACGGCTAGTTTGATCGGTTGTGGTGTGTGTTAAAACTCGAAGTTGCGTACAACACACGCTTCTGTTTTATTCAAAGGAAAGCGTACCGTGGAAGCTTGGGATGTTTTATATTAAATTTTTTGATGTCCCCATTTAGTCAAAAGTTTAAAATATTTTATTTAAAAAGGGTTCACTATTAAAAGTTGGTAAAACTACAATACTGAAGATGAATTTGTTCTTACATTATGTCTAAGAAACTCATAATATGGATTCTAAAATTATAAGGATTATATAAAGTTTAAAATTTAGTTAATAATATTCATAACCTTTTTTGAACGACTTGTTTGGTAAGTCATGGTGCGCTTGAACTCAGTGTTGCGTGTAGTGCAAGTTATTGAATTATTTTGAAGAAATAACACACTATGAAATCTCGGGGTGTTACATTATAATGGTCCAAAAATCATTGAGGTCGAAGATAAGATGACTCATTTTCTAAATAACATCAACCAATAAGAATTGGACAGGTTTTAGTTAATATTTTAATCATTATAATCTTATTTATTTAAATGATTTATTAATGAGGTAAACATTGCATCATTATTGTGTCATTAATAATTTTAATTATTTGATGTCTAAAAATTAAAAATAAAATATAATTATGTAGGAAATCTTTATAGCTTTCTAATTAATATTTATAGTAGAAAATCCAACATGTATAACCCTATGTAAAAATTGTTCTTCTAAAAGATTTAAGCTTATACCATTTTTATTTTTATTTTAACTTTATTAATATAATGTGTGCCTACCACATACAAGTGGCTCTAAGGGGTCCCCAAATAGACCCAAGGATGACCATGGTCGGGTATGTGTTCACCAATAAGGTTAGGACACGTTTTAGGGTAATTATGTATTATTATAATATTATTTTTTAACCCTTATTTACCGGATTTACCCTTTAACCATGGTAAATAAAATATTTACCGCAGTAATTATTCAAAATGTGTAAAAATAAAAGTTACCTATTTACATAATTTGGAAATCCTGATTCCAAATATGTAATCCATTTTTCCAAATTCAAAACACAGAAGTGGCCAAAATTAATTTAAAATTAATTCCCGTTGTTAAAATAAAAAGCGTGTTTTTAAGAGATAATAACTATCAAAAGACTGACACTTGTTTATGTCTGGTTTAATTGTAAAATTATGTCCACTGACAAACATTAAATTAAATGGTAAAAATATATTCTGAATATACTTTAAAACCACTCAAATTCCTAATTTATCAATATTAATTATTTTGATTAAAAAAGTTTATTTTAATTAAAATTTAGTAATTTTCACTATTCATCAAAATATAAAAGTTATCCGAAAAGTACCAAAATTTCACCCTAGGATAATTTCAATATTCCGAATCAAAAAATGAAGTCCATTTTGAAATATAAAATATATATGATTTCAAAAAGTAGGTATTACTATTCACAACGGCTAGTTTAATTAGTTGTGGTGTGTGTTAGAACTCGAGGTTGCGTACAACACACGCTATCGCATTATTCAAAGGGAAACGTACCGTGGAAGCTTGGGGTGTTACATGTGATGATTAAAAAAGTAAAATATATTACATATGATTCATGAAAATTTATAATTAATGAGAAAAACTATCCAACACATGATCTGGATTAGGATGCAGAAATCATTTCATTGAAAATTAAGAATCATTACCTCTTTGGGGAGATGATTGAAATATATACGAATCGAAAAAGCCTCAATTATATATTCCCACAAAAATTGTTAAACATGCGCCAATGAAGAGGGTTAGAGATAGTCAAAGACTATGATTTCTCAATCCATTACCACCCGGGGAAAGATAACAATGTAGAAGATTCTCTATATAGAAAGGACTCATCAATTCTGTCATTGATGAGATTTGAAAAGGATCCAATATTCTTATATTTTATGAAGATAGACATGGGGATCATAATAAAGGATACATAATCCATAGTTTCACAAATGACTACTCAACCATATCATTTAGAACGGTTAATGTATTCTCAAATGGATGATTTAGGAATTCATAATTAAGTGAAAATTATAAGAAAATAAAAATCCTTTGAGTTAAATTTTAATAATGAAGGAATAATGAGATTTGGGACAAGAATATGTGTTCTATGAAATCTAGAGTAAAATAAAGCACTGTTGGATGATGTACATAGTTCAAATTTCCCCATTATCCTAAGAAACACAAAGATGTATTGAGATCTATGAAAGAATTATTATTGGGAAGACATAAATAAAGAGATCGTTGAGTATACATAAAATTTTCTCGAATGTAAGAAAGTGAAGGATGAGAGACAGATTTCTAAGGGGATGATTCAACCATTAAACATACCATTAATGAAATGGTAGAATATAACCATGGAAGTTTTCACCGGACATATAAATAAATCCAATGGAAAAAATGATGTCAATGTTTTTTTGGATTGCAATACAAAGACCGCACACTTCATTGAAATTATAGACGATTTTATGTTCGGTCAATTGGCAGAAGATATATATTAGAGAACTGTTAAGGTATCATGGAGTAACACTATCGATTATATCTAATCAAGATCCAATATTCACCTCTATGTTTTGTAAGAGTCTTGAAAATGCTTTGGATAATGTGCTGAACATCATTATGATTTATCATCCTCAAATTGATGGCCAATCTGAGAGGACTATCCCATCACATGTGGTCATGTTGAGAGAAAAATAAACAGACGTCAAATGAAGATGGGATCAACATATTTATCTAGTTGATTTCTCTTACAACAATAGTTTCCACTTAATAATCCAAATGGATCCTTATGAATCCCATTATAGAGAGAAGTGCCGAACAACGACCTGTTGGGATAAATTTAGGAGCGAAAACTAATAGGTCCTAAAATGGTCAATGAAATTGCGAGGAAGGATAAGACCATCCAAAAACACATTAAAGCAGATTATAGTCGATAGGGGAGCTATGATGATAATCTTTCCTGAGACCAAGAGTATGATATTAGAGAGATGGTATTCCTTTGGATATCAATGTTGATGAGAGTTATGACATTTGGGAAGAAGGTAATGCTTAGTCCAAGGTATATCGGCCCTTTTGAGAACAATGATCACATTGGGGAAGTTTCCTATCAACTACCACTCCCACTGAACGTATCTATAGTTCATTGTGTATTCCATGTATCTATTTTGAGAATGTACATACCTTACCCATCTCATGTACTCAATCTATAGGTGGTACCATAGGAAAATGAACTATCTTATAAAGAGAAGACGATAGACAGCTTATATCGTATTTTTTTTCAAAATAAGACAATGCCATTCGTGAAAGTGCTAAGGAGAAACCACATGTTTGAAGAAGAAACATGGGCACCAGAGGTAGTGATGAAGAAGAGTTACACACTTCAATTTTAGTTTGGGAAAAAAGAAAACTTCTAGGGAGAAATTTCTTAATAGGGAAATATTATAATGACCCAGAATTTTATTAAAGAAAATTCCTCTTAATCTAATTAAATTTCTTATTATGTAAAATCATTATATGTCATATTAACATCATTGTTTTTTGTATTTGGGATTTAAAAATACCATTAAGAATTGTTACCATTTCTAATATAGTTGTTGAGCAGTAATCACATGATTAGTATTAATATAGGGTTTTGACAAAACTAATTTACTCAGACAAAGGAAGAGTTTACTTGATCTATTAGTATTGCTCCATAAGAAGCCCATTTTTCGAAGCTCTGAAAGGAGGTGGCATCTTTGGTCTTTGTGCGTATCCAATTCCAAGCCTAGCTTTGACATGTTAATCTTGAGTGAAATCGCCTATGAGAGATGTGGAAGTTGATAGAGATTACCACCCGACCGATGTTATTCAAGACACCCCAAGAGTCTATCTCCATCATACCCCTTACCATTAGGTCATATGCAGGTGTTATAAGGGGTTATGTAATAAGACCATAGCACTATGATTAGGTGCTTTATTTTTTATCGAATAAGTAATATACATTAATTTTATTATTTCTACATTTTAAATGGTTTTAAAACCAAAAATATTACTTTTTAGTAAATATTTTATTAGGAAATATATTTTGAAGAATTAATATATTTTTGAGATAAATAATATTTTATTAATATATTATTAGTAAATTTATTTTTAAATACAAATGATCATTTAATTTTGAATAATACAATTGAAATTTTTATTAAGGTTTGAATTCCATATTTGTCAAAGCCTATGAATTTTTTATAAATGTAGATTTTTATTTTAAAAGTATAAATTCACATATTTAAAAGATAATTCAGATAAAATGAATATTTTTTTGGAATCAAGACCTAGAAATTATCTCATGCTGTTTTTTTCATAATTTTCTGATTTAATCGAATTTTTGGGTAAAAATTAAATAACATTTAATTATATACTGGGTTTTATGGATTGATAAAGTCATTATAGTGATGTTATAAAATAATTTAAATGGTATTTTAGCTAATTAATGTTTTAACATTAACATAATTTGATTTTACGTTTTCTTTGTTTCATTTTACAAAGTTGTAGTGGACCTTCTAGGACTTGCAAAATATTTTAAATTTTAAAATTGATGTTTCTTGAGAGTGTGACTAACCTCCACATAAACAAGACTAATATTTTTATATGTTCGGCCATTGGAAATATAAAATAAGGTTTTCCAACCCCATTTTGAAAAATCCATGGGTAAAAACATTGGGTTGGTTTGTGGTTTTGATTAATTTATTGTGTGGTGATAAAAACCTAAATAATAACGATTTCCTCTATTTTCTTATGGAAACCCACCAAAAATCATGGTTTCTCTTCACTCAAAGCCTTTGGTGCTCTACAAAACCATGATGCACTCTATATATAATCCATCCATGGTGCCACAATCTCCCCATAATCCTCTCTCAAGCCTCACCCAAGAATTTGGGATCACACTTCCTAGTAAGGGATTTTATACTTTCTCATTTTTTGTCATAATTTCATTATTTGTTATACCGTTATTTTCAATTAAAAATGTTTTGGAATGATTTCACACCTCCCCCATAATTACCTCCTAATTTTTAATGATGATATAACCATTTATCTCTCATTTATTCTTTTAATTTGCAACTATTATCATGCCGAAATTTCGTAAAGAATTTATCTCTCCTCATTTACATTCAAGAAAAAATATCGTATTATGAATCTAAATTACATTACATATGTTGGGACATGTATCTATATGAAACCCTTACTATCCATTTCATGTATATATTATTATAAACCTCTTCCACTATCTTCAACCATTATTATGAATTCTTGCGTCACACTATTATGCTGCCGAAATTGCACTGCGATTTTACACGCCAAATTCATTGTATAATGAATACCACACCCATTTATCTATAAACTATATTAACCATTTTTCTAATTTAATAATTTATTATATAGTTTTATGTATGAATTAGAAATTCCATTTTCATGGAATAAATGATGATGTTTATTGAATCCTTGTAATATGATCTTTACAGAACACTAATGCATGAAATGAAATAATTAAGAAGGGTGCACCCTAACAGTGCTCCAATGAGTTGGGTAAATATTTGTATCAGGATAAGTCTAGTGAAATAAGGGTTTACTAATTCTGATTTAAGTGAAATTATTGTTTACTCATTCTATAAGTGAAATTATATTTGGATCATGCTAATATCATGTTAAATGTTCTTACAACATTTCCATGTTTTGATAATCATGCTATATCGTGCCTATATGTTCATGTTTATATTGTTCTCCAATGATATACCTATTTTATAACATGTACTATATTATTCATGTTATGCATTGGTTTCTCCATTATTGGGCTTATTATCTCATCTATTTCTTATGCATGTCCTAAGGTTATCCAATGAAATGCTTTGTTTGAAGTAATGTTGTGGTCATGTAAAAGATTTTTTTAATGTAGATTTTTTTATGTTATATGTAGTTATTTATTGTTAGTAATTCCAAAAGACACTAGACATCTCAATCATCTATCTTGTATAAATTGAATATCTTATGAAACAAAAATATGCTTATGTATGAAATAAAGAGAGGTGTTGTTATACACAATGTATAATTCCCACAAAACATTATCAGTAATGGGGGAAATTTATTACTCATAATATCAATAATATTATATAGGGCAATGGATCCTGCCTAATAATATTATTGATATATCATTTTCTTGAATGGTTTCCCACCTTAAAATACCCATAATATATTGTTGTAAAATATAATGAACATTTACGCAAAACTAAAACACATTTACCTAGTTATCGTATAATGAATTAAACCTACACCATTTAATTCATTCAAATTAGTATACAATTGTTCGAGTTCTTACTTACAACTAATCTCTATGGTAAAAAAGATTGGGTACCTCCATATGGTAACGTATGTCATGAAAAGATCTATACACCCCAAATTGTTTACATATCTCATAACTAACCTCTACATTAAAATCCCATTGCAAATTGATATCAATTTACATGAAATATCAATTTTCAAACAATTATCCCAACCTCTCACACTATCAATTCAATATAAAAAAAGAGTGGTACAAAATAATACTCACATTATAATTTAACACAGTTGATCCTCCAACTCTGAATTTATGGGCCCAAAAATTTATAAAATATATAATATTTTTAATGAAAAAATTATATATAGAGTAATGTAGTTATAGAAAAACAAATCAGTATATTTTTATTATTTTGGACTATTATAATTAATAGTGGAAATTTGAATGTCTGGCCTAAAAAAACATTACAAGTCACTACTTTGGTAAAAATAGTTATTTTATTGTGATTAATAATATTAGTATATAATATTGGTTATAAGAAATTTTATTGACCTAGAATGATGAAACAATGGTATCTGGGTATGGGATTGTACCATATGAATCTCATTTGGAAGAGCCTTAGTGGGAGAAGTAATCATTCCGTTTTCCCAAGAGTAATCCCATTTGACGATTAAATAACTAAAACCTAAGGGGGAGAAATTAAAAGATAATTTCAATTCAATATAGATCACCTATAAAACTAATTTTCATTACCACCCCATGTATTTTCTATTAATAAATTATACCCCAGGGTAAAATGTATGTGTAATATGAGGTCACAAAAACCAAGTTCAGTGATTTTTTTATTACATTAATAATGATGATATAATGGTTATAATAATACCACATTTCTTAAAATTTAAAACACATTATTATATATTGATTATGATTAAAAAAATTGATACAATGAATCAAAAAAAGTATTTTTTTTAAACGTATAAAATTTCACTAAAAAACTCTTATATGATAAAATATTTAATTTAAAAAAATTAATTTTTATAAAATGTTTTTAAAAATAAAAGTTTAGTTACATATAAATGGTTATTTAATATAAGAAAGTCCTAGGGATTTTTTTGAGTGGAAGAAAATATTTTCATTTGAAAAACTAGTACTCTTCATTAAATATTTTTATATTTTAGATATTAATATTTAAAGAAGATTTATTTGTAAAATAAATATCATTTATTAAATAAAAACATTTATATTATCTATTGGTAAATTTCTCAAAATTATTTGGGAAACCCAATTTATTATATTAAAATTAAATAAATTATAAATATTCAGTATGTATTATGACTTCATAATGTTATAATGTGATGTAATGAATACTATAATGTAATCCTCAACAAAAAAAATATTACCTTGTAAACTATTTTTTATCAAATTTGATAAAATTTACACATATATAAGGAAAAAATAAAAACATACTTTATATTATATGGAATTAATTATAATTTTTTTAATCATGACTCATTTAAAAATAACAAATTACATTATTTTAATGAGTTATCTTCACAACCAAATAAAATATTTTAAATAACACCAATTTTTTAGATTCATTATACAATAACCATGGGAATTTTTATAGTTTTAATTTTATATTACATAGAGTCTAAAACCCCTATTTATATTGTTGAAACGTATTCTCCAAATTTTTTGTATAAATACACACCCAACCACTATTTACTCTTCACTTCAACGCTGATAAGAATAACGTTCCTATCCTTATTCCTCTATAAATTCCTCCCATGGTATTACAATTATCATAATAATCCAATCCCATGATTTTATTAGTAACTACAAAAGTAAGGGATTCTATACCAATTCCTCTTATTTCAAGATCTTCCTTGATTTTTAACATTATAAATATCTATCAATTATGATATAAAGTGTTTATAGATATCCATTTGTAATAGTATGTTATAATAATGATGGATTATTTATCCGATCTCATTATATCCTTTACCTAAATCATTATAAGGTGAACATACTAGATCATTATCACTTTACTCCCATTAGAGTATTTTCTTGGAATTTTGTTTTTTTTATTTTCAATTGTTCATGAAATCACATGTTTTAATAGATCCCATTACATTAACTATGATTATAATGTTATTATTGAAGTTAATTGAATCATAATAATTCCTTCCATGATCTTTTATGTATAATATCCATTATTTATCATACATCTGTATGAAAACATTAAATATGTATATTTTTAATATGACATATTGATCTACACCATAATCAAAGAAGTATAGTATATTCAGAAATATGTATATATAAAAAACACAGCTTATAAGGGTCTATAATTATGTTCTTTATAACTATAACCCTTTATAGACCTATCACTAGAAAAAATATTCTACATATCAGAGGAAATGTAGACATATGAATGGGTGATCTCTAATGAAATAAAATGAAAAAAGGTAGGTATTAATGATCATATAAATATATGAAGAGCTATGGGTCTGAGAATATTATAGTAAAATTATAAATCCACAAAATTCATGTCATACATTATAAAATTTTTTGTGGAATAAATAATGCATGTTAATAATAACGAATCATAAAGAAATCAAAGAATACCATCACTGAGTGCATAACGTTAAAATAATATGTAAATTTGTTGAAAATACTTAATAATTGAAAATATTTTCCTTTGTATTCAGGGATAATTTGAATGTATATTATAGTATAATAGGTTCACTCAAATCACATATTCTATAGATTACCCCCAAGACCGTAAATGTGGAGTTATTATTATATTAATCCTGGTTCACTACCCATTACATTCCAAGTTACCTCATGAGATTACAATCATTAACCAATGTATTTTTGTGAGATATAGGTATGAATCATCAAAAAAAGAAAAAAATAATTATGTATGCCAAAATATCATAAATCATTCATTATCTCATTACCATGTAAATAAATTGGATTCATAAATATTTCATAATCACATTACTCTTGTAAAGGGAATGGATCTCCTAAATTTCTTTTCATTTCATCTAAGAAAAACTCAATGAGTATAAATGATTATCATGAACATATTATCATAAACTTTAACCATTAAAATAATGTATATTGATTGTATAAATGTACAAAATAAAAATTAAAAAAATTTTGATTTTTAATTTTTTTGTCTTTGAAGAATAGAAATACCATCAATATATTTTAAAAACTTCACGTGAAATATTACGATTCCCTTTTGTGATATCTACTATATAAAATAAAAAATTTAAAATATTATGGTAAATTTACTTTTACAAAACCAATAATTTTAATTGTGATTCCTGATAGAATTGATCATTTATGATGGGGAAAATTTTATTTATATCCATATAAGTTAAAAGAATAAATTTATTTTACTAGTTTTTAATAAAAAATGAAAAAAATCACATTCAGAAAATGAATAAGGATTTATATAGAGACAATTTCAAAAATGTAAAAAACAGGAAGAATATGATTTTATATTTTCATAATAGAGTATAAATATAATTCATTTATTTTATGAAAGCATTGAAATAAAATAAAATGGTTTCTTGACAAATAAAGATATATATATTTTATTTTCATAAAAAAAAATTTGGTCTTTTGAGAACATTAGGTGAGGATAATAAAAGGTATAAATTTGTATTCATGTTTTAAATAGAAGATATAAAAATTCATAGGTTTCATAAAATGTACATCATAATAATTCATTATCGTAATCATAATCATAGACAATCTATTCAAATAATGTTACTATATTAAAAAACCAATACATCTTTCGTAAGCATTGAATTGTAATCACCCTGATAACAAGACACATAGATGGATTTTTATTTAAAATTATTTTCATTATCATAATCATGAAATAAATCCATTGGTATTATATACACAACATAAATTAATTAAGTAGTGAATATGAAATGATAAAATGAAATAAAATGGATAGAAATATAAAAAACCCTTTGTCAAGAAACATACATACTTGGAAAAATATCCTTTTTGAAAACAAAATTTTTATTGTTTATACATTACATAACCATAATACCATATATCATATCATTTAGTGATTACTAATGATATTTTATCACATGTTTGTTAATAATTCATTATTAAAATCACAGTTCCTGGTGAAATCTACCTTTTCCCAATATGTTTTCATTCTGTAGTTGTGTTCCTTTTATTTTGATCATGGATCCATAATATAAATAATTATAATATATATAAATATATGTTATATTCATTATATACTTTTTAGGATTCATTCACAATATATAGAGATATATATTTATTACACCACTAAAATAGACAGTAGGTCGCACAAACACATGAACACTGTTTTAATTTTATTACTAATTAAACATAGAAAAGGTGAATAATAAATAAGATTTATAGAATCAATATTATATCATATATAACATGTATATTCATTAAATCAATCCTTATTAGAATCCATGAAAATTGAAAATGATAAAAATTTGCATCATTTCATTGAGGCTGTAATCCAAATATATGCACGAGTGATGTTATCCTTTCCCATTAGATTATATGGTAAAAGAAAGATATTTTATTGTTAATAGAAGGGTATAAATATGTCATACTAAATATATATATACAATAAAACCATATTAATACCCATCCATTAATGTTTTTGATTTCAAAGGAATTATATTTATATACGGAGATGGTAAGTCATACATTGGCATGAGAAATATTTTCACGTACCATTTAATTTGAAGAGGTTAAATAATGGTGGATTAATAGTTATAATAATCGATTTTTTAATTTATAAATTATAAATTATAATTTTATTATTAATAAAATATATTAATTAGAATTTCATAATTATTAAAATTAATGTGATGTAATAAGAGGAATACCATTTATTTGAAATAACTAATTTTTTTCCTCTTAAGGGATTAAGGGATAGTATATTGGGATTAAAGACACATATATAATGTGTATATGGGAGTTCATAAGAGATATATTTAGATTTGTTTCTAGATATAATACTCAATGTGGTGTGAAAAAGGCAAAGGAGCGGTTAAATTCTATAATTCTAGCATGGGGACCCTTTAACTTAATATTATAATGAAATATATTAGAGTCACCCTCATGAAAAATTGTACACAGTGGCCCATATATGGGAAAGGTATGAGTCATTCGACCATATATTATCCCCATTGTGGGTTTTGAAATTTTTATAATTTTTATTTAACTAAAAAAATATAATTTCCGAAAATAACATTTTTTCCAATTTAAAAAATATTCAATTAATTTTTATATAAAAGAAATAAATAAATGTTTAATTTGAATATAATACTTTTACATAGAACTAATATGCCCAATTAATCTTATTAATTTCTTTTACATATTAACTCAAAATATAATTTATTACTTTTAATATTTTTTATTAATATTTATTATTTATTTAACAGAAACATGTTATATTAGTGTTTCATAACAATTTAAAATAATATATAATTAATTAAAATTATAAATAAAAATATAACCTAAATCTAATCTTATTAATCCCAAATAAGAAGATTATAATCAATGAAAACTAGTTATATCTTATAAAAGAACCCCCAAGAGATATTAAAAAGTAATTGGCATTCATTTTATAACAATAATTTTGTTTAAATATTATAAGCGATTTTCATGTAAAAGTGACCATTAGAAAAAATATTTAGGGAATAGTATGGTATGTCACAAGTGACCATTATCCAATAACTGTTACTGTAATGTATTATATCCTAATCACTTATTTTCATCCTAGATTGACCTGATTTACCCTTTTTTAAGGAGTTAAATTGTACAATAGTTATTATTCCAACTAACTGAAAATAGGGATCTGTTTTCTATATCATAAAAACATTTTATAAATATGTAATCCTTTTTATCAAATTAAATTTATATATGTTGACAAAAATAATTTTATAATAATCATATAAGACAAAATGAATGTCATTTATTAGAAAAATACATTTTTAATTATAAACTATGGTTTACACTAATCTTATTAGTAAAATATATTAATTTAATGTGAAAAAATTATTATTTGACACATAATATATATATATATCATTATAATTATTCACCAAAATATATTTATTCAAATTACTAAGATAAAAATATAAATTCTTCACAAAAAAATGTTCCACAGAAAAATATTTCAATTTTTCGAATGATTTTTATTTTCATTTCTTATTAATTGATTAATGAATAATTTATTTATTAATATTTAAAAAAATATTTTTTTGTAATTTATTTATTCCTATTAATATAATAAAATTTAAATGTTTAGTGGTATCAATATTTTATTAGTGTATTGTTGTTTATTTTAATTTGATGTTCATTATAACAAAACCAATTGAAATAATTATATTTTGTTGGAAAATATTATTTCATAAAATCACTAGGTGATACATTCCACCCCATTAAAATTATTTTCACCCTCCAAATTCATCAATTCAATACAAGAGATGATATCATTTTTTCATTATGTCCTCTTTTTCTTTAGTAGCTTCATCGAATATGTGTTTTATCCAGATCCATCACTCCAATAAAAGATCTATACTATTTATTTTTTATAGATATCATGATCCAGAGGAATGAACTAAAAGTTTAGTACATGTGATCTATTTTGTATTTAGTTCCTCATGATATATATAAAAATAATGTGAAGTCAATAGAGGTTTCGATAAAGTGCTAAGAGATATGATAACACCTCTACTTGATAATGAATCTTGAAAGGGATTATATACATATGGATCATATTTCCATTCATTAAACATTTATAAATATTATTCCATGGAAAAAGTAATGACAAAACTTGTCACCAATTTCCAATTCCATGCCATAATGATCATTTTCAATATACCTTTTTCACATACATTAACATCTTTTATATGATGTTTAATACTGTTTTCATTCTCTTCCATTTCCTCATCTAGATCTCTCCTGAATAGCTTTAATTCTATATTATAATCCCAGAATGATGGATTTGTAAAAATAATTCTATATAAGGATAATTAGAAAAATAAAAATAATGAAAAAATTGTGGCAAATAACTATAATAATGAGTTGGGTAATATTTCTTAGTAATCTTCATTTTCCATGAGGCATAAGTTATGACCTTATTTTTCTGCATGAGAACTCATAACAATCACCACATTGATTAATCCATGTAGATTATACACCCAACTATATTATAGGTAATATATAAACATATGCACTGATAAACCTACTCATCAGTTATTTCAATTTTTCATTTCATTCATCAGTAAACTGATATTATCACCTAATTGAGTTGGATTTAAGAGTATATCATATTGAAAAAGAAAATAATAAAAAATGTAAAGCAATTATAGTGAAACCATGAAATCTATGAATATTAGTGAAAGATGTTTTTATGGTCAAACGTTTACTAAATTGTTTCATTTTTTGATCTACTAATATTCCCTCACTTGAGTGTATTTTACAAATGAAGGAATATATCGTAATACTAAATTATATCATGATAAATTTTTAATAAATCGTCTCTTTCATCGAGGATATGCAGGAAAATAATCATGTGATAAAAATGATCTTCCCTATTCAATAAATATATTAAAATATTATCTATATTGACTTCCATAAAATGATCAAGGAAATCTCTAAATACCCTATCCATTAAATCCATGAATATAGTAGGGGAGTCAGTAAGCCCAAATTGAAACTTAAAAAATTATTACTATTCATACCTAGTATGGATGAATTTTTTGGTTATATCAAACATATTTGCTTTAAATTTATGATATCCAAAATGAATATTAAACATACAAAATTATAGAGGGTTTCAGTATTTATAAATCACGTCATGAAAATGGGGGCGACCAACAAATTCTTGACGGTGATTCATTATCATCTCTATAATCAATATAAATTTACATCGATACAATTTTAATTTAAAAAAATATCTACATCAACCAATGGTGATGCACATTGATGAATGAATCGGTTGTCATGACATTCATTGATATGCTTCTACCATTCTTAAAACTCAATCAAATCCAATCTATATAATGCCATTGATATACATATATAATTGGTTATGACTTTTATTGGGAACTCAACATCATAATTAAGCAGACAACCAAGAAACTATTCTTGAAATATAGAAAATTAATCCCATAAATAGGAATTAAATTGATTTTTATTTTATACCACATCATCTGAGATATACCTATCTTTTGAAATGGAATCCAGACCCATAAAATTGATTTAACTTCAATCATAATTTCATATTTATCATCACATTGATAAAAGATCATAATAATTTGTGGAATATCAGAAATTACTTCCATTCAGTAAAAAGTTATGGGGAATTTATGTAATGTAATATATCCCACGCTAAAAATGACATCAATGAGATCCCAATGGGTAATTACAAGATTTATAGGAAGAATATTCCTTAAAAAATAATTCAAATAAGAATCATCGACATGGTATTATACCATTCTAACAATACAGGGATTCACTACTAATTAATCATCTAATAAATATAGTGGTATCACGATACCCTTATCAAATTATTTAGATTTAAAATATAAAGCTAATATAAAATCAAATAAGACATTATTATTTACTGATTTGGTATTATGTGAACCTTTCAACAAATTTCCATCATATCCATCATCAAAAATAGTCAACATGTGATTTTTTCATATATCTATTGGATTAAGATGTTTTTAGAAATGATCATCCTCATTAACCTCAAAATTATGGTATTGGATGGAATTATGACCATAGTCCTTTCATTGGAAACACTAGTGTTTGGTTAACACATTATGAAGAGGTGTTTATCAGTTTGAATAATTATTTGACACCTTCCATTATTTTGGAATTAAATTTCATTATTACCATCTTTTCCACACATGATAATTTACATATTCCCTAAATACAATTTCCCCTATTTTTCCCTCCCACACATTGGTCATATAGAAGATGCCATCTCCTTCTCATTGTTTTTATTTTAAAATTCTTTTTCATTTCAATATTTCTTTTCATTTCAAAACCATTATATTGATGGATATAACTAATCCCCATATACTATTTAATGAACAAATTATTATTTCTTTATAGCTAATGAAGTCACTTAAGGGTAATTCACTTTCAATATTTTGTTTTTAGACATAGAATAATAAATAAAACATGATATTAGGTAGGATGATAAGACTAGAAACATATAAAGCATGTATTGTTATATTTTCCTCATAGGTACCAATTCATTCATTAGGCTTTTGTTTCATATTTTTGTATTTCATCTGTATTTTCATATGAATAGTTTGAGGAATGTAATTATTAATAAATAATCATTTGAAATCATCCCAATATAAAGATGCAATTCCCTTATGCTACTTCATTTTCATAAAATGATTCCACCAATGATATATTTCTCATTCCAAACGATAATCAACTAGAATAAATTCTTCATGTTATGAAAACTGGAGAATCAAAATTTTCATTTCAATGGAAAAATTACATTTCTTATAAAATAGTGCATTTAGCGACCGATTAAAAATAAGAGTTTTCCACATGAATGACTCAACAAAAAATTATGCCTACTATTTTTGGGAAGCTCATCATGACTCGTATCTTGATAAATTTATGTCAATATATAAATTATATTTTTAATTATATGTCCCCCAAAATTTGGTTTCCCATGGGGAAAATAATTTAATTTTAATAAATTCTTGATTAACACGATTGCTTTGGGTTCTAACCATTTAAACAACCCAAATATCATAGTATAGAAATAAATATACTGAATGAAATTAATTTTTTTAATGTCTAAATCAATACGTAGACATTTAAATCTATTACACATTATGTTCAAAATAATTTATCTATGATCATTGCCAAAAATAAAGGATGTTATCCTATAAAAAGACTTTTCTACATGGTTATCAATGCTCTAATCTAATTTTATATTACAAATATTATCTAATAATTGATCAGAATCCTACTATAATGGAATATATTTTTACATATATATCGTATCATCATATATGAGTACTTATTATATAATTTAATAATCAATTCTAGTGTCCTATAGGTCTAAAAGATTTGGTAACATGGAAACAAAACAAACTGGTTAATAAGACCATCCCATTATGATATTTGTTACGAGGACACTTATTATACAAATCATTCATGGATATTTTCATCAAACCCTTAGGAAGGGAAACCAAAGAATCAGTGAACCCAGATTCTTTGTAAGGGTAGAAAAGGGAGATATGAATTACCAGATAATCATAACATTAGAATTATGTTGTGAGAATGTGAAATTTATATTTTAATTCCATTTTAGAAATATTATTGTTGACAATATTCATTCCTGTCTTAAAGAATAACATTTCATTAGATATGAAATAAAATGAAATCAATGAACAAGAAATGAGAGCTTTAATTTAGCATAAGACATATGTTTATTCATACATAGATGAATATATAATAATACCAATAATAGCAAATTATAATTTTTATGACATTAATAATGGAATGGGTTCACTAAAAAGAGTTAATTATAGTCACTGTTTTCCCCAAGTCTATCAGAGTGGGTAGAGTCCTGTTGTAACTATCTGTGCAAACCTCATTGGCATGAGCAGGTGGTGAGATGATACGTAGCCGAAGGTGATGTTCACAAGGATCCAATGGTCACAAATGAAAGTCGATGGATTAAATATCAATTAGGGAATGATTTTTCTTTGAAAATACAAATCCAACAAAAAATACATGATGCATTCAAAAAAGATAAACCATAATAAAACATTTCAAATAGACCACTAAACAACCAACTATTCCATAAAAATTCCTAAAAACCAATACAACTAAATCAAAATAGTCTTAGTATTGGAGTACCAAATAGAATACTCAATAAAAATACTGATGGGAAACCAGGACACACTCTAATGCTTCTCCCCATACGCCATAATCCAAGGACAGCAATACCACCCAAGAAACGTGATGAACCACTAGAAAAATGTGGTGCTTTACCATTTCATGTGTTCTGGAGAACGAAATGTATAAAAACACAAATGTTCTAAATAATGGGTGATTACTAATACTCAGTATTTTTTCCCGAAATGACTTTCCCACATATACATCATGTATAAATCTATTAGCACATTAATAGAAAACTTTTCATAAAAATCATTACATATTGCAATGATTTCCAACATTCCCAATACGCCCTTATGAATACACCATAAACTGTATCCACAAAAAACATTGGAATCCCAAAAATCCATGTCATAATCCATTTCACCATCAAGCATTAGAGAAACTATATCAATTTTCCATAACAAAAAACAAAATGATACTACACATGGAGGAACTCCCAATCCAAATTCGTTCACTATATTCCTAATATAGTGGTACTTTTGACCACTTATCCTTAATTGTGGCCCTTCCATTCACTATACATCACATTTTTCAGTGTAACTTTCCACCCACTTCATGTTCAATTAATTAATGACATAATACATAACCAAACAACAACCATAATACACCCCAATGGGACACATAATTCACACTTCCATTTCAAACATATGCAAAATAACTTCTATAAATCAACCATTTATTGAAAACAACCTTCAAACATTTTCCATGAAAAACCACATTTAAAAAACAATAACATTATTGAAATTCATCTATAAAAAAACGTTTTAGTTAATTTAATCAATTATCAATTCTAAAAGCATCATTTTAAAATTAAACAACAAAAACACCTTTTGCAACAATATATCATTTTATCCTAAACCCCCAAATCATCACCAAATTGGATTTCTAATAGACACAAACATCATATTCACTATTAATTTCAATCAAAACAATTTAATTTCAAATACAGCCTCATGTTATAATAATGTGAAGTTGAGAGAATGTCACCTACCTTAGGGTTTTGGTGAAATTGACCCACCACAAAACTACACAACGAACCAGGGTGAGAAATCCAGGAAACAACCTTATATCCCATTACATATAATAATAAAAATTGAAAATCATACCTCATTAGGAAAAAAATACCTAGGACAACAATGAAAAGGTATAGATCTTGATAAATATGAGAGAGTGAGAACTATATATAAGGAATACTAAGAGAGAACCAATAGTTGAGAGTTTATGGAAGAGAATAATTTTAACCACACCATGAAAACCCTTAAATTTATTTTTGAAACAAGTGGGAGAGATCCTATAAACCATGAGAACCAAAAAAACCTAATTGAGGCTTGTGTGGGGGGAATAATTGAGGGGATTATTCAAATCCTGATGAAGTCCTAATTTAAAACCAACGTTTTATTTCTGTACACGATTAGATTGTACAATTAAAAAAATTGAGTGTTGGTTGTGCACATGATACGCCTCAAATGGAACATCACATTGCCTGCTCGCATGGTTGGATAGACCATGTGCAAACCAATGTCTAATTCTAGATGGTTAAATTGATATTTTACATGATTTCCTCTAGCCATGTGCCCTTTAAAAACCGTACGAACATTTCCAAAAACATCCCAAAATCTATTAATCACTACCCAAGAACACTAAACACATAAAACGGCCTTAAAAGGGTTACATACCTAAAACTGGTGGTGTTCCATTGTAACTTACATTGGAAATTCCGTCCTCAGAATCTAGAGATTCATTACATTTCTGAAAGATCAATGTCCTTTGCTTGACCATCACATTCTACCAGTCCCATTTATTCCCCTGATTATGACCATGACAACACAAAACCTAAACTATACAGATGCTTCTACCTCCAAAGATTCTCCCTTTCCTATCAACAATCTACCTTAGAACTTTCACCAAGGATATATTCGACAACATCACAACATGATCACATTGAATCACATTCTCCTCAAAACTGATAAATATTTTCCTATCAATTAAAAAACAGGATAAAAAAATTAGGGGATAAAAACATTAGGGGTTTGAATTTTCAATATATGTTTTTTGAAATCCCACTTCAAAGAAAAGTATCATCACAACATTTATTTGAAAAGGGAGAAAGGAAAGTGCGATGGTCACCTACAATAATGCATACTAGGTTTCCATGGATTAAAACTTGAAAATGAAATAGAAAATATAATTCGTTTCTAATTATTGAGATTGACAGATAAATTTTTCATGATAATCTTAATAACCACAAATAAATAATGATATTATGTGTTAAATTTTCATTTATTTATAAGTAATAAAAATAAAATATAACGTTATTAATTCGAAAATACTCTTCATAGAGTCAAAATAATAGTTTTCTATATAATAATTTAATGGAATATACATATGTTATATATTTATATTTTATTATCACAATTTAATCCTCTTATATTTTCAAGAATTAGGATGTTGATCACAAAAATAATAATTATCACAAAAGATCAAATAAAAAATAATGTTTTTCATTACCATAAAATAAATGTCCAAAAGTGTCGACATACTTATCATTAAATATAATCATTACAGAATCATAAACCCATCAACACATCTACAAGAATTTCCATTCAACAAAATTATGATCTTACAACATAAAACCATTTAAGGAGTTTCTAAACTCATGAGATTATGGTTATCCTGTGAAACAAACTGAGCTACCATGATCTTTCATCACTTAACATGATGTCAATGAAGAAACTATAGAAGTAGGAACTATTTTTCTCATACCATATCTTTTCCCACCATGATGATTTCGACATTGAGATAGTATATTCATAGACATGTATATATAATTACCAAACATAGTGAAACTAAAAAATCTAAATATTAATAGGTTATTTGTCATATAATTCTTGGATTGTTGAAGAGTCCTCTCTTTATAGTCACTAACCATGAGACCATGAAGACCACATTAGTAACACATAATCGATCATTAAATACATTCATGTCAATGAATTTTTACTCAATTTGAAAAACAATTGGGTTACCTCTAGAATCCATAGATGTATTCTTTTCCATTTCCCACCCCATGACTATTTCCTAGTTATGTAATCTCATAGATCATTAGTGTCCACAAACTCTATACCAATATTCACATACCAATAAAATACATTCTCATAAATTCTAAATTCTCTTTTATCCAAGTTTCATCATAATCAGGGTTTTAATCATGAAAAATGTATATTAATTTTACCATCAATTTCATGAATAAATTCAATCACATACCTAGTATTTATTATTATGGTTTTTTCCTTTGTAGACATAAAATATTCATCTAATTTACTAAATTAGAGGAAATAATTATCATTATTTAAGGTGAAAAAACCATAGGGAAATATTACCCCAAGAAATAATATTAATTTTTACCCATTCTAAATCATGAGGTTCATAATTATATTGGGTATTCTTAACAAATTACCACCATTGATTAAAAGCATGTTCAAAATGAAATATCAAAGGATATTCCTTTTGACATTCCAAACATCCCATTTTTTTATATCATTTCAAGGGTAATGAACCATCCTTATTCTACGGCTAGGTCTGATGATCCATTGAATGTTGGTTTATGTTTTCTTGTGAAATGATCCCAAATTAACATGTTACTTCCTGATACATCATTTTCCTCTCAAGCATGGAAAAAACCCACCGTTATTGTTTGTTACAATTGAACCATCACTGTGAGAAACTATCATATTACAATTTCAACCACATCATGATGTTGATATGGACATTTGTTTTCCTTTTTATTCCTTCACACCATACTATCTATGATTCCTCTATGGAAAATCATTTTAAATATAAAAAACATATATGAAGAAACATGATATTCTTATAATGATAGATTATTTCAATTTAACCATAATGTAAAATCTTCCATGGGCATGTCATTACACTATCTTGAAATCTAAGGTTGTCTAAATAAGGATATTATACATTTTATAGGTAACTAACCTCAAACACTATTTATTAAAGTTATATTTAATCATAAATCACTTATCATTTATAAAATATATTTTATTATTATATTTTTTGGAGAATTTGGAAAAAAATTGCAATGTAAACAGGGACCTTAAAAGATGACATTTTTTACAAGTTTCAATTTTTTCAAACCAAAATAATCATTCTAAATTAAAAAACAATTATTTCATTGACACAATATAAAAATATTCAACTTATCCTCGTATATTCTCTTAATAATCTTTTAAGCCTATGATTTTTAAGAAAATACATCTGATGATCCCAAACATTTCATTATGTTACTTGAAATGAATTAAATCCATTTTCCCTATGAAAATATTCAAAACACATTTAATGTCAGAAAATTATTATTTATAATTACATAACCAGAACACATTCATCATAAAACCCCTTCAAAAATAGTTTGAATACTATATGGAAAACGTTTTCTTATCAAAATAAACCAAAATTAGAAAAATCAACTTTTAATACCAAAAATCCCAAAAAATAGGGAATGATATTTTTCATTTAATAAATATGGTAATATTTAAATGGAATATAGTAATGAAATAATAGTCATCATAGTGTAAAAGAAATTTTTTCATATACATTAATAATAAAACATTAATGTTTTTCATTAGTCAAAAATGTCTGTATAAAACATTGAAAAGAATCCTTTTTTGAACCACTAAATGAAATTAAAAATACACAAAATTTTAATTTATACTATATTTATATCTATATAAATAAATATTTAATATATTATCACAAATAATAATATAGCGAAAAATATTTTCAAATTAAATTATTAAAAAAAATGAAGGAAATTTTTATATGAGTGTGTATCATACAACATTGAGAAAAAATAGATTCAAAAATCATAGTAAAACATTATGTTAAAAAAATTAAATATCATGATAATAGATAAAATTAATTATATTTCATGTTAAAGGGGTTATATATAAAACCTATAAAAGAGTAAAAGTGTATTACATAAAGACATGCCTAAATGAAATTTGATTGCGACAAAGTCCCTTATAAATATCATATCATTGAAGTTATATTTGATTAAAAGAATAAAATATGTTTATCCACTATAAATATACATTAAATTTTGAAATAAAACATTAAATATGTTAACATTGACTAAACAACAATGATTATTATGACATAAACAAGAGGTATATGTTTAACCCAAAGAATGAAAATTTTGTTAATAAGCGCCCAACCTACCTCTCCCCTTTAGTGGTGAGTACATTAACATATATTATAATGTATTAGTGAATGTTGTTACCTAATTAAATATTTATATTCATATTCATAATTCCTTTTATGATTATTTTATAAAATAGTATGGCCCATTCATTAATAGTATTTCATTATTTTCATGCCTTTTGGTGAATATGTTTAATGGTTTTACGATTTGGTCATTTGTGTATGATAATGGATGATATTATGAAATGTGATTATAAATACCTATGATTTATGAAATAGTATTTATAATCATCTAGAAATATGAATGGTCAGATATATAATTTTTATTCCCCACATGACAATGATTCATTTGATAAAACATTAATGATAAATTTATAGTTTATTCTGTTAGTTTATCTGAATATCACATTCTATTTTCATTATATTCAATACTATGTGTATATATTAGTTCCAAAACATTAAATATGTTATTATATATATAAATAAGTTTTTTAAAAGAAAATTATAGTTTTACGACTAGATATGAATGAAGTAATGTAAAATAGAGAATGTTATTATTCACAGAGGTGATCAACCGACATAACATAGACTATAGTTTCATTACATATAATAATATGAGAAAAGAATTGAAATGGATATGAGATCTTATATTAGAGAAATAAAATACATTATATTAATTATTATGGATATATAATTCATTTGTGGTTTAAATAGGTGAGAATAGTGTATAAAATGAAATAAATAACGAGAGATACTTTCAGAAAATCACATCTTGATTATCAATTCCATGAGGGACCACTGAGGACCTTGACTTTTTCCTTATGGTGATAAAAGTGGAACTAGGACATGGGGAATGTTTTAATGAGACTTTTGGGATGATATTTGAGGATCTTCAATGCTTGGGAGCCAAATGGATTGGTTAGAGATGTATTTATACTTGAGAAGAGGTGGGTTTATGTGATTAAAATAATTAATATTTTAAATTTAAATCTAACCACAATGAGGTGTCATTAAATTACGTGATTATGGATAAAAAATAGTCCTTTATAGGATGTTTAGGGTCGATCTACACAACAAAAATCTTTCAAATACTGTATTTTTTAGTATTTTAACCCTTTACCATTTTAACTTTACCCTGTTTAATTTTTTATGTATATTGTGGTATATTATTTTATCTACCATGTTAAATTATTTAATAATTAAAAATTAAATATAAAAATAATTATGATTCTAATCATGGAATCAATTTTTTGTACTTCAAATTATATAATTTTAAATTTTAGATTTAAAATTAATCCCATAGACACAACGAAAAAGTTATGTTTTAATGTGATAAGTTCTAAAGATTTAAATTTTATAAATCCTATTTAAATTTTATATTAATTAAAATGAACAAAATTGGTTTTATATATGTATAATGAAACTAATTACACTTTCAAACTAATTTAAAATATAATTTAATAAAATAAATAATTTGGATGAAAATGTTGTTTTTTATAAAATGATCTATTTCTCACTATACAATAAAACATGAAAACTATCATAAAAGTTCAAAAAAATCAACATAATATAATTTTAAAATTATAATTTCAGAAATAATGTTTATTTTTTTCAAAATAAATTTATTAATGTAACAAAATTTAGATTTAAAATTGCTCTTTCATCCAAAGGAGGCAAAATTTTCTTTTAGAAAAATATAATTTTTTGGCTAAAAAGTATACTTATTATTATCTTAATCCTCTAGAAATTATTGAATTAATTTAAAAGATTTTAATTTTATATATTACATATAAATTTTAATATTACATTTCACCAATAGTTATTTACAAAATTTATCAAAATAAAATCAATTTTTTTCTCATTAATATTTTTTTTAATAAATTCATATTCTATATATTTAAGTAAATTTTATTTTTATCAATTAATAATTTTTCAATAATGAATAAATTTTAAGAAAAAATTTATGCAATATTTTCATAATTTAGATAATCACATTAATTCTCTTCATTCCAATGATAAAGTTATCATAGTAATACGTAAATAACAATATTTAGTCTTTTGTTTATTCTTGATGTGGCATGTCTTTAATGATATATAGCATAGTGGCTCCTTTTAAAATTTCTAGGTCATCAAATAGTAATATATATCATACCATATATGTTATACTTACAAAGGGTTTTCATTCATTTTTAAATAGTTTCTTTATTAAATCTATGGTGTGTGTGATATATGCATCACTTCTCATGTACGTTCTCATTCAGTAGATTTGGCCATTTTTTGTCATTGTATGAAATAAAATTTTTTGAACCAAATATAAATTTTCTATATATTTAATAAACATATCTTTAAATAAATTCATATCTAATAAATCGATAATAATTAATTACACCATTCAATGAGATGGTGGGTCTTACCAACACATGAACTTTGATTTTTTTCATTTGACAGAATAGTAAAAATTAAATTAATATATTAAAATTATAGAATCAATATTATATCATATTTATAATAAATAGTCATTAAATAAATCCGTATTACCATAAAAGTAATGAGTAAATGAAAAAATAACATTACTTCGTGTACGGGGTAATCCACGCTTATGTAGGATTGAAATTATCGTTTCCCAATGGATTGGAAGATAAAAGGGTTGATGTGAAATTATATATATTGATGTTTATTTATGTAAAATATATCATATATAAACACTATTCCCATAATAATTCCCATACATAAAACATGGTGATGATAAACAATTTTTTTCACGATGTGGAGACAATAACATATATGTACGCACAATATATATTTTCACTTCCAGTTAGATTGAATGAGGGTTAATAATGGTGGATTATTAAAAATAATAATATTTCATTATATTTTTCCTAGTGATGATATTATTTTATGAGTAATAGAAAATATTTTTATTATAAAATTGTAAAATTAAAAATGAATGTATTGAATAAAGCGATTAAAACTTCTTTGAAATAACTTCTTATTAACCTCCCCTTAAGGTCAATAATGTTTTCACACTGAGAATAGAATAACCTCTATAATGTATTTATAGGTGTGAACATGTGATATGGGAAGAGGTTTTTTGAACATTAAGGATCAATGTGGTTTAAGTAATATAAAGGATGAGTGACCTTTTTTAATTAAGGTTAAGGAAATCCTTGGAATTTCGTATAAGATTAAAATATATTAAATTCAATATAAGGATAAATGGTTCTAAATAGAATATAACTGTAAATGGTTGATATTTTAGTGAATATTTTATTCCAATTTCAAAATTTTACTGTTTTTATTATTTTAATGTCATTTAAGAAAATATTATTTTAATAAATATCATCATTTTCAATTTCAATAGTTTACAATTTATTTGACATAAAATAAATAAATTATAATTTATAATTATAATATTTTTGTTTAAAATTACAATAATATATATATATACATATTCAAGATTCAGGGTACCTATTATCACACTCAAATCATACATATTTTTTATTTTCTAAATTAATTATAATTCTATTAATTAGGGAACTTATTTATTGGTGTTTCATTAAAATTTAATAACTTTTTTCAATTTCAAAAATTTCGAAACATATTTTTATTAATATGATATTATAATTATGGTCAGAATAGAAACCTATGTTTATTCATAAATACAATTTTATAAATTGAAAGACATAATGTATATTTATAACTAAGAGAGTTTCATTTTGTATCATTCATAAAATTAAATATTTTCTAAGTTATTTTCAATATAAATTTTCCATTAAGAAACTAAATTCAATGAACAAGGTGATATATGTTAAATTTATATAATTCAATTTGTACTAGGATGAAAAATTGTGGTTTTATCACTTAGTTATTCTTAATATGAACATGATTTTCTCTATTACCATAGTGAAAATCTTAACATGGTTACTATCCACATTTTCCAAAAATAAGTGTAATTCAAACCAAATTTGAAACTCAAAATTCCAAGAATCATAACTATTTTATAAAATTCAATTTAAATAATTTTTAAAAATTAATTTCAAAATTAATAATGCAACAGATGATGATATAATTTTTAAAAAAATTAATTTTAAGTCTAAATTTTTCTTAATCTCAACAATTCCCTATGAAAATTATAATATTAATGATAAAAAATTATATTTAATATATAATATAAATTTTAATTAAAATAATTCATCAATCAGGATCACATAAATTTATTAAGGTAAAAATATATATTATGCTAAAACGGTTTTTGAGAAGATTTTTTTCAAATGATTTTCATTTTCATTTATAATTAATTGTTAACAAAATAACCCATTTTTACTTATGTAACATAAATTTTTTGTTTTAATTTATGTAGTCTAATTGATACATTTCAATACAACGACTAGGAGAGAAGATGAATTTAACAGTATATTATATGTCATTTTACCATAAATTTGCGTGTCCAACATGATATCGATGAAATAAAATTTACTTTGAAAAAAATTCAAAAAATCTTATGGAATTAAATTTTATACAATAGATATACTATCAAAGTTATTCCATGATTTTAAGTGCCAAAATTTTTTAACATTAATACCTATCCATATTTTCAATAAAGTTATTCACCTAATATTAAATATATAGTATTTTATGTATGCATCCCACACTCATTAATCATGGTATTAAAATTGATGAAAAATATTAGAATATTTAATGAGATATGTGGACCAAAAATTCATATATATTTTTTGAAAATGCAAAGTCGTAAAAAATTATATATCCCACTAATGAATTTGGAATTGTTTTTATCAAAATAGATAAATTTTTTAATTCCTAGGAGGATAGACTAAGCAAAAAATGGAATGGTATCCTAATTTTTATCTTTGAAATATGAAATTTTTTCAGGATTTATATTGTTACACATTCTAATGATGGCATCACATTATAATCTAATGTCAATCATAGATGTTATTGATTATGATTCACGCCTTTTAATACCATAAAATTATTTTATGATATTCTTTGTCTATATACTAACCCCGTTCATATGAATTTCCCAATATAATAAATTGAATTATCATTTGATAATTAGAATTTATGGTTTTTCTATTGAGTTTTTAGATAATGTCCTTGTATCCATGTTTCATATCATTATTCTATCTATTTAATTTCTCAAGGACAGTTGGTGTCTCAATTTTTGAGGATTTTATTATGGATGTAATTGTGTAATAAACCAGAAAATGAAGTATATAAAAGATATGGGATGTCATAGATGATATCAAAGAATCGTTATGATTTTTTGTTGATATTGTGACTAGGAAACATTATTGGGAATACTATCAGTACGACTACATAAGAAAACTCCCTAATTTTTTGTAGAGTATAGATTAATTGTTTTTTAATAAAATTGTAATGTATGTCTATATTATAAAGTGGAAGTGGTTGTTGAACATTTTTACATAGTGTTGGTAAGTCAAAAATGGACTATTATGTATTATGTCGGAATGTACTTCATTATTAATAATGAGTTATAATATTGCACCCATGGACTTAAAATCTGGGTGGATATGATTCTATTAATCAAGTTATTTTTTTCAAGTCATCATGAGAAAAATATCCATATCTGATTTAATTTCAGGATGTAGTTTATGAATAACTTTGAATGAGTCCAAGATATTCATAGGTTAAGTAATACATGTCATTTATCTACTATCTATTAAATGTTCATATCATACCTACTATATTATTAATAGTTTGAAAGTTATAATCCATAATTTTAATTTATCATATTTAATACCTGTAAATATGACAAAGGATGTCAATAAGATATGATACATAAAATGTGATAACTATTTAAATGACCTGCCCAACCTAATGGTTATTGAAGTTTAAAACATCATGAAAATACTTAAATAATTAGCTCATGTTTTGAATAGAAAAATAAATTATGTAAATGAACATAATCTTCCAAATAAAGTGACATTTTTGTTTGAGACCAATTTAGGGTAAATGGGTTTGACCTTAAATGGACCTTCTAATCCGTAAATGGAAGAATGTGGATGGAATCTATTTAGAAGTTCTTATTTTTTTCTATTAATGTGTGAAGAAAGATAAGGGCATGCTGAGTTTGGACAAGTAATCTCATAAAAGGTATAAATTGATCAGGAATTTAAATCCCAATAATCAATTTCAAATGGAATAGGTGGACATATTTTGGGACAAATAAATAATTATTTTACTAACACTCTATGACAAAAAGAGAGAGTATTATTTCCTCTACATTATGAAAATATAGGATGAATCCATCATGATGTATGACAAAAACATCCCATGAAATGTATGATAAACCTATATATTTTTGATTGATCATAAATATAAATTTTACAGATTATTTAGTGGTATATGGTGGAATCTATAAAAATAATTAATTATCATATAATCCTAATGTCAGGGGGAAATTATTTGATGTTCCCACAAAATCAAAATGGAGATTGGTGAGTATCAAGATCTAATATGTATATATATATGAATTAGATAATGGAATATTTTTATGGGGGAGTTGTGGATATATCTCATGATGGTATAAAATTCCAAACTACCATTTTTCAAATATTTGGGAAGAAGAATCTAATTTTGTATGGCGATAAGGAAATTTTGTAAATGTTGGAAAGAGATTCAACCAGCTAGAGAATACCGATATAAATTAATAAGGCCATCACCGTGATAAATGAAATCAAATTTCTTGTCACCAAATAACCTAATTTTAATTGTTTTAATTGAATATATTAACGATAAATATGAATATAAATACACTATGATAATGTTTTTCAAACACATCCACTAAAAAGAACATCCAAATCTTAGAGAAAATGTGAGAGAATATGATGTCCCACCTACTGATGTAGAGACTAAAACATAAGTGGATATTGGTATGCTAGTTACACATTCATGAATTGAGAACAAATTTTTTATCATAATTTTATTCATTTTTTCAAATAATGAATGTTTAGAAGAAAAATTCAAAAAACCCATCAAAATATAGAAGTTAAATTATCATTGAAAATTAAAAAAGTGTCATTTATTGTATCCTATAAACATAAAATATCCAATGTCCATATTTTATCAATTAATTTTCTAATGAAAAATATGATCTTATATTTAGTGTATTATAATGAAATCATATTTTTCTATTTTAATTCATTATATATTGAAAACATAAATTAATTGGAGAATGAAATCACACACTGTATAACGAATTTCCTTCAAAATCTATAATAGTGTAAGGGGAGGTTAGATAATTTTTGGAATCATTATCTAAATCCTGGATATTATTTCCTTATAAAAAATTATATCTTGTTCAACTAACTATATATATGGAAAAGAACAACCTTTTTGACACACCAACTATGAGAGAATAATTATAATGTGCTCCCTCAATAATTTTTTAGTCTTCCTTTAATAGATATGGTGATTTATTAATCGAAATTATAGTCAAAGCCTTTCCAATATTTAGAACTCCACATATTTTGGACACTATTGAACATAAATAGAATAATAAGAAATAATAGTAGAATCTAGATATTTTATTATGTTCCCAATTTCATAACCATGGAATGCTCTTGTAATTTTTTATAAGAATAAGGATGGGTTACAGAAACCTTGAAATTTATTTTAGGAGCTAAATATAATTTTGATAATTAAAATATATCATCTCTATATATTTTTCTCTTTTTAATTAATTAATATAGAAAATAGTACTTATATATTTCATATCCTTAGCTGAGATATTATCTAATAATGGTTAAGAATATATATTTTTCCAAGAAAAAATTTCCTATAAATAACAGACACAAAATGTTCATTTGGATGTAATTTATGATAACTAATACTTTGAATATATTCATGTATATGATGACTTTTTTATGAATTAACTAATTTTTTTTTATAATTTAAATATTATATTTTTATTTACTTCAATAAAAGCAAAAAGATTATGGGATATTTAATATTGTATTGATGATGATGTGAAAGAAAATTTACATGTGAATTTGAGTAAATGTATGTTTTTTATGTTGAAAGAATCATTTTTATTGAATTTAATTAGTAATAATATGATATTTCTATATCTATTAAAGAGAAATTAATATTACGGATAAACATGAAGAGTAAATTTGATAGCCATACACAGTTTCCTTAGATAATATGTGTAATATCATTAGTTTGTGAGAATCTATACTGATTTTCAAATCCACTAAAAAAGTAAACTCATAGGGGAGTAAGGTTTTTCTATACAGATAAATGTGTGGATATATATAGAGAGATATATAAGAGGCCAATAATTCCACATATCCTCACATTACCCAATAGTGTTGAACTATTTGTAACTTATATTTATTTATCCAAATAAAGTAATAGATTTTGAACAAATTTATTATGATATAGTGATAGTATCTTCCCTGTTCTTGTAAAATATACCTGAGAAGAAGTAACCAACAAAGGAATTGTAATTGGATGTATCATTGTTTTCATTGAAAACTTTATTATATTATATATATCTGTGTAAATGTGACATATACAGGGATCATAAGATCCTGGAGTATGTATTACTAAAATAATAGCTCAATATTCACCATTGAATGTGATTAGAGGTGATCCAATATTTTTTATTTTTCAATCAATTTCCATTATTATAAGAAATATAATTTAGAATATTATTTTGAATAAAAATGATCCCATAAGCCTACCCATGATAAATATTGAGAGCAATTAAATATTATTTAATAATTAATAAATGTACCATGTAGTCAAAAGATATATATTATCCTACCATTATAAAATAAATACTCATCAATATATCATGGATATGATCATGGAGTCCTCAAATAATGTTGAGGATATATAGTGAATGGTAGTGAATAATTTGGAGATCAACATTACTAGATATTTAGCTATAACTTCTTGATCTTTTATTAGTGTCCCATAGAAACTAGAATCAAATTTGAAATATCTAGGTGATGGGAATATATCATCCAACTATATTTATATAAGAATGACTAATATGAATTGAGAAATAATAAAAATCATTCGGTGGGATAACTTGAAGAGGTTTATTATTGATGTTTTATCTTAATTATTAGTATTTCAATAATTAGAAAATGAACAAAATAAGTCTTAGGGTATTAGGAAATAGTTTCCCATACCTGTATTGAAATGGGAAAACATGAAAATGTGTTTTTCATTATACTTCTTTGAATATCTGAAAGTTTTTACTCTATTTGGATTGTAGCTGATCACCTTACAAAGTAATCAAATTAAATTACTATACGATTATGTTTTTTATTGACCATCTCGTTTTGATACACATAACATAAGTGGTACAGAAATATAATGTACCAATAACCATTATATTTATTTAATATCAGATGATTACCTTACCATTTTGGATAATCCTTCAAAAATCATTAAATATAATGATGAGTTTTAGCAATACTTGTCACGCATAGGCATATAGTTAGCTTGAGTAAACAATAAAATGTCCAAAAAATTGGTTGAGATCTTGTTAAATGGAATTATTAGGATTATTTTATGATCACCTTACCATAGTAGAGTTATAATATAACAATTGTTTCAATTATTGAATTCAAACTGTTCATTATATTGATTTGTATGGGACGAGAAGTAAGAATCCAAAATTATAAGATAATGTATTGGGAATCGAATAATATGGGGCATGTTCTGACATAATAGATGAAATATTCGGTTAAAACAATTTTATGTCATATGTAATTCATGTAATGCTGATAAAAAAAATATATATATATAACCATCGTGAGCCCTATAGATTGATGTCAGAAACAAGTTGTTCTATCATATTCCACTAAGGGACACTATCATGAGGCATTGTAATAAGATAAAACATGGTATTATATTCATTTTAACCATTCATATTATTTATACCATTGGATATGTATCTAATAAACTATTAATACAACTTCTCCTTTTGAAAATATGTATTGTCTTCTAGGTATCCCTTTTAAGTAATCACAAATAATAACCCTCATATGTCCTATGTCCATAATGATTTTTTATATAAAATTATCATCATGAGAGGAGTATCTGATGAAGATCCTATATTATAGAAAAAATTTACAATAAAAATTAAAAATCACATTCTCAACGTATTGTGGTAGATTCCTTTTATTGAGGAAGAAACATGGGAACCCGACCAGATGATGCAATAGAAATACCCCCAAATTTTTTATATAAAATGGAATTTAGTGGGGGAATTTTTTTTGGCTATGTATGAATATAATATAACATAATATTATAAATTAACTTCAAATATGAGTGTATAAAGTAATTATTCTGCAATGTAGTTAAATATAACAAATGTACAACGTTTATTTTATTATTTTGGATCAATTTTATATATACATATAATTTATCTATTAGACTTAAAATATCATTATGATTCTTACCAAATTTTATTATATACGATATATAGTGAAATATATTATTAGTAGTTACATGATATTAGTATAAAATTTTGATAGCATAGAAGGAAAAATTGATGGAATTTGGTTAGTATGATGATACCATATAGTGCCCATTTGTAGGAGAATCTATGTGAGGTGACATGACCAGGCCTTTCCATTCCCTAATTCGATAATAATATTGCACTTATGGTACAAAATTAGAACCATTTATTGTAAAATATTCAGTTTATTGTTATCACAACCCAAACCACATTCTTCAATCTGCAACAAGAATGTACGACCATCACACACCTTAAACCTATAGAGTATGCTTTTTTAATAAGGGGTTATAAAACCTAAATATTATAGAATGAATTTGTGTATTCTATATTAAGAGATAAAATTTTGGTTATAATAGTCATATTTCCCTTATTATTTTTAAGCATTATTATCGAATGAGTGTGGTTGTTCAATTTTGATACCAAGAGACAAAAATTTTATTTTTGATAAATATAAAATTTCAATTAATACATTATATTAAATAATAATTTTAATTTTGAATAAATTTTATTTTCATTAAATATTAATATGAATAAATTTTTATTTATATAACAATTCTAATGTGATTTAAGGATTTCTGTTTAAATCTTTAATAGTGAGAATGTTATTTATGTCCTACAAACTATTATTCTCTAACAAATCTATAATTTATTAAATGTTACATCACAATATTTAAAAAAATATTTCTTAATTATAAAGAAAATATTTGAAAATAAAACATCTGAATTATCCAATTGTTAAATTTTTATACTTTTTAAGAGAGGCCAATTTTGGAGTGAAAATTGAATACATTATAAATATATATAAATATTATTAGATCATAATGTTATAAAAGTTATTTAATAAATATAATAAAAGGAATACATGAACAAAAAATATTCATTATATTAAAATAAATTATTTTTGTTGTAGTTTTATTAAATGTTGAAATATATAATTATTCCTCTAAATCAATATTATATTTATTGTTTTATAAAAAATTCACTATGAACAGGACTCAATTACACATCAAGAAGGGTATTATTTTAATGAATTTGTTTCATAACCTAATAATATATTGGAATCTTGTCCTCATTGGTATAAAAATGGGGAATAATATTTGGTTTTTTGGGGTTTTTATTATTTTATTACCTAGAGTATAATTGATATGTTTATAAATTTTAAAAGCCAACATGCCTATTTTAGATAAAATATCGTCTGAACAACCACATTGTCTTCACATTGAAATAATGAATCATGATGTAAATATCTCTATCCCCCATTTAATACATCTCAAGTTGTTCTAAGACTCATTTGAATCTCCTACCAATATTTTTGAAGCTACCTATCATGTATGTGATACTATTACTTTTCCAATTCATCCATGTAATTACATTGTATTTGTCTTTCAATTTTCTAATTGATTATGTTACAGTGTGTTTATAAATATTCATTAACTATATAAATGATGAAATAATAATGAAATGTTATTTATCACCTATTAATATAACATTTACCTAAGGTGTTATTATTCCATAATAAGGGATATCTACCAATAAATTTCCATAGATAAACATTGATTTAATTAATCATTATTTTTTGAAATTTTATATTAGGTCATGAGTATTTTAAAATGACATTATTTTCGTTATGTTTCCCAGTTAATGATATACCACCATTCACACTTTTTAATTACTCATGTGAACCTTTTATGTACACCAATCATTGTGCAGAAATTATTCAATGATTTTCCATTGTTTAATTTTAAATTATCTATTAAAATATCCATTTAAAACCACTATTATTCACATACATTTACCTATACTCCATTGAATTTTAAATTCCGGGAATATAAACTAATCTCCATAACAATTAAATTAAAAGTGATGAAATATTTTTTTTATAATCTATCTTTCATGTAAATGATGGTACACAATATGAATATAAAGGGTGGGCCAAAAATTATATATTGTCAATGCATTAAGTGATTTTTTATCTAATGATTTACCAAATATAGTTCATTAATAGATATCACAAGGAAAATATATTATGATTTCTCAGTGGTTATGCTTGAAATATCCTATGATATCATGTTTTATGTTGTTTCCAAATTCTAATTATTCCTTTGAGTTATCCTCGTATGTCATGACTCGAGGTTCATGACTGTGATTATAACAATTTTATTTCACTATGTTATTCATATTAACTAAAATATACATCTTTAATAAATTTTATTATAAAATTAATAAATTATTGGGATTTATAGATCAGCCCTTTCTTATCTAATCCATCAGATATCTCATGATGTATTTGGAGGTCAGTGGTTCTTATGTGATTGTTATGGATTTTTTAAATAATGTAATTATATTCATGTTTCTTGTAATTATTATATGAATTTAATTTCATTATGTAAATATTCCCCAAGATTTTATTATGTTGTATTATGTGTATCACTATGTATTGAATCATGAAATAAATGGTATAAATATTTTTTATTTTCATACCGATGATATGTATAAATTCAATCCATGGTCTCGTATTTTGATATTAACATAATCATGTTAATAAAGAACACTCAACCAACTAAAAATTCATCAATCCAAATGGAATTATGGTAACTAATGATTTCACATACAACGCCCCTTTTGATAACCATTCCCAATCAATAACTCTCTTCTATCAAGTGGAATCATAGTTCCCTATATTTTCATGATATCATTCTTACCACTATTAGTTATTTATATAACATAAAATACATTTTTATTTGAACCCTTAACCATAAACCTTTTAAGTATGAGAATAGTGTCCAAGGATCCTTCTTGGATTAAGAAACTTCTAATATTATGAGAAGGGGGTTTTAAAAATAAATGTAATTTTCATATTTGGGATGATCACACACAAGTTATGAGACATAAAATAAAATCTTATATAATAATATTAAAATACATTAGGGAGATTGTTTGGGACCACCAACCGGAAAAATGGATTTATTTCCTTCTAGAAATATCAACAACTACTTCCTAAGTTAATCTAATTTTTACTCCTAATAAAACATCAACATAAATCCCCACATACATTTATGTCTATCCAAATTAATTATCATCAAATGATAATTATTTTAAATGAAAATTTAAATTAGTTTCATAATTAATTTATAAGGAATATTTAATGATTTATTCATCTAGTGATCAATTATGGATTATTATATAAGAAAATCGTGATCAGCAACCCATGAGACTTATTATGTCTAAAAAAATACATAAATTTCAATTTCAACTCTTCCATAAATTTTATCCATATAAAAATCCCTTAATAAAATTTAGGGGCTGAAATAATTCATTTATACCACCATTAATATAGTCTCTTCATTCTATATCAATCCCATTTTAATAATCTGGATGAAATACCCACTATATATAATCAATTAAATAATGTTTTGATTGACTTAAACTAAATCCATATCTCAATTTTTATCAAATAAATAATCATAAAACATTGAAAGATAAAAAAAAGAATCATAGAAGCTTTATAGATTAACATTTATCATTCTCAAGAATTGAAAAAACACATGTCAGTGGATGAATAAAAGAAACCCTCATTAATAGAGAAGAATTAAAAAGACAATGAAGCATGTATGAAAATATATTTTTACATGTTGGAAGATACCGTATCAAAATATAATAAATAAAAAATTTATATTATTATTAATTAGAATTTTTCTATAAACTTTATATTTGGTATGATTTTTAAAATTCACTCTAAATTGTTTTTTCCTTTGAGAGAATCCCATATGCGTGATGTTCTATATGTGTAATGTTTCTCATATATTTAAAATTTATACATAATATTTTAATTCATACATAAAATATATTAATATATCATAGATAATATTTTTATTCATGTCACAAGTATGTTATTTTATTTTAAAAATTTTATATTAAATAATTTTTCTATATGTATACATTTTTTCCATTATGATAACCCTTATAAGTAATAAATTTTTTTATAGAAGATATTTTTACCTTGGAAAAATCCACTATGTAACATTTTCTTCAACATGTAAAGGAATTTCATTATGAAAAAAATACAATATATAATCATCAAATATACTATATTTTTTACAAAAAAATCTTCTCATTGTGTAGAAAAATAAAACAAATTATTTTTCATATATGCATAATATATTCTATTCTTGTGTAAGGTTCTTCCCTTGGGAAAAAATACCATATATTTTCAATAAAATTTAATATATATTACCATTTATAATATATTTATTTCAATATATAATACATATATCTGATACATATGGTTTTATAATATCTAAAAAAACACCTTATGTATACCTTTGAAAAAAATGTTTCATCATATATAATATATAATTTTTTTCTTCCATGGGATATATAAGTTGATACACGTAGAAAACTATTCCAATAATCTGAAACTCCAAAAAACCCAATCTGATTATTAATTCTACCATATGTACCATATATCTAAGAAAAAAAAATTATGTAGAATTTCTTAAAAATACATTTATAGTTTTCATTATACCACGTAATACACTTCACAATCAACCAAAACATCTAAAAACTCCACTTAGATATGTTTCAATCCATTGAATTGTATTTTGAATCCTGATTCTAAAATATTTCTATTGTGAAGGAACAATAATTCAATTATCTTTATATTTTACCAACCTTTAATGATTTTAAAAATTACAAATTATACATCATTCCATATATCAACCATAAGAACGCTCCCAATCCATTACACATAAAATATCATTTGTATTGAGACCCAAAGAATGACCCAAATCTCATGCCTTACAGTAGACATAATTGTCCCTTCAACACACTCTATCATGCGACCTTACTCAAATACATACTAGATAAAAAATTGAATCACGAGTTTTTTAAACTAAATAAATATTGAATCCCTGATTTCAGTGTAATTAGATAATTCAAAATTATCTATCCTTTCACACCATCGATTGATATCACTATTTTACACTAAACATAACCCAACCTGAATTATCCTCAAAATATAAAATCTCATTCTATATATATTTTTTATAACATAATTTCATTCTTATTTTTTATTCCCGACATGATTCCCATGAGAAAAAAAAATCATAGACTCATCCACTACTTGAAATTGTTTCATAAATGTTAGAGATTTCCATATCACCCAATCATCATCATGTATCTAGTATATGACAGTTTCCACTTCTACTAAATATTCCCCTATATCCATTCACCAAAACATATATATATATGTGTTATCCATTTACAATTACTAATTATGTAATTTTATATATTAATCATTATAGAACCCCAAAGAATATTAGGTTTGGTAAATCTATACACCACACTAGATATATTATAAGACTTCTAAAAAACATGTTTATGAAACAAAGAATTTGGGCCATTTAAATTAAAACCATCATCAATAGATTTTATCACAAGAAAAACAAAAAATAAAACAACACCCTACTAAAAGGAACATCATATAATTAAAATTATCTGAATAATATAATAATTATTAAATAAAAATATAATAATAAATTTTATTTGTTACATAAAAATATTTTTCATTAATATTTATGAATAATGACTATTGAAGAACCATTAAAAAATAAAATAGTTTGTTATGATAATATAATAAATTGATAATATTTGACATATTATTTTTATATGTGAGGTTTATAATTTTATACTACTAGTCAAATAATTATTTATTATGAAATCCATATAAAATAAGATTAAACAAACATGATTATCCAGTTGTTGATTATTAAGAAAAACAATTTTATTTACTTATTTTATTTTTATATAAACAATATTATATTATAATAAAATATTATATATTTTATAAAATGGGAAAAATTTTTAAATTAAATATATCAAAATTAATTGATGATTAATTATTTTGATTTTTCTATAATGGTTGTTTTTTACGTGAGTAGTGAAAAATAGATTTTTCTATAAATGAAATTAATTTCATGACATAATTAATATTCAAGTATGAGTTATAAAGTCATTAAAATGATTTATATAAATAAATATATATTTTATATTTAAATTTAAAATTTAAAAAATGGGTGTTTTAATTTAATGACTTGTAATTGATATTTTAGAACACAAGTTATATTTTTCAAGAAAATAATACATTATACTTTTGGTAAATTAAATTTTAATTTTATCACTTTTCAGCAATTAAAAAGTTAAGTTTTATTTAATTATTTCAAATAATTGGTTATAAATTATTTAATAAGGATAATTTAATTTTTATTCATATAATATAAATTAATTTACTAAACATAACTTACCTTGGTAAAAACAAAAAGGTGTAAAATTGTTTTAACTATGATGAATTGACAAAAAATGTAATGACCCAGAAATTTCAAGGAAATTTTTTTTCTAAAATTCTTTGGGATTTTACAAGAATGCAGTTTCTAATGACACCTGATTCTGAGGTCCGGTGTGCCCGGAATCAATTTCCGAAGTTTAGCTCGGGTACGTTCAGTGAACGAATGAGCGAGTTTTTCTATCTTTTGAAATGGTGCTCAGAATCGAAATCTGAGGGCACCGATGAAACCACAGCACCGGTAATTGCTTAGGAACACCTTTTCCGGAGGTGCGTTTGCTCAGGTGAGGTTATTAAAAATCATGGGTTAAGTAAAGGAATAAAATAAAATGGTGCTACCAATTTTATTTTATTTAAAGTAGTTTAACCTAAGCTAAGAGGTTGGAGTGGGACCCACTATATCTTACTCCACTAGGTAGGATATTTGTTGGGTGGGGCCCACACGAGCCCCACCTTTTCTACTCCCTCAAACCCCCCTCTTTCAATTAAGTAACGCACCTGCACCCCCATTAAATGAAATTCAACTCTTGCGTTTAACTAAGTATTAAATGCCTCTTTAATTGGGCGGTTATAACTCTTCAATTAATTCAATTAATTGAATGATTCGATTTAGAATTTCAAAAACATTTGTCTTGAGTAATAAAATAAGGAAACGCTTTTTTTATTCGGGTGGTTTTGTTGTGCGAGAGGATTTTGGGAGGGGATTTTCTCTAACTCTTAAAGAACATATTCTTCCTCGTTGAAGAATGCGAAGAACACCGAGCCTTTGACGAAGAACTCCATCACCGCAAAGGGTAGTTCGTCGTACCGTCTTCCTCCCACCTCGCATCCAATGAGAGACTCCATCCTCGGAGATTGACGACGCGACAGCGACGATCCTCCTTCCGCGACGCTTACGGAGTCTCCTTCCACGACGTCCCTTTCTGCGACAATCCTCGCTCGACGACAACGCTTGAGGTAGGGGGATTATATTTGTTTTTCACTTTTATCATTTGTGAAAAGGACAATGAGCGTAGTTCAATCTATGCTGGTTGTTCCACGGATCGGTCATTCATGCGAGGTGGTTGCGGGGTGAATATTCGGGATTGGTTGAGTTTGATTTTGTTTTTTTACCTCTAACGTGGAGGGCACGAGCTAACGAACAAAGCTCGGACCCTCCGCAGTTTTTTGTCGAAGTGCGGATCGACGGGCGATGATGAGGCTGACAGAAAAAGCATTTTGAACCCTTCTCAGAAATCTACGGCTCCTAGGAGGACCACTGGCGCAGACAGAATTAAAAACGGACCACCAGAGCAACTCCGATGGTCCGCGGAAGAGCCTGCCGGCACGCCGCCAGGAAAGGTCCACCGCGGCTTCATCAGTGGCAGTAGGCGGTAGTCCCGCGGCCGCGCGGGACTGAGGGAGACGCGGTGGCCAGTGCCGCGTCGCTGGCAGGGAGCGGCCCCCATGCAGGGGGTCATAGCTTCAATTAGGGGGGGGGGGGGGCTCCCCCCTGTTCCGCATAACTCAGCCAGCTGAACAGGCCACGCGGGCCGCGCCAGCGCGGTAGGCCAACCACCCTCCAAGCCGGGCCACACCCTAGTGGGCCAGACCTGGACCTGGGTCGGGTCGACCCGGTTCGGGCCGACCTAGGGGGTCTCGGGCCGGGTTGGACTGGGCCTGAACCCCCTATTTTCAGGTAGTTTTCGTTCAAATGTCCATAACATGGAATACAGACCTCTGATCAACGCACCATCTATTGCGATGTGATCCTTGGATCAAGACGGTCGTTTTGGTATATTACACTCAAGGTTTCAGAGAACATTGGATACGGCCGAGTTGGTTCGAGCATGAAACCAACCGGGCCCTCGGAGCAGAAACACTTATAACTTGAACTCCGGACATCCGATAGACATGCCGTCGACTATGTTGGCTTCCTATTGATGATATGGATCTTTTAGCATATGTTTCCTAAGTTTTGGACGTATTTGGTTAGTGGCCGGGTTGGATTGAACCCGGAATCCAACCGGGCCGCTCGAACGGAAAAGTTGATAACTTTCAGACCGGACGTCCGTTTGACGAACCGTCAGCGGCATTGGTAATCACGTTGAGAAACAATCCCTATGAATATACCCTATGAAATTTCGGGGTATATTTGAGATATGGCCAGGTTGGTTTGCTCATGAAATCAAACAGGGCCCTGGGACAGAAAGGCTAATAACTCACAGACCAGGCGTCCGATTGACGTGTCGTCTATTGCAATGAGACCCCTATGGAAAGGCGTTCCATTGAGATACTTCTAATTGACACTTTATGATATTTGGTGTATCGACCAGTAGATCATGGAATGGACCCCCCCCCCCCCCCCCCCCGGAGACGAGCATACGGAGTACAGAGACCGTGTAGCCCGCTGAGACCTAACGACTACTTGACCGACTCAACTTGGAGTGAGTCAACTAGCCCAGTGGACGGAGCACTACTTTGTTTGGGTGAAGACCCATGGTGGATGTAGAACTACTTTGTTTGGGTGCAGACTCGTGGTACTTGTCCGGAAAGCACCTCTGCAGGCTATTAGGGGTGTGCACTTCTGTGTTTGGGTGGCATACCCCGGCGGGAAGCACTACTGTGTTTGGGTGGATGGCCCGTGGTACTCGACAAGAGGAGTACCTCAGCAGTATTAAGTTATTGAGAAGTACATCGGAGTCGTGAAAGGATCATTGTACACTCCAGAGACGGGGCTCTTCAGCAGTTACATTTTCGATAATGAAAATCCTGGTTTGAGCTGAGTTTATGACCATTGTGTTTTCCTCATGATTGAGATGGGTCAGTTGATAACTTAGGTATACGTATGGGCATATAACTAGGTAGTGGTTATCCATTGATTTCATAACCTTTGTGTTTCCTCATGATTGAGATGGGTTACTTGATAACTTAGGTATATGTATGGGCTTATACCTAAGTAAGGTTTATCTGTTGAGATCCTACCTTGTGGTTATCCTTGTTGGATTTAGTGAGACCTTGAGGGTCTCTGGGTCCTTACTGAGTATCGCATACTCACACCTTAACGGGCTATGCCAGCACCTCGTTGTGTTGGTTGTAGATGTCAGGCAGTGCTGATATAGACCGAGTGTTTGAGGAATGGACGGTACCCGGAGGTGGACCTCTCGACGAGTCAGTATCCGGAGGTGGACTTCACGATGAGATAACACTCAGAGGAGGTTGACGGGCGAGATCATTGTGGAGGCTATATGTACCTACCCCTCAGGTTGGATCGGTGGTGGACGATCAAGTGGTTGTGCTATCTGTACCTACCCTTCAGGTAGGATCCGAGGAGGACGACCCAGGAGCAGCTTCCGTTCTTCCAGCTGTTTGTCTTTTTCTGTTGTACTTTCGTTCAGTTTTAGATGTACTTTCAGTTGGGTTTGTATTCTGGACCACTTACGTTTCAGCACATTCTTTTGTTCTTAGTGTATAACATATGCTTGTACTCTTTGATGTTTTGTTTACTTTCATAAAGGCAATGCCTTCCCAGTTAGCAGATTTTACACCATTGGTGCTAGTCGCTAGCCCCTGGACTATGTAAGGCAGGCATGGGGTTGTCACGACACAGGTTCTGAGGACGGGTCATGAAAAATTTATATCATAGGAGTCGGTTCTACCACATAACATATAACTCTGATATTCCCTTTCTGTGATGAAATAATATTAAGGGTACCCAGTGTGGTCTTCAGTTCAGGGAGTCCAGTGTTGGTGCGGCGGCTGACGTATACGTACACCAGGACCCTGACTACTGATTTCCAACTATGTGCATGAAAAACACTGATTGCATGTGTGTTTCCAAGAGTTTTAATGTCAGATCAAACCAGGTCATCTCACTAGGTATAAATCGTTGACCGTGTTGCATCTGTTCAGGATGTCTCCACGCAGACTGTCAGTTGCAGTTTCAGAGAGAGTACTCGATGATGGCTCACCGAGCAATGAGGCTCTGGTGCATGGCCCTCTTTCTATGTGGGCACCCTCTGGTGGTGTACCAGCAGCACCACCACCTGTTGGGCAGCAGATTCCACCAGTCGTACTAGTGTATGGTGCACGCTGACAGAGCGCAATGCACGAGTTCTAGCAGTAGTGGCCTCCGAGGTTACGAGGCGAGGCAGATTCCCATACAGCAGAGGACTGGTTGGAGGATATTGCTAGAGTTTTCCACCTAGCTGAGACACCAGTGGAGTGGAAGGTAGACTAGGATACTAGTGTTTTCCAGTGAGTGACCATGAGGATGGTCTGCATAGTGATGAGGCTTCGGTACGTAGACCGATGGCTGAGATAGTGCCTTCAGGTAGTGTGTCAGCTATACATCACTACATGTTGGTCAGCAATTACAACCGGTGATACTGGTATATGAAACATCTAGAATTACTGCCTTACCTGTGTTCCATCATCAGATACCCTCAAGTTCTGAGGAAATATCGACTCACAGGGAGTTTAGGACTGGCTTGAGGAAGTGGATGAGATTTTTCTAGAGGTTATACAACATGGGCAGGTTGACATGTCGGTAGCTGAGAATTTCTCAGGGCGTACCAATCGTTCGTGGTACTTCATGACTCAATATGATCAGTGCTGTAGAGCTTGGACCTCAGAGCGAGGTGTGTTTAAAGGATATCAGAGTAAGAACTCTTTCCTCTATGCATTCCTACTGATGTTAGGGTTCTAGATAGAACCTTTGTGGTTGAATGTTCTTTGGCTGATCGGTTATAGCCAGTGATTGGTAGCAGTGCGAAGATGTGAACTGGCATCAGTCTCACATACGTAGACGTTTAAAATGTTTCAATAAGAGGAAGTGTCAAGGAAAGATGAATCTGCATAGCAGCAGACGTGGAAGCAGAGCTAGGAGAGTAGCATGGTGTGGTGTACATTTCGACATGTTACAATCACCCGCCTCTGTAGTCCCTGCTAGACTCAGGGTGCTAGAGGGAAAGGGAAGAGAGTTTCTGAATTCGGTCGAGGAGTGTGACCTAATGACTCTAAGAATGATTCTTGGGACAGTCTGTGTCTACTACTAGCTTCCATAGTAACAGACGTAGATATGAATCATTCATTCCTTCCACGAATCTTGCCCAGACCTAGAGTTTCCGGTAAGCCATAGAATTGACCCTCATGTCTGGAGATACCTTGGCAGGAGACTCAATAATCACACTTATGCAGACAATGTGATCTGACCCACGGGGTGAGAGTTTCGGTTGGAATATCTTGGTGGTAGCGTCGAGGCCGTACGATGTTAGTCTGAGTATGAATTGGATCCACAGTTCATACCCAGATTGACTATATTATGAAAAAAGGTTTTCGTTTATCTATAACATTGGGATGGGGTTTTCCTTGGTCAGAAAAAAAGAAAACCTAGGCAGCACTGGATGGAATCATGCATAGGAAGGTGTAGCCGATCACTCTTGAGATGGCCATATTCACCCACGTAGCAGTAGGAGTTTTGAGTTTCAGTTCTAATTAGGAAAGGGATACCTCTTGAGTATGAGGATGAAAATCATGTCCTTATATGGGTCTCACCTCATTGAGGATTACATAGATATAGCCGAGGCGGCGAGATATCTCCATGGTTCAACGAACCTTTCTAGGTCCTCAGCTGGGTAGGTGTGGTGGTTTACCACTTGAACTTTCCACCTCAGATGCACCGGGTGCACGTTGTCTTCCACGTATCTCAACGGAGGAGATACGTGCTTGATCCAATGCATTCCATCGATCTTGGGGAGCTGGACGTTGATGATGGGGTGACTTTTGTGGGGTTCCAGTAGAGGTTGAGGATCGATAGGAGCAGGTCCTACGAGGACAGTCGATTCCTCTTGTGCGCTTTTTTAGGTATCACGGGAACCTCCAGCTAAGCACCTGGGAGCGGAATACTCAGATGCATGCTCAGTACCGCTTTTGTATCCCTAGTTTGTGTTATATCTTTACGAGGACGTAAATACCTGAGATGGGAGTAATGTAAAGACCCATAAATTTGAAGGAATTTTTTCTTCATAATTTCTTCGGGATTTTACAAGAACTCAGTTTCTGACGGCACCAAATTCCGAGGTCCGGTGTGCCCGGAATCAATTCCCGAAGTTTAGCTCTGGTACGTTCAGTGAACGAACGAGTGAGTTTTTCTAACTTTTGAACTTGTGCTCCGAATCGAAATCTGAGGGCACCGATGAAACTACAGTGCCAGTAATTTCTTATGAAGACCTTTTCCGGAGTTGTGTTTTCTCATGTGAGGTTATTAAAAATATTAGGTTAAGTAAAGGAATAAAATAAAATGGTGTAACCAATTTTATATTATTTAATTTAGTTTAACCTAAGCCAAGTGGTTGTAGTGGGACCCACTATATCCTACTCCACTAGGTATGATATTTGTGGGGTGGGGCCCACACAATCCCCACCTTTTCGTCTTTCTCAAACCCACTCCTTCAATTAAGTAATGCACCCGTACCCCCATTAAATGAAAGTTAACTCTTGCATTTAACTAGGAATTAAATGACTCTTTAATTGGGTGATTATAACTCTTCAATTAATTCAATTAATTGAATGATTCGATTTTTAATTTCAAAAAACTTTGTCTTGAGTAATAAAATAAGGCAACACTTATTTTATTAGGGTGTTTTTGTTGTGTGAGATGATTTTGGTAGAGTATTTTCTCTTACTCTTGAAGAACATCTTCTTCCTCATCGAAGAATGCGAAAAACACCGAGCCTTCGACGAAGAAATTCGTCGCCGCAAAGGGGAGTTCGTCGTACCATCTTCCTCCCTCCTCGCAGTTGGTGAGAGATGTCATACTTGGAGATCGACAACACCAAGCCGACGATCCTCCATTTACGATGCTTACGGAGTCTCCTTCCACGACGTCCCTTTCCGTGACAAACCTCCCTCGACGACAATGCTTGAGGTAGGGGGATTATATTGGTTTTTCCCTTTTATCAATCGAGAAAAGGAGGACGAGCACGGATCAGTCTCTTCCGGTTGATCCGCGGATTGCTCATTCATGAAGGGTGGTTGAGGGGTGAATATTCAGGATTGGTTGAGTTTGATTTTGTTTTTTTAAAACTCTAACGTGGAGGGCACATGATAACGAACAAAGCGCAGACCCTCCGCAGTTTGTTGTCGAAGTGCGGATCGACGGGAGATGATGAGGCAGGCCGCAAAGGTATTTTGAACCCTTCGCAGTAATCTACGGCTCCCATGAGGACCACTGGCACAAACAAAATTAAAAACAGACCAACGGAGCAACTCTGGTTGTCCGCGGAAGTGCCTGCCGGTGTGCCTCCAAGAAAGGTCCGGCGCAGCTGAAGCCGCGACGGCAGGCGGCGGTCCCACGGCTGCGCGGGACCGAGGGAGACGCGGCGGTCATTGCCGCGTCACTGGCAGGGAGCAACACCCACGTAGGGGCCACAGATTCAATCAGGGGGTGCGCGCCTCCCCCCATGTTCTGCTCAGCTCGGCCAGCCGAGCAGGCCACGCGGGCCGCGCCAGCACGACAAGCCAACCGGCAGCCGGGCTGGGCCACACCTAGGTCGGGCCGGGACGCGCAGGCTGGGCCGGGCCACGCCAGCTGGGCCAGGCTATTCCCTAGTGGACCGGACCCGGACCAGGGTCGGGTCGACCCGGATCGGGCCGACCCAGGGGGTCTCGGCCCGGGTTGGACCAGGCCCAAACCGCCTATTTCCAGGCAGGTTTCGTTCAAATTCCCATAACGTGGCCTACGGACCTCAAATCAATGAACCATCAGTTGTGATGAAATCCTTGGATTGATATGGTCTTTTCAGTATATTACAATCAAGGTTTCAGAGAACTTTGGATATGGCTGGGTTGGTTCAAGCATGAAACCAACCGGGCCCTCGGAGCGGAAACGCTTATTACTTGAACTCCTGACGTCCGATAGACGTGCCGTCTACTTTTTTGGCTTCCTCTTAATGAGGCGGAACTTTTGGAATACTTTTCCTGAGGTTTGGATTCAGTTGGATAGTGTCCGGGTTGGATTGAACCCGAAATCCAACCGGGCCCCTGGAACGAAAAAGCTGATAACTTTCAGACCGGACGTCCGTTTGACGAACCGTCAGCAGTGTTGGTAATCACATTGAGAAACAGTCCATATGAGTATACCCGATGAGAGTTTGGGGTATAGTTGAGATACATCCAGGTTGGTTCGCACACGAAACCTACCGGGCCCCAGGGACGAAAAGGCTAATAACACACAGACCGGGCGTCCGATTGACCCGCCTTCTATTGCGTTGAGACCCCTATGGCGAGGAGTTCCTTTGACATACTTCTTCATGGGAGTTTATGTTATTTGGAGTATCGACCAGTAGCTCTTGGAGCGGACCCTCCCGGAGACGAGCATACAGAGTACGAAGACCGTGTAGCCGGCTGAGACCTGACGACTGCTTGACCGACTCTACTAGGAGTGAGTCGACTAGCCTAATGGACGGAGCACTACTTTCTTTTGGGTGAAAAACCATTGAGGATGGATCACTATTTTGTTTGGGTGTAGACCCGCGGTACTCATCTGGAGAGTACCTCTGCAGGCTAATAGGAGGTGTGCACAACTGTGTTTTGGTGGTATACCCTGGCGGGAAGCACTACTGTGTTTGGGTGGCTGATCCGCGGTACTTGATAGGAGGAGTACCTCAGCAGTCTTAGGTTAGTGAGCAGTACCTCGGAGTCATGACAAGATCAATGTATACTCCAGAGACGGGGCTCTTCATCAGTTATGCTTTCGATAATGAAAATCCTGGTTTGATATGTGTTTATGACCTTTGTGTTTTCCTCATGATTGAGATGGGTCACCTGATAACTTAGGTATATGTATGGGCATATACCTAGGAAGTGGTTATCCATTGATTTCATAACCTTTGTGTTTCCTCATGATTGAGATGGATTACTAGATAAATTAGTTATAAGTATGGGCTTATACATACATAAGGGTTATCTGTTGAGATCCTACATTGTGGTTTTCCTTGTTGGATTTAGTGAGACCTTGAGGGTCTCGGGGTCCCTACTGAGTATCGTATACTCACCCCTGCACGGGCTATGCCCGCACCTCATTGTTTTGGTTGTAGATGTCGGGAAGTGCTGACAGAGGCGGAGTGTTCGAGGACTGGACAATACCCAGAGGTGGACGTCTCGACGAGTCAGTATCCGAAGGTGGACTTCACGACTAGAAGACACTCGGGGGAGGTTGACATGCAAGAGCGTTGAGGAGGCTATCTGTACCTACCCCTTAGGTAGGATCTGTGGTGGACGATCCAGGAGTTGTGCTATCTGTACCTACCCTTCAGGAAGGATCCGAGGAGAACAACCTAGGAGCTTCTTCCGTTCTTCCAGCAGTTTTTCTTTTGCTATTGTACTTTCATTCAATTGTAGTTGTACTTTCAGTTGGGTTTGTATTCTGGCCCACTTACTTTTCAGCACTTTCTTTGGTTCTTAGTGTAATACTTATGCTTGTACTATGTGATGTTTTGTATACTTTTATAAAGGCAATGCCTTCCCCGTTATTGGGTTTTACGCCTTTGGTGCTAGTCTCCAGCCCCTGGCCTGTGGAAGGCGGGCTTGGGGGAGTCACGGCACGGGTCCCGAAGACAGGTCGTGACAAAAAAAGAATATTTAAAATAAGTATGGTAAGGGAAATTTTTGGGCATAATATACTATATTTATTCCTCTCCCCCTTATTTTTTAAAATTTTAGTCACTTTACTTAAGCGTTGCCTCCCATTATTAATAAAAATTGGGTATTCTCAACAATTCCATCCTTTTTCACTTAAAAAAGGCACTCCACTCCTAACATCCCAAAACAAAAAAAAAGTAGTAGTTAAACACAAACACCCATAAAACATCTCATAAAATTTACTTCCAAAATTTAAAGTGATGTCGTATTCTTATAATTCCATCACTAAATTTCATTACCCCAATTAAAATGGAGTCATTCCATGAAATGAGGAGTAAATTTCCAAATAATATTTTTTCATTTCTATGTCATAGAGTGAACATGTTGTTTATAAAAATAAATTTAACCATATTAAAATGATTCATTAAATAGAGTTTATAATTAATTATGTTATTATAATTATTGAAAGATAAATTATCATTGTCCCATTATTTGGAAAATGAAATCCCCATCCAAGCGTACAATTTGTCTACCCTATCCATGGAATGATATATTTCTATAATTATTTTCATAAACCCCATGAATGGATAACAATGATAATGTGTTTAATGTATAAATATTATTTAAATCAAATAAGTATTTCTCTCTAATGTAAAATTGGAAATTCTATTATCTAAATAATTATGAAACCACTATGGTAAATCCAACCATACTAATGAGTCTTCTAAGAGAAAAAATATTAATTCATTATTTTATACAATAGAATAATATATTTTATATTAATATTATAATTCATTAAAATTGTAATATATATTTCCAATAACTAATATATATAATATTTATTATTTTTGAATATATATATTATAATTAATTAACTTCATAATTATCTATTAATGATGGTATTTTCTTATTGGGGGTGGTTTAACCTCCTACCTGAAAAGTGCTATATATTTATATCATAGATGGTTATGGGAAATAGGTTTCTTTTAATATATTATATAAATAGGAAAATAAAGTGTTTTATTTATTATATAACATTATTTTCAAAAATTAAACATATTATTTAAGAAAATAAAATTTCATTGATAAGAATCATTGAAACAATCTTATCAAAAAATTCATCTTAAAGGATCACAAAAAATATCATTGAATTTAAATTTAAGGATATAAATAGTTTTTTATTATAAATTAATGTTTCATCTATGATCTATAAATCATTTAATTTTTTATAATAATATATAACAACACCACTTTTCTAAAACTCCTAAAAACAATCAAGACTACTTACACTAGATATTGAAATACTTGAAAAATAATTAACACACTTATAAAGAATAATTATAATTAATGCTTATCAATGGTTTGGGATGAGTATATGGAACTTAAATAACTGATTATTATTGTTTTGTTTTTTTATATTGAAATTTAGAGTGTCATAAACTATTTTAGAATATAATGTATGGGTATTTTGTCTTATTTTTAGGAGATCATATTCTTATTGTGAAATAAGAAATGTTTAATATGGTGTACTCACTATCTAGTGAATGTATTATTTATAAGTTCATGTAATTAATAGGGATTGGAGATCCATATTTTTTTTATTTTTCTATATTTCTAATCAAAGGATTATAAATTTAAAATATTCTTTATTATGTTAACTACCTTCGTTGAGTAAAAATGACCCCCTTGATCTTCATTCTTACCAGATATATTTCTTCCACACGAAATTTATTTTATAACCATTAATTATTTCTCACAGTCTATTATTAAATATTATTATAAAAATAAATTCTTTTAATATTTTTTTATTTACTTTTTTGAAACCAGTATGTCTGTTTCAAGTTTATATTATTATTTATTCTATTTAAAAGAAAGTGTTTTCATACTATTTTCATATAACATTTTTCATGATATTATGTATTATTCAATTATCACATATTAATTAATGTTTTATAATTGAATTTTTAAAAGCATTTGATATCACATTTTTGAAATATTTCTCTATATTTTGTCCTCTATTGCTAAATATTCTTTTTAAAATATTTTTTTTTCAAAATGATATCACATCCCCATCTCAAAAACAATATTTCACATTTATCTACATATTACTGATATTTATTTCCATATTATGATTTTTTTAAAATACTTCCTTTTAATTTCCTAGAATATATCCTTTAGAATATCACTTTCCAAAATGACCCATAAATTCTCCTTTTATGAGGATTTTTGAAATGTTTTATATAAAATATTTTATGGTTTCACATACTTTATCTCCACATTACCTCTCACAAGTGCAAAAAACATTTTTTACGTCAGTTATTTTTCATTTTTTACGTCACTTTTTAGACGAAATTAATATGGACGATGTTATAAATGTTGTTTTTTAAGTCAGTTATTTTAAAACTGACGTAAAAAACATAACATCGCGGTGTTTCTCAAATAGATTATTTAATAACGGATGTGAAAAATCAGTGGTGAAGTGTTTATCATGTGAGTTATTAAATAATAGACGTGTAAAACCATTTCTCAGGGGTTATCACGTCTTTTATTCAAATAACTGATGTTATAAACCCTTCCCAGTGCTTTATCATGTCTGTTGTTAAATAACTGATTTGAAAACCAGGGGGAGGGTTTATCACGTTAGTTATTTAATAACCAATGTGATAAAAAATTGCAGGGGGTTTTTATCATGTCAGTTATTAAATAACTCATGTGAAAACCTAACGGTGGGTTTATCAAATTGATTATTTTATAACAGACATGATAAACCAGTGTGGGGGTGTTTATGACGTCATTTATTAAATAACCGACGTGAAAAACCAGGGGGCATGGTTTATCACGTCAGTTATTTAATAACCGATGTGATAAACCAGTGTGGCAGGTGTTTATCACGTAGGTTATTCAAATAACCGACGTGATAAACCCTTCCCCATTTCATTATCACGTCAGTTATAAAATAACCGATGTGGAAAATAGTTTTTAAAAAAAAATAGAAAGCATTCTTCTGCTCTCCTGAGAAACAACCAGAAACCAAACCAAGAATTCATACCAGAAAAACAGAAGTAGACCAAATAAAGAACCAAGGAAAAATTAAGCATTTACACTGATAACATTTTGAACATACCAAACTGGATAGCCCCCCCCCCCCCGCCCATTGGACAGCCCCCTCACCCCACTGGATATCACCCACCACACCCCTCGACACCCCCTACCCCTAGACAACCCCCAAGCCCCTGAACAGCACGCCACACCCCTGGACACCCCCACCACCACCTGGACATCCCCCCACACCCCTGGACAACCCCCACCCTTCTGTATACACCCCACCCCTGGAAAGCACTCCCACACCTCTGGAAAACCCTCCCACACCCCTGGACAACCCTCTCACACCCCTGAAACCGACTGAAAAGTTTCCAAAAACTGACCAAACCTCCTCACCCAACTAGACTGCCCCCACCACACCCCTGGACACCCCCCACACCCCTGGATATCACCACCACCACCTAGACATCCCCCACCCTCATGTATACCCCCACCCCCTTGACCGAACTCCCACACCCCTGGACAGCCCTCCCACCCCCCTAAAACAGACCAAAAAGTTACCAAAAACAGACCAGAACCCCCTCACCCCACATGACAGCTCCCACCACACCCCTGGACACCCCCAAAACCCTGGACTTCCCCCCACAACCTATAATTCCCCCCAATACCCCTAGACAACCGCCACCCTCCTGGGCATCCCCACCCCTGGACTTCCCCACCACCCCAGGACATCCCCCCAGACCCCTGGACAACCCCCACCCTCCCAGACACCCCCACCCCTGTACTTCCCCCCCCACCCCCGGGACTGCCCCCCACCATCCAAGACACCCTGTGGACACACCCCACCCTCTTGGACATCCTTTTGGACACCCCCTCGGGGGGCACGCCGCTGGAAGGTACTCATCACTTCTACAAGCGAATATTGATCTCTTAAAATGTATCACATGTGGGAGTGATGAGTACCTTCCAGCAACGTTAAGCCCCCCAAGGGATGGAGACGCATCCTCTCGCTCCCCCTAGACTGCCCCCACCCCACTGGATAGCCCTTCCACACCACTGGAATCCCCAATCACCCCACAAGACACCCCCACACCCCTTGACACCCCATGGATAGCCTACCGCACAATTAGACATCCATTCCACCCTCCTAGAAATACTCCCACCCCATGGACTCTCCCCCCCCACTCTCAAGGAATCCCAGAACCCCCCCCCCCTCCCCACCAGACAACCCTCCTACACCACTGGACACCCCACCCCACTGAACACCCCCACACCCTTGGAACCCCTCCTCCCCCAGACCAGAATGCATACCAGAAAAACCATCATAAGTAGACCAACACAGGAAGTAGAGAAAAATTAAACATTCACATATATAAAATTCATAACAGAAACTGTCAACTTAAAAAAATCCAACCTAAATGACTACCAAATACACAATTACAATGAAAATATTCAAAATTACATTTTACACTAAAAACAACTAATATTCAATCAAACCTATAACATTATTTGGCAATATAACTTGTAAGTGTTTGATGTCTTGAGAAGTATAGGGTTGATGGTCATCAAATAACTACAAATTTAATGGATATTAGTTAATGTGTGTAATGAATAAATCAAATTGAAATATGATGGAAAATTTTAAAAGGAAATCTTACTAGGTCAAAGTCCACAACTATCCCAGTTGTTATTATTTCATACATAAATCTTAACATATAATATCTGCATTCTATGGTGCCTTATGTTTCATGAAAATTCAGTTTGAATGAGTGTAAATTCTATATATTATTTTTATGTAATAAATCAAAATGTACAAATTATAAATGGATTTTTTACCTTCACATTTACATATTTGATCTTCGCAGTCCTTTTCCTTGTGTTTTTTCGAAAGTAGACCCACCCCCTATTAAAAATTAACACGAATGGTGTAAATTTAAAATTAATTATAATATATAAAACTGTTGAGAAATTGAAACTTAATTTTCCGAAATTTTCATAAAACTTTCTCGCACATCACCATGGACAGAGCATATCCAATAAAGTGATTTATTCCTTGGAAAAAAACCCATAACATCAAATGATCACTAATAAAAGAAAATCTAAGGTTATTGGTTTTTTAATGTTAAAAGATAAGAACAATTTTTGAGAGATTTGTTTAATACCAATCACAAAAGGCATCATCCAACATTGTGTGACTATATTCTGTTCAATTCGTTCATTAATATAAAGCATTATTTGTTCCTTATCTAATACACATGCATCAGGGGAAATCAATTGTGGGTCCATGAATCCATATACATCTTTCTGATCATTCTTCTCACAAATTTTATAAAGATACCTAACACAAAAAAGACATAAGTTTACATTTTTAATAAATATAACACAGGGAAAAGATGTTAATACTTACATGGAAAAAAAATTCACAACGTTGGTACCAACTTATCTCTAGTAACAAGCTCTATGTTATCAATTTTCACAATCCCCACAGTTATTGCACGTCCACTCACATGATCTTCCATTGCAAACTCATAATGACTCGCCAACAAATTTGAATATCTTGACAATCTGTCAATACTACTAGAATTTGTATATGATTTCATATCCATTTGTCTTTGATATTATCTATACAGTATTTCTTTACCTTTTAATTATTCCTGTAAAAATAAATAGAAAAATATATTAGTTTTCAAATGATAAAACAACTGTAATAAAAAAATCGAAGATATAACATACATACCTCTATGGCAATGAGTCAAAGAATTCTGGATGGAAAATTTAAAAATGGCCGATACTATGTCCTAGTGTCATCACCTCATCTGTAGGTAATGGTACATGAGCTGATCTATATATAATATCATGTACAGTGACCCTATGATTCCCTACCTCTAATTGTTGAGGATGAAATATATCTCCTATACAATATACCAACACATATGAAACTATATGATGTTGAGGATCATCAACATACAACTCGCAATATGTAGAAAGCTGCGGTGGAGGAGTATGATAAAAAATGGTGTCCGCAAGCTGAAGTGGGAGAGTGGGAGCTACTGGAGGAGGGGAGAATAAATAATGGGGTTTGCAGGGGGAGGTGGAGGAGTGGGAGATGCATTCTGATATTTTCATTGCATGTATGCAAACATAGACTGTACCGACGCTCTAATATTTACCCCCATTGTCGCATTAATATTATGAACTTCAGCATCCAAGGATTCTATTTTTTATTATAAACAACCTCAATTATATAAGCTGAAAATGTGTCAACACTTTTCACACAGATACACATGCCAGATATCATCGTACATGACCAGGATGTTCGGGCTTTCCCAATAGATCATAAAAAATATCATGCCTCCCAGCAGCTGTAAATACCCCTTGTGAGCTCTGCTCATCAAGAGAGTCCTTTATTAATTAATTGAACATTTTGGTAATGATAGAAATTATATGAAGAAAATAGTTAACATAAATAAATAAAATAGATATCTTGCAATCCTCTCAGCTACGATTCTTGATTCTTCCAAAAAATTATTTCCCTTTTTTCTCATCTGAGCAGTCTTCCATTTTTCATGTCTAGATGAAGGGGATGGAGGGGCCACCTCTCAAGATCTTGAAGACTCATCTCTTAGTTTTTGTAATTTTTCCTCCATCATTTGTTCTTCCAAAAATGCATACCCTCCACGAGATAAAATATGAGAGTATACATTTTTTAATTGGATATCATGATGAGATTTCCTTGATTTCTATAAATTATGAATAATAAATCATTAACAAAACATTAATAAGATCACTTCTATAAGAAATATTATAAATTTTACATTTACCTTAAAAAAATGACTATTTACTTCAACTTTCAACAAACTATCTCCATGTGAATTCATCTATAAAAGGATATATACAACATGGATTTTCATGACTCCTATGACAAAAAATGAAATCAGATGAGAGGGTTGATTTGAAATCGCTCCATCTCATGGCAGCCATCGATAAGCATTTATTCCTGAATCCACCAGAGTTAGGAATATCAAATGTCATCTGATAAAGAAGAGGTTAATCATATTATATATACTAGAAATATTTAAATAATATGCAAAAAATAGAAAAATATCATACCAAAATAGTCTCCCACAACTGAGAGATTATCACTTTATCCACACTTCTCCAATCATCATAAAAAATGATTACATTGATCTTACCTTGATTTGATACAAAAATCTTAAAATCCTCACATTTGGACCTCTAGGAATATCATCCTCATCACACTCAACGAGTATCCTTTGATCGTGCATACTTGAAATTGTTAATTTGGGTAAACGTGTGATCACACGTATATCATCTCTTGAACTCTTTCTTGTAATAGGAGCGCATGATGAAGATTGGGGAACATCAATAGGATCATGTGAATGTTCCTCCCCAGAGGTATGACCAATATTCTCATCTCCTGAATCATGTGGTTGATCAACTAATTAATCTGTCATTACACTTCATATAAAAAACAAACATTAGTTCACAAATATATTAATTCAAGTATTTTAATACTACATTAATCAAAAAAGAGGAAATTGTACTATGTTATGTAATAGTAAACATGGTTGATATGGTAAGAATGTTAAACAATGGTAAAGATGGTAAAGATGATCAAGATGGTAAACATGGTAAAAATGGTAAACAAGGTAAACCTGGTAAACCTGGTAAACATGGTAAATTAATTGTCACTGAAAAAAAACTTACAATATCTAACATTTTATGAAAAAAATAAATGTAAACAAGAAATAAACAAATGATACCTGTAATTTTAGGTATGTACAAATGGATTGTTTCCCCAAATTCCTTCGTCGTGATCATTCTATATGGCACAAACCATGTCTTCAACATGCTCATCATTATGTTCTGTTAATCTTTACATGGAGGTAGGGGTCTCACGTAAATCAACATCTTCATCAAATTCAACCTCACCAACATATATTTTTTCCCTTATAAAACAATAGCCCACTATATATCTGATTGATCTACTACAGAGAAAATTTGTTTTTCATGTGTTGCCATTATAAAAAATCAGATGTGTCTTCCAATATATTCAGATTAACAAGTGTCATTCCAAATTCATCGTGTCTGAAACTGTTGTTATTGATAAACCATTTACAGTTAAAAATATGATCTTTAATTTTAAAGTAATCAAACTCCCATATGTCTTTAATCTCTTCATAATATGCACTTTACAAAGAAATTGGGTTTTTTTCCTTAACACTTGAAAAATGCATTGCTTCTGCAAACACCAATACACCACTATTCTGAACTACACTCCTATTGTCCTGAGCTTTAGTATGAAATTTATAGCCATTAATTTCATAACCAGACCATGTTATCACATTTAAACGTGGACCACCCACTATCCATTTTAATGAATCTGATAATTCTTATCTACCAAGAAAGGACTTTTTAAACCATAGAAAAAATGTTTGTTTGTGCTCATTCATAATCCAAATTTCTTTCTTCTTTGTAAGACATTATTTCAACTCATTAATTTGCAACGTGATATACGATTGAGTATCAACTATGTTATTCAATATGTATTATTATAACTTCTTCATCTGTTTAGCTGACAACGATTTGACTTTCAATTTAGGATTCCCCTTTCCCACATTATTAAGTCATTCATGGCGAGATGGAGGCAACCCTATGTGTTGTGATGTAGCCAGGTAGATTGTACAAAACTCTTCAACCTCCTCAGAAATATACTTTTCAATAATGGAGGATTCAGGTCTATATGGATTCTTAACATACCCCTTCAATATTTTCATATAACATTCAAAAGGATACATCTAAGGAAGATATACAAGTCCACAAAGCTTTATTTCTTGAACCAGATGAATAATTAAATACACCATTATATCAAAAAAATTTGGAGGAAAATACATTTCCAATTGACAAAGTATAAAAATTTCATTCTTTTCCAAAATATTCAGATCATTCACATCCATCGCCTTATTACAAATTGAATTGTAAAAATAACACAACTTCAATATAGTCTTTATAACACGGATGTGAAATATTCCACACCATGAAACTGGTAGAAGTTGTTGCATTATGACGTGACAATCTTGAGATTTTACACCTATCAACTTCAAGTCTTTGAATGACACAAAATGTTTTACATTTGAATAATAACCTTGAGGCACATTGATATCATGAAGACACTGAAAAAATATAATTTTCTATCTCTTTGATAATGTATGACAAGACGGGGGAAGAAATTTTCTTCTTCCATTAAGAGTGGGAGCTAACTCCAAAAGTATTCCCATTGATAGAGAGTCTAATCATGCATTCAACCCATCTTTTGTCCTTCCTTTAATATCTAACAATGTTCCAATAAAAAAATCATCGATATTCTTTTCCACATGTATGAAATAGATATTATGTTTAACTTCATGATATCTCCATTCTGGTGGCTCAAAAAATATTGACCTTTTCTTCTAAACATGTCTATCATTACCATATTTTGGTGTCTTTACCAATTTCACATCACGGATTTTCACCCTCTCAAAATACAGATCATGGGATAAAGGTTTTAGAGCAATATAAAATTCTTGTGAGCCATTGAAATACTTTTTTAGTCTTCTATTAGAGTGATCCATAGGCCAAAACGTTTGATGACCCATGTACACTATTTTCCTTCCATGATCTAATTGACAATATGACGTCTGTTGTTCGCAAATTGGACATGCTTTTTGACCTTTAAAACTATATCCAGAGAAATTTCCATATATTGGGAAGTTATTTATAGTGAAAAAAAGCACTACATATAGTTGAAAATATTCCATTTTATAAGAATCAGACACCGTAATACCATCCACTCATAAAAGCTTCAAATCATCTATCAATAGTGAAAAGTAAACATCAATATCATTGACGTGTTGCTTCAGACCAGAGATCATTAAACTCAACATGACATATTTGCACTTCATAAAAACTTCAAGGGAGATGTTTGAAGTTACCAATAAAATAGGCCATGAACTATGTGTGCTACTGAGGATTCGGTATGGATTCATTCCATCTGTGCACAACCCTAGACTGAGATTTCTAATTTCATTTCCAAATGCAGAATACTGCTCATCAATTTTCTACCATTGTGGACAATCAGCTGGATGACGTATTTTTCCATCACATAACCGCTGATCAGCATGCCATCTTATCCTTTTTCCATCAAGTGAATTAGCAAATAAATTTTTGAAACGATAAATTATACGAAGATACCAAAATACCATTGAAGGGATCTTTGTAATCTCTACATCAGCTAGTGATTTTTATTTCACCTTATACCATGATGTCCCACATCTTGGACACTCTGAGAGAAATTTATATTCCTTCTTATATATCATATAGTCATTCAGACAAGCATGCATTATCTTGTATCCCAATCCCATTGGAAATAATATTTTCATGGCCATATAATGTGAATCTGGAAGATCATTATCTTTTGGAAGAATGTCTTTCATCAATTGTAGTAGCTCTGTAAATCTTTGGTCACTCCATCCATGTTTCACCTTTAGGATAATCAATCTTAACATCACCAAAAAACTATAAAATCTGTACAACCAGGATATAATGGTTTTTCAGCATCACCATATAGACGTGCAACTGTCGGTTCTATCTCAATTTGTTCCACTGCAATATCGTGAATCATTTCTTCAATTCCATCGGAGTTTCCATCTAGTGAATCATCATCATCAGTGACATTACAATTAGTTTCACCATGCCAAATCCAAGGTCTGTAGCTCAGACTAAAACCATGACAAATCAGATGATCTTTTATCTCTCTAGTTTTCACCTTTTTCATATTCAATCATTTCAGGCATGGAAAGAAAAAAATGTTACTACATGTTAAATTAAGTTTAACAAGTTCCAAAAAGGCATCAACACCTTCCTCATATTCATTGCTCATTCGATGTGCCATAATCCAAATTTGAATCATTATTAACTATAAAAAAATAAAAATTATACATCTTTTTAAGATAATACAAATATATTTTTACATGAAAAAAATCCTAATTTAAATGTAGAACAATTTTGAAATATAAAAAAATTTATGTGTATTTAAAAAAATATGCTTGAATAAGATTTTAAAAAGTAAATATTGTTAGATATAACAGTTTAAAATTCCATTGAATCAAAGAAAACCATGGGGCCTCTAATGGATGATAAAAATTGGAGAAAATGGAGTAATTATAAGAATGAAATCCAATTTAAAATAAAAACTCGGATGGAGAAAATCACAATGTAAATCCAATCATCATGACACAATGGGGTCAGGATAACTACACATATTTGAAAACCATGACATGGTCTCCCCCATAACCCATAATTTTCTCGTTGGTCGATGACTGGTCAAAATATATATAACCAAATAGAATCATATTAGAACACTAATATCCATGAAACAACACAATCATCATGTCATAATCTCACAAACCATGAAGCAATAGTCAATTCCAATTAACACTTATCCCCCACCCCACTGGGCACCCCTTGGACACCACCACCCCCTTGGAAATCCCCCACAGCCCGGACACCACCCCTCACCCCCATGGACACCCCTGGACACCACCACCTCCTTGGACATCCCCCCACCCCTAGACACCACTCCCACCCCCATTGGACAAACCCTGGACACCACCACACCCTTAGACAGCACCCCCAACCCCTCAGGACACCACCCCTATCTCCTGGACAGCCCCACCCCCCTTGGACACCCCACCCCTCTTGGACACCCCCACCCCTCTTAGACACCACTACCCACCTCCTACCCCCAAGGAACCCCCCCTGGACACCCCCAACCCTCTGGACAGCCCCCCTGAAAACCCCCAAACCCTCGGACAACCCCCACCCCTTGGACATCCCCCACCCCCTTAGAAACCCCCACCCTCTTAGCCCCCTCCCCCCCCCCCCACACACGCATGTATATCCCCCCCCACCACCTCCATGGACACTATAGACACCCCCAACCCTCTGGACAGCCCCCCCGAACCCTCTGGACACCACCCCACACCCTTGGACATCCCCTGGACACGACCAACCCCTTGGACAACCCCCACCCCTATGAATATCCCCCACCCCTTGGACAGCCCCCACCCCTCTAGACAGCACCCACACCCCCTTAGACACCCCTACCCCTTTTGGACACCACCCCACCCCTACCCCCTTGGACACACCCCTTGGAAACCCCTAACACCTTGGAAATCCCCCCACCCTCGGACAACCCCCCAAACCCTTTGGACAGGCCCCCACCCCCTTGGACTGCCCCCACCCACCCCCGAGACAGCCCTCACCCCTCTAGACAGCACCCCCAACCCCCTTTTCACCCCACCCCTCATTGACAACACCCCCTAACTACCCCATTGGACACCCCCTAGACACCCCAAACCCTCTGGACAGCCCCCACCAACTCGGACGACCCCCCAAACCCTCTGGAAATTCCCCCACCCCCTTGGACAGCCCCCCACCCACCCACCCCCTTGGAAAACCCCCACCCCTTCGACCCCCCACACAGACACACCCCTAGACTCCCCCTACCACCTCCATGGACACCCTAGATGGCCCCAAACCCTCTGGACACCACCCAATCCCCTGAATAGCCCCCAACCCTCTGGACAACCCCCTAGAACCATGGGATTTTATCCTCATGCTACTAGTTTTGGCATATCTAGGGATTTTAACCTCAAGTTACTAGTTTTGGCATCATGCCATTATTAAAAATGAGAACCATGAACTGTATCTCCTACTAGTGTAAAATTACCTATTGTTTAATTAATTGTATTTTAATAGAATACAAAGACCTATCATAATCCATGAAAATAAGGGAATTAAATAGTTTATGGAACAACAAAATGTGATACCCAAAATAGAAACAACCAAGGATCCAAAACAAACATTCTACCATGAAAAACTATATATTCTTATAAAATATATCACACTGGTACATGAAATGGGTTTATCACAATGGTTTAGATATAAATTTCAGTAATATATGTGAATGAGATCATTATTTTTCAATGAAAACACATATTACCCAAAATTTAGGGCATCCGCAAAATAAAAAAAATGAAATAGAGGTAGGTGGGGATTTATTGAATATTTTGAGTTGGTCTAATAGATCTGGTGATAATGAATAAGATGATGATAGAAAAACTAGGTAAGAGGGATCCAAATCGAAGAATCTTACCAATTTAAAATAAAAAAATCACAAAATGTAAATATAGACTATACGAAAAAAAACAAACGAAATAAAGTCATGGGAGGCTTAACTGAGTGTTGTGAGTGGATATGATAGATCTATGGAGAGTAAAGATGATAAACAATGATGGAAAAATTATTTTAATGAAATGATATTGAAGAGTCGATTCTAGGTTTTCCGCATGAGAGGGACGAGTCGCAAGTCTGTCAATCAAAAAATCAGAAATGATAATCCATGGTGCGTGATAAATTTTTTAAATGTTTTATAACATCGGTTATTATAAATACATACATTATAAATGTATCAGATACCACATTTTTTACATCGGTTATTTTATAACTGACGTAAAAGAAGTTGCGTATTGGTTTTTTAGTTCGGTTATTCTATAACCGACATAAAAAACACATAAAAAACACAGTTTTTACGTCAGTTATTTTATAACCAACGTAAAAAATATCGTGTGTTGGTTTATTATGTCGGTTATAATATAACTGAAATAAAAAATTCTACGGGTTGGGTTTTTACGTCGGTTATCAAATAACTGATGTAAAAAATTCCTCAGATGTGCCTTTTTTTACATCGGTTATTTTTTTAACGACGTAACAAATTCATTTGATACCTCATATTTTAGGTCAGTTATCAAATAACCGATGAAAAAAATTTACTCTCATTATTTTTTATGTTGGTTATAAAATAACTGACATAAAAAATAACCTATCACAAATTTTCACCTCAGTTATATATAACCGAAGAAAAAAACAGTGATGTTAAAAATGTTTTCTACACTAGTGTCTGAAGGCCTCATTAACATGGATGCTATTTCTAATGAATCATCCACTAAATTTATGTATGAAAAATTCATTTTGAAGATCTTATTTTGGAGTATCGAAAATTTAAATTCTTTAGGTAAACAATGTTGATACCTTCCGAGAATGTGGAAAATATAATTTTTTATTGAATGGTTTTTTATCATTTTTATGAAATTATACTTATGTGGAAGTATTTTAGGTATATTGATTGGCTGGGACATATATATGCCTCTAATTAAATTTTATTGTCAATATATCAAGATCCTAAAATGGTACAAGGTAAGATTTTCCAGATATCAAAGATTAAACATGAAGAATTTCCCAACCAAGGGGATGATATAAAGATTTATCCCAATCTGAATAGTGTAAAGTGGATTTTTCCCTGGAAAAATGATAAAAATTTTCTATTCTTGGATATATTGTACACCATAGAATCTGTCCCTTGATAATGTGGTAGATGAGAGAATTTATCTCAATTTAAAGGTAACATCAGAGGATTATCCAATGGCCAAGATGGTGCATGAGTGATTAGTTTATGAAAATTATATTTTTGGATTTATTGTGTATAACCTTGATTTATTATTTATATACTTATTTTAATAACACATTGGAATAATATTCCATATTTTTATTCATATTCTCATTACTATGTCGTTATCTCATGGATTGTGAAATTTAACTAATGTTTCTATACACATTTACAACATTACTTTTCCCATATGAATTGAATTATTATTTATGATTTGATGGGTATAACATTATTATATATCATGATTATAACCATATACTCAACATATGCTTGCTTATGAAATGCTATTATTATTACATATGGTTTTACGCATATAAACTATATGACCTCACTTATTTCATATATTTTATTTCCTAGGGTAATGAATATGGGTTTAACCATGGGGATGATTTGGACGTAATAATGTATAGTTCAATTATTGAGAAATATTGAAAGCATTTTCAAAATATGTTTTTATGTAGCATGTACTCAAAGGTACTAACCTAATGGATCAATCATGATTTTTGAGATTTTTATGAGATTTTATACTAATGTGAATTTTTTTTATGTTTATACAATTTCATCACAATTGTTATCACCATTAATTTTTAAATTTTTGTTTTTTTTGATACATGCCAAGGATTGTTGGCATGTGGAAATATAGATTATATTAATGGGTTTTTCTATTATTGTCATGGATTAATGTAGTTATATTTGGTAATATGTTTACAAAACATTAGTGGAATCCCTATTAATAATGAATGAGGATACATATTTATATATGATGGAATCATAATGTTTTCATAAAATATAAATTTTATGGTTATCTTAGAAATTGAATCATTTTATTAAATGTAATAGGTGGATATATGTGTGTCCAAAACGAACCCAGGGTAATCAACCAAAAAAATTATAGTTCAGTGTTGACATGCTTCTCCCTCTAGTAAATTTTGAGTGGACTAATACTTCACACAGTGCTAGAAAATCATAGGATACATTCTTTATTATATCAAAATATATTCACTAGCTTTTATAATGTATTTATTTTCAAATTAATTTAAGGTATTGTTTTTAAAAACTATGTGGTAACACATCGTATTGGAGCCTGGGTAAAATAGTATTCTCTATTATGAAATAAGTTTTACATTGTTAAAATGAATGTATAAGAGTTTAAAATTATTTTTTCCTTAGAGAAGATATATTATTTTTGATCTATCATATTCTTATGATAATGTTTTATATATTTTTTATTATCACAACAATTTTTGGTATTTTTATATTTTTTAAATAATATCATAAATATTAATCAGTGAAATTCATGTATATAAAAACCACACTATATTAAAACTGAATAAGGGATCATTATATATGATTGAAAGTTATTGTATATGATTGTTATAATGGGAGAAGGTGTGTTTCAATTCCTTACATATGGGAGTGAGGTTTACGTCTGAATAGAAATTAAATCCTCATACGCTAAGGTATTTTCAATAGAGATTGATATTTATCAATGATATTATGGTATATTATAAAAGGTCATGAGAATTATATGATTCATCGCTAGATGTTTTTTAAAAAAATTCTTCTTTTTGTTATGGATACATATATTTACTGGTATCAATAACCATGAAAATTTATTTTACCAAAATGTTATAATTTTTTATCAAAAAAATTTTAGAGAACACTACTGAGTTATAGATTAATGTTATGATTAATATATTCTTGGTGTTATTTTAATAATAGATTCAATGATTTTTTAGATAATAAATATTTTTAATTATTTATCGCCTTAAAATTATATATTTATATAATTAAAATATGACAAATGATATTTCTAGTATTTTTTATTTTTTGGGATGAATAAATATATTTATTTGTTTTTAATTTAATTAAAATTGATTAAAACATTTAATGTTAAAAACCAATTATGATTTATATAGACAGTATAATAATAAACTGGTTTAAATTCATAGAGAGTCAAATATTTATGATAGAGGTATGCTATTGAGAATATATGCTTAAGATTTATAAATATGGGGATACATGATTGGTTGGATGATTAATATTATGTTGAGAAATATAAGTAACTTGGACTATCCTAGGAGAGTAAGGTAGACGCCATATTATATTCAATATACAGAATATAGGATATGTTATGATTACACAAAACTAATTTCTTTGGTGATTAATGAATAATGTTTTCATGATGTTGTGTATCTAAGAGGGATAAATCTATCGACATGCGATTTAAGACTCATTAAATCTAAACTATCTTTAGTTGATTGTCTCCCACCCAACATAGAACAGACACATCAAAGAACTTAAATGACCCAACCTATTGTAAGAACATAAAGAATATAATTATAATTACATATAAGATAGTACAAAATTAAAAATTACTATATGATTTGTTTTTTGAAAAATGAATTCCTATCAAAAAACAATTTAAAAAATGCATAATGAATTACCCTAACAAATTATACTATTAAAAATAATACGTTTTTTATAATTTGATATATTTATATTTTTAAACTTTTAATACAATTTTTAATAAATTTTGAAATGAAATGATATAATATTTAAAATAGTTTTTATATAAAAATTAATTTTTTTTAATAATAAACATCTTTCAATATAATTTCTATTTTATATATAAATAAAAAATTATATATACTGTATAATGCTGACTTAATATAAATAACAACATTTTATTTTTTATAACAAAAAATTATTTTATGGTTAATTTTTTGTTTCTTTGAAAATATTTTTTTTTGGTGAATAATTTTAAATATTTTATGTAAAAATAACATGAATTTAATGAAATCATTAGTATAAAATTTTTAATTAAAAAATATGAGACATTTTTTAATGAATTTTTATTATTTAATCAATGAATTTTAAATTTTTTTGAAAAAAAATCATTTATTTTAAAACCCCATATTTGAAATTTTATAATATATGATATCCTAAAAAATAAATTGTTTTTAATACATTCTTCATTACGTAAATTAACTATTTTACATCTTCTTGAAATTATTATGTTACCATGTTTTTAGAATTTTCAATTAGTATTTTAATGTATTTAATAATAGAAATTGCAATATTTGGTATAAAAGATACATTCTTTAGTGAAAACTAGTTACTTCAGTTAATATCAAATTATGTAAAAATAGATTAACAAAGAAGGAAGGAAAAAAAACATTTTGAAAACATGTGTTGGAATTGGTGGTGGTGGCCTTTCATTGACATAAGTCTACCTAGATCCATTAATTATATATTTTGTATGCTAACACATTGATATTAACTGTAACACATTAATAATTTATGAAAAATATATTTTAATTTAATAATAACATTCGTCACACACAACATCGAGTTTTAGGGAACCATAAAATACTATTAGTCTTGATATTTAAACCTAAATATTATTACCATTCCATTAAATTGTTGTGTATGAATATTAATAACTATATTATTAAAATAATATGTTATTCACATTAAAAATTAAATTACATTTTTTATAAATTTATTTGAAATGAAAAATAATGATTTTTATGTATATGAAATATTTTTCCGGAATACAATATTTAAATACAAGACATGAATTTATATAAAAATTATAATTAGAAACTATTTTTTATTAGTTTGAATTTAATTTATATAACATGTATGCAATAAGAAATTTTCATTCGGCTCACATTTTATCTAATCATGGGAAATTAATAATTCAATTTTTATGTTTAACAAATTTTTTATAAATAGTTGTTTCATCATGTTCGGTAATAGTTTTTATAAATAATTTATTTCATTAAATTAAAATTTATTTCAAGAATTAATTTCATTTTTGGATTTATAACTTAAAATATAACATACAATACTTTTTTGATAACATTTTGAAAAGATTATTTTTTGATGAATTCTGAAAAAACTATGGTTTTTACTGAAAAATTAAACATCAATTAAAGTTTTTACAATAATAAATTATATTTAAAAAAAGATAAAAAAAATTTCAATTCGATTATAATTAATTTAATTCAGTTCACTATAATGAGTTTAATATTGATATTTTATAATAAATTTTTGTATATAAGAACAATTTCTCTTTTGAAAACATCTTTTTCATCGCATCTAAATAGTTTTATATTATATTAAATTATTCCACTTGTTTTAATTAAAATATAAAATTGATTAAATATTTGTTATATTTAAAATATATATTTTATAACATTTTCCAATTATTTATAGGTCAAATATATTAGTAAAAAAAATAAAATTTTATATTATATAGTTATGTTTAAAAAAAGGTTTTGAGTTCCCATAATAATTTGTTAAAATTTATTTTCAAAAAAAAAATATAATCATAATATAAAAAATTTGATTTATTATTTTTATTTTTGGGTTAAAAATTATCTAATCACGATTATTTGTAATATAATATTAAGTTTTAATTTTTCTTGGTAAATAATATGTTACCAGTTATCATGAAGAAAAAAATAAATGGTAAAACTATGTAAACATAGAGGTCACAGAACAACACTTTTTAAAAATGTTTTTTTGGTTGTCTTTCTAGAACATATCTATATTAAACTCATTTAATAATAATATTTGGAGGAATAAGTCATTATAGTGACTGCTCATTATTGAATAGTTTTGGGTATTAACAAAAATCACCTCTTTTTAAATATAAAAGGGGACCTAGACCCCACATTTCATCACACAACATAAGTTACAAGTCTTAATAAAAAACTATAAATCCCACCTAACATTGATAGAATTATTATATAAATTATGTAAATCACAAATATCAAATCCAAAAGTCCTTAAAAAGTGATCCTAATTTCATTTTTTTAATCAAAGGGAATATTCCTCATTAATCAATGTTTTTAACTCTTCTCCTACCAACGTTAGTTATTTACAAAAAATACAATATAATAATAGTAGATTAAATAATAAACTAAAATTTTATTATGTTCATTTAATTAATTATATTCATCACCACATCCATCATACTATAAAAGAATTCATTGATCTTTTTTGTGGCATACTACTACCTAACAAACAAGTGTAATTTGTTTTCTTTCACCGCATTTCACAAATGGATACTACGATTGATTTAAATTATTATTTGAGTTTAATAACACAATTATTCTTATATAATTGTATGGTCTATAATACCATCTTATTTTCCATTCATTATTAATGTGATAACGTAACTCATGTTTATAGAATACTACCACATTATTAAAAATTTTGATTTATTTTTCACACGTGAAATACACATAAGGAACTAAGGAAAAATTTAATAATAATTTATGATATATTACAAATCATAATGTTTTTTAATGGTGATATACTATATAATATTATTTTGTTCCTCTCATCGAGAAAATGGAAATTGTATTCATATGTACGTATGGTCTACCATCTCCAAAAATGCTATCACTGATTTTATATCTTGAAAATTTCTAGATAAATATATATATATATATATATATATTATATTATATTTATAAAATTTTTAAAAAATATGGATATTACATATCCATAATCAAATAAATGACCAAAACATAAAAAACCAAAACATAAGGTATGTAATTTTTAGTATCTATTTTATTTTTTGGGACAAATATCCCACATCAATACACTTTTACTTATTTGGAGAATATAACTACACATTAAAATTTTATAACAATAATATAATTTATTTTGTACTATTTTATTTTGTATTTTTTTTTAATTTTTAAGGGAACATATTATTAAAATGTTATAAAATTTTTATGTTTTTTTGTTTTACATAATGTTTTGTATGAGACATGTCTTATTCAACACATTATTTTTTTATGTGATGTATATACATTCAATGAATATATTTTATAGTCAATATGAAGATGAATAATACATATAAATATGAATATATTGTTCTTTATTTCATGGGACTTATGATTCAAAAGATAATAAGTGGAAAACGATTAAGTCTATAATCTCATAACATAACGAGATTGATTATGATATGCCAAAAATTATGATATAGTATTATATACCACAAAATAAATATAGGTGATTTATTATACAATAATTGTTTTTGGAATAACATTTATCTATACATTTTCCAATAAAAAATTATTAATGACAGTAAATCAATGTTTGGAAGAATGGGCCTATTTATTTTCCTCTTTAGTCTAAGACTCTTTTTATTTGATACATATGATTCATAAATGTGTATTAAGTAACATTTTTTACTATTTTAAAAATTCTGTTAGAGAAATAATTAATATATTTTCAATATTTAATAAAAAAAATTGAAAATATATTATTTAATTTTATCAATATATATAAGTAATATTTGTTTTAATGTTTATTGTTTGAATGGAATTTTCCTAAATAATGATATATAAATGATTGAAATATAAATTTATATGATTACAATTTTACTTTAATATGAAGGTATGTTGAAATTTTGTAATCAAATTGTAGTCTTATAATTTTATTTTCAAAGTGAAAATGCTATTGTCTCCAATTACACTTCCAAGTGATCCTTGATAATAATTTTCCATCAATGATTACATAATTTGATTTTATATATTATTTACTAGGGATATGATCCAATTGTAGCATTCGTATAATTTTTTTCATGCATTATAACTATTATTTAGAGGTTTGTATGAAACCTATAAGATTTCATCTAGTTTTACTATGAAGAATTTAAATGACGGTTATAAGAACCATTTCTATTATTTGTGTTATGTAATGATGGAGTGTTTACTATAGAATTTTCCTTTCATGGTGCATGATAAGATTAATGTTTTAAAACCATAGGTAACACATATTTATAGTGTCATTATGTGATTGTGGTTACATTATAACCCATTGTGGTGGTTAAAATTCAACAAATAATGTTTGTGATATTATAAGAAAGGATTGGGGAACCTATATATCCCTCCAATGAAATAGGTAATTTTTTATATCTCCATTAATAATTATAGTTAACATTTCAATTTTATTACCCTAAATGTTAAGCATTATTCTAATATTGATAAAAAAATTGGAAAATAGTGATGATTCATGATAATTTATAAAATGGAAAACTTCTGATAATGCGTGATCTGTTATGAAATGAATAATATATTTGAATTCATGATCACTTATGAATTTTTTTACTTAATTATTAACAAAGAAATTTTAAATGGGTTTGATAATTATGATGGTTCCACAGATTTTGGAAATAAACATATTGTTCACCATTTATTAATGATTATGTTTCAGCCTTATGGTTCATTTAATTTTAAATGATAATTTTTAATTCAATGGATCTTGTTTACTATCAATGATAGATTATGTTTTCAAATTTTATGTTATATTCTTAAATGCATTTTCATTTTTTATCTTAAAAATTCATATTATAATATATTTATATCATCTATGTTTACCATTACATAGAATATTATATTTTAAATTCTTATGATTATATTTCCTTGTTTATGAATAATGGTTTTTATTTGGAATGACTGTGATGAGTGCTAAATGGGATGATAATTATGGAAAATTTTGATTAGCAATCATAGAATAAAAATATTACATAATTATCCTTCAAAAATAAAAAATGTTATAATACATGGGCATGTATACATTATACTTATTTAATATTCATCTATAACACATTAATACTTATTTTTACAAATCCAATACCACTATAATTGGTATCATGGAAATGTTTCAGTTACCTTAATAAAATAGAATTAGAAAATTTGGTGAGTTACTAAAGGATTTGTATGAGAATATGTATATTGATACACTAATAATATATGTATATTATCATGGTAATTTGGTGAAGGATATAGGTAGTGGTTTACAAGATATTAAATCAAACTATAGATACTCTAAATTGATGTGGTTATATCAAACATAAAATAAGGGGTACTATAACTGAAATGGGTTAAATAATTTTTTATTAATCATTACGTTGTGCATGATAAATAGACTTACTCCACACCAGGTTTGAAAATTCCAAGGGATATGTTATGGAGATTCACAAACTCTTTATGAACCGTATTATTGATTTTCTATTTATGATGAACATTAAGTATCTAGGGGAATCCTATGGGGTATTTTATTGAAAATAGGTGTCATGATTTAGACATGTTATAGAATATTTTCCATAACTATATGGGTTCCAACTATGTATATTATTTATCACACTACAATTTTTGGTTTTAATCAATATATGTATAAAGCTGGAAGAAGGTTAATTTTCAATGTGATAGATAATGTGTTAATGAGAAACCAAAAAATATGGTTGATAGTGTGATGTAAATTGTAAATATTCCTACACATTTCTACAATATATGATTAAAAACATATAAATTAACCACATAACGGACTCAAAAAAGAATATATGTATAGATTATGTGTAGAGATGGGGTTGTGGAGACCACGGTGGAAAAAATACCATGTTTTCTATATATCATGAATATTGGAAGAGCCACATAAAGGAATGTATCAATCAAAAGAGTATAAGTTTTATGTTGGTATATGAAGAGAAAATTTTAAATTATTTATTTGGAAAAATTAATACATTAGTCAAAGAATTGGATAAAAATAATAATTCTCTGTAAGAATCATCTACATCTGAATGTTTTAGATTATGAATTTATTGGAAGTATGTAAATCTATGCTCTATGGGTGATGCCCATGAAGAGGATCAACATGGTGGTGAATGTGAATGTTTTTTTGAATGTGATATTATAAAGTAAGTATAAAATGAATAATGTATAAAAGAATTACATGGTGAATCATATTTAATGGATTAATAATGAACTGGTATGAATGAAGTGTTCTTTTATTGGAACATATAAATCATATTATGTTAATTATGAAATATATAATAATTTATCTATGGAAATTTTTCATTAAGTATTTTTAGAATATGTTAAATATAACTAATGACCTAAAATGGGATTTACCAATAAACATTTATTAAAGGGGAAAATTTATTATGAGTATGATACCATATAAAATGTTATTATATTAGAAGAACGGTGTTTAGTCGGGATAAAGAGATTATTTATTTGATAATATAAATAAGATTGTAATGATGAACATGTAATAGATTAATGATTTAAAAATAAATTGGTTTTTGACAATTTAGAGCTACTTTAGGATACTTGGTGGAATTTTCTTAGGTATAATATTTAAATTTAGTGTCCATATTTGTTATATTTTTGGGTTTAGAGGGATCTTTTGTTTAAAAATTATGGAATGGGTTTAGGTGGACACTATATGTAGTTTTATGGATTAATTTATTATTCTATAATATAATTATTAATACATAATTGAAAAAATATGATATCTATTTTGCTTTTTAAGATGCCTTGAAATTGATGGAATAATCTATAATCCTTTTTTGGATCTTGTGATCAATTAGTGATTCTGTTAAGAAAATTTCATTTTTAATTCATGGAATATGCGACTAAGTGGAAATTGATCAAAGAACAATTAAATGATTATATTTCTTTATGAAATGTAAATAAATCAATAATATATTTATTTAAAAGTTTCCTATCATGATAGTAAAAATCACCCCAAAATAGGAAAAAGTATTTTGGGAAAAAAATATCATTTAACATTCATTTCTTCTAAACAAAGTTTCATTTAAATCATTATATATTAATACAAATGTGGTTGATAACGTTTTCCTTATCATGTAGTAGGTCATATTGTATCAGTAATTATTTAATATTGATCTTCTATATGTCCACATCATCGACTAATAATATCCATTTTGGATATTTTTTATTATTCTCGATAACCAACATATTTTCACATTACCTCATATTATAGAGTAGTTTTATAAAATCATTGATGATATTTGTTTTTTTATAAATTAATTATAAATTCTAAAATACTTTATTTCCATAAAATTTTTAATCTTTTTAGGATTTTATTTATCTAAATGTGGTTAAATTAAACGCAATAAATATTTCTGAAACAAAAATTTAAAAATATTAATTTCTTTGATAACTTCTGTTACGTGAAACATAATGTTTTATGGAACACTGGTATTATTTAAATATTATTATTTATAATTGACAAATATATAATTACAATTAAATTGGTGAATATAATTAATTCCAAATAATTTTTGAAATTTATATGTTTTATAAATTAATAAAATAAATTAATTTTTAATTCAATTATTGTAAATTTAAATGCGATTCAAATGTGGAAGAATTGATTTTTTTTAAAAAAGTATATTTATTCCATCTAATTATGTGTATATAAATAAATTAAAATTTCAATATTAGTGAATTATTTGAAGTAATTTTACTTATGTTATTCTCAACTACATATTATCATTTATCTAATATTTATTATAAGAATGGGATATATTAAAAACTAAATTTATGTTTAAAAAATCTAATTTTTTCCAAAATGAGGTTTTTGGTGTTCTACAAAATTATTTCAATTTTATTTTTCATTTTTCATAAATACATTTGAAGATTTTGTTTTATATGTGGAACGTCAAAATTATTTTGTAGTTATATTTTTATATTTTTATAAATAAATAATTTTTATAAGAATAGTGAAAAATATTTTATTTTATTGAAAACTACATTTTTTATTTTTGTATTTAAGATGATAAATTCTATTTTAATGTGGTCAAATAGTATAATTATTAAAATTATAATATTATTAGTTAAATTTTTCTTATTTTAATTAATTTAGTAATAATTATTTTTAATATCTTTATATGCAAAATAATATTTTCTCTTTCAAAAACCACCCTTTCTTCACATTTGAGGGGTTTATTTTAAAAACAATTCTTCTATTATATTGAATTAAATTTGATAACATGAATTCTATATTTTTAACTAGAATATTATTTATTATATAATTATATTCAAATTTAATTTTTCTCATAAATATTATTGAAATAATAAAATAATTAATTAATGTGCTTTAGGTTAAAATGTTGTTTTTCATTATACAAATGCATGTGTCAAAATTAATTTTAAACAAAAATAGTATCATTACTTAATAAAATATATTTCATATTTATAGTTATTGGGAATGAAATATATTATTGGGATAATTTTTAGTTTATTCTAAAAGGAAAAAATACAAAGGTAAATAAAAAGAGGTTAGTTATCATACTTAACAATGAAATGGTAAAAGTACGTAAACATATAGCACAACGAATAATTTTTATTAAAACAAATGTATTATTTAAGGGTTTTATTGATCATATAACCCCAAAATTCATTATTAATCTATTTTGAAGAACATGGAATTCTATTTAAATCACTTTATTTAGTAGTTTTGTGTGATTATTAATTTTCTACTCCTCCACAATTACAAAAGTGGACCTCCTCCCCTTACTTATCCACACATCATAAGAAAATTTTCTTGGAAAAAATAATAAAAATCACTTCCAAAATCATTTTCATCATTATATTGATTATATTATTTGAAAAAATAAAATCATATAGTCCTCAATGTTAAATCTAAATGGGGGTTTTCTGGGAGAAGGTGACTGTTTTATATAAACTATTTCTTTTTAGTTATTCACTAACCTCTTACATTAAGTAATAAATAATTCAAATATAATAAAAAAGTATATAACGTATAATAGAATGTTTTTAGGTAAATGTAAAAAACTATATCCATATTCTCTTCCATCATCTAGGAAATGAAACCATTGATCATGAGTAATATAGACTACCACATCACAAACCAATGTAATTCCTATTACAAGTATGTCTATCAATGAAGATAATATTAATGGATTAAAATTATATATGAGATATTTATATCATGGTTACCCTTCTATAATTATAATTTCACATAGAAATTCAGATTTTTTATTTTGTGGGAATACAATAACATTGATCCTATATTTGTTGGACTAATACATCAAGAAGCATTGTGATGTCTTTTTCATTTATGATTTACATGGAAGGTAAAATGGATATATTTCATGATTATGGTAGATATAAATATATATACATGAAATTTTAAAAAATATTGAATTTATATATATTGTTTAATATCATTTTCCCATGCCCTTTGAGGAAATGGAACCATCGTTCATCAGTATGCACAACAAACTTTCTACATCAATAATGTAATTCATTTTTTATCTCTAAAATTTACAGACTAATTTAAATAAATATATATTGAATATATATGAAATTTAAATCATGGTACAAAATATTTATATTTTGAAACAATTGTCAATGAAAAATTACTAAAAATACATAACCAAAATAGACCTAAAAACAACACATTTATTACCCAAAACAAGATTTTATCCCAGAATAATTAATTAATCAGTAAAAAAGGAGAAAATGTGAATCACATTGGGTATCAAATTTATGTGTATAGATATAGATAATATTTATAATAAACCATTATTTATTATTCTGGTGGTATGAATGTGTATGAAGAAATACAAGACATGTAGTTAAGAATATCAAACCTCTCTTTTGTTTTTCGGAGACCTATGTCATATCCAAAATTAATTGTTTTTAGTGTTTATATTTTTTATTTAAAAAGATATATCATGAATATAAATTATTAATTATATTAGTTGATTGTTTAATATAATTAATTCATGGGTACTTTGAATAAATTTTTAGCAATATAATAAAATAATTTTGGTTGACTTTTTTTGTGGTTCAAATGCCTTATAAATTTTTTTTATTTGTGTTGTTTATTTAATATAAATGAGTTTATTTTTTATCAATATAATGAAAATTATGTTATATACATACCCATGTGGTGTGATTTCTTTCACAGGTATTATAATTCAATTGATTACTAAGTGGTGATGGTTTAATGTCAAAATCCCATATTATAACAGTATAGATTATGAAATGATACTAATTTTGAGAGGTACTGATCTAATTCAAAATAAAATAATTTATTTTCCACTTAAATAATTTTATATAGAATATATATGTTTAATTTCAATTATTTTAATTAATATATTTTATAGACTAAAAACATTTGTTAAGAAATTTCATCATTCATTCTCTCTTGGATACAAAAATCTTTCACATACATATCTTTATTTTGAAAAAGTTATAATGTATGTTTTTCTAAAATCATTACTATATGTCTAAAGATATTCTAATCCGTATTTTTATTTTTTTTAGAAATAATTCCAATAAAATTTTCAAGTCATAAATTGAAAATTTGGTAGAACAATTTATTATTAAAATTATAAGATGAACCAAATTTTTAACCTTCATTATAAATAAATTATTTTAAGATTACATTAGATGTTTCCAATTTTAATTGTGAAAGAAAATTTTTTCGATATATTTTATGAAATTTTATTTTTAATTCTTTATTTTTAAATTGGATGTGCTATATTCTTCAAGGGAAGTTCTATATGATCATTGACAATAATATTCTATAAAAGATGATGTCATTTGTTTCAATATATACATTTTTTGGGATATGATACAACCATACCATCATAATTATTTTTCTGTATGGTCTATGATTATAATTAAGAGATGTTGATGAAACTCATTTATTTTCCTCATGGAATTACATAATGAATTGATGATATTATTGTTATAACTGTTTCCCTAATATGGTTTATGATGTGATGAAATGATTCTGAATCCCATTTATTTTCATGGTTCATGATATGAACAATTTTGTACTATCTTGTATCATGCTTATGTATTGTTTTCATTATGTGATGTTGGTTACATTATAAAAAATGATTATGTTTATTTTAGAACCAAACATAGTTGTAACATTATATCATAGTATGGGGGTGAATATATCTCCATATAATATAATGGGTGTTGTTTTAATCTCTTGATAAAATGATTGAAAAACGATGGAAAAATTAATGATGTGAGTGACTTATATAGGAAATATGTATCTATTCTTAGTCCAATATAAGCAAGATTTGAAGATGCCTGATTCTCTACAAAATGGGAAACATGTGATGATTCATTATATGTTATGAAATAAGGAATATGTTTTTATTCCTAATCTATTATTATTTAATGGTATTAGTTATTAAAAAAGAAATATTTCATATTTATGGTGGCTTCATGCTTATATGAAATAAATATATGGTTCAAAATTGATTTGTGATGTTTTTTCACTATTATGGTTCATGTATTTTAAAATAATAATTTGTTTTTTCAGTGATATTTTTCATGATCAATGTTTAAATTTTTGTTAATAGGGAAAATTTATATTTATAATATCATGAAACTATAATTATATTATTATTTAATATTGTCATCGATTGATATATATAATTTGTTTCTTTACTAAGAATCTAAGACCACACTTGTAATGGCCGAGACCTCTCCAACCCATTCCTTTGTCAAAAAGAAGGATACAAAGTGTTATCGAGGGTAAAATGGACTTTTTCCCACACTTTCCACAATTTAGAAACTACACGCCGTGTAGTGTGAGTACACAGTGTGTACCCCCTCGCCGGGTATACCCCGTGTTCAAGGCCGTGTCCTTGACGAGTGAAATAAATGGGTACACGCCCTGTACCCCAAACTACACACCGCGTAGTCCCTCCCTGCGTACGCGTTACCTTCAAACCGTGTGTTGAATAGTCAACGGCCGTGTGCTGTGTTGGATCCGTGTCCTTTCTGCGTGAAATAATTGAGTACATTCCATGTAGCCAACACTACACACTGTGTAGTCCCTCCCCGCGTATGTGTTACCCTCAAACCGTGTGACGGCCGCGTGCCGCGTTGAAGGTTGTGTTGGAAGCTGCATTGTGACCGTGTGAAATGGCTGAGTACACACCGTGTACCATAAAGTACATGTCGTGTACTTTTTTATTTCTCACCTTTAAAAGGAGGGGTCCCCTCCTTCTTTTTCAACTCACCCCTCTCCTCCCCATTCCTCCGAGCAGAGCTCTCCCAAGAGACTCGAAGTATCATTTTCTTCTATAACTTTTTTGTCTGAGCTCCGATTTATGACTCGTCAGTGGCCACAGGATTGTAAAAATGAGGCAGAACATATGAGCATGTATCTGTTGTATTTCCTTTATCCTTTCCTTTACAACTTCTACATGAGGAGGTTTTTCTGGGACATGAAAAAAGTGACGGACACCGATGGAAGTCTTCTAAAGTTGATCTAGGGAAGCGTTGTGATCATAACATGTTGGGATGGGGATCTTCCTTCTTTTCTCTCTAAATTATGCATCATGAGGGGTGGGTGTCCTCTTGTTTATGTGAAACACATTTGAATTGGTTTAATAAAGATAATAAATGGCTTGTATAACAGGTATGAGATGTTTGTGAATGCAGTTACTTTATTTATATCTTGTGATATTATGTCGTGAATTGAATAGGCTTATGCCTGCTGAAAATCACGATCGTTGGGGGCCCTTTCTTTCATAATTAAATGTTTCCCTATCTTTCTAGACCATTTTTGTGAATGGACCCTTGTGGAATGTGGAATTTGGTTAATCACGGAATGTTGGCTGATTAAAATATGGAACCCTTTTGTGATCACCACGGTTAAACAAAATGTAATAATGAACAAGTGGGTGTTTTCTTGGATACGTGGCATTTGATGGGGGTTTTTTAAGGGTTGTTTTGGATCAGGTGAGAAGCGGGGTGCAATCGTTTGGTTGTGGGTTGGTTTAAATTCTATGTTGGTGATGGGCAGCGAGGTTGCGATAAATTGTATTAAAGGGATAATTATGTACGAGTTTTAGTGTGTTTGTGGTTGTGGTGGTTGGCAGTGGGGCTGCAAGAATGGGTTTGAATGTGAACAAATTTTGGGTTGTGAATAATAAATAAAAAGTGGATGATTTAATGAATGGTGGGGCATGGTAATGGAATGGGAATAAAAATCAATGGGTTGGTTTGTTAATAAGAAGGGACTTGTTGTGCTGCTTGGGTTTTCCTAACTTGATTTGTTGATGGCAGGGATATGATTCATGAATGATTGATATGGTTGGTTGTAGTTGTTTTCTTAGTAGACAAGGAACTAAATAAACTAATTCTGCTGAAACGTGAAAACCTAAATTGGGTTGGGGTTGTTTGTTGTGTGTATTCTTCATAGTATCAATGCCGAAGCACGTGCTCAGTTTCTCTATTTAGAAGCCATAGGTTGGGCTGTGCGTTTGTTATACATATATATATCTGTATCTTTTGTGATTTATCACACCCCACCCATGTTGAGTATTTAGTGCCGAACACTCCCATTTCATGGGAGAGGGTGTTTTCTCCTTAGTTACTAGCTCCTTCTTACTCCTTATTCCCTAGGCAATGATGTCTTGAGGAGACGTTACACCTAAGACCCTTCAGGTAGGTCTCGATTGGGGTGGTTTTAGCCCAAGTCTCTTCAGGTAGGTTTTACTATTTCCCATGAATCTTTAGGATGAGGCCCAGGTGTGTGCGGGCGGGATACATGGTTTTGAGGCCCAGGTGTGTGCGGGCGGGATACGTGGTTGTGGGGAACAGGTGTTTGCGGGCGGGATACATGGTTTTGAGGCCCAGGTGTGTACAGGCGGGATACGTGGTTTTGAGGCCCAAGTGTTTGCGAGTGGGATGTGTGGTTGTGAGGCCCAGGTGTGTATGGGCGGAAAGAGTGTGGCAACGTCAGGACGTTCTCCGTTAGGAAGAGTAGCTAACTAGTGGGAAATGGTGCGGGGTTCCCAATAATCTTGTTCTTATATCCTACTACATGTTGTGATTGTGTTTTGGTGAGTGTGGCTGGTGAGGTTGGGTGGATAGAAATCCTGGTTATGTTTCTTCTATTGTTATCACGGGACATTAGGATGTCTCCCCACTTGTGCACAAGATCATTAGGTTTCCCTACTGAGTATACCTGTATGCTCACCTTACGTTTACTTTTTGGTTTCCAAAAGGACTACCAGGGCCGTGCAGGACCCTCCTAGTCGGACAGTTGGAGTTATTGAAGTTGATGTACTCTTTTTTTCTTTTGGTATTGTACATTGAGCTTTCTTGAACTTGCACCATGTTATAAAATTGTTTAAACATGCATGTGGGATTGGTTTGGGATTTTTTCTATACACTTGTTCTTGTCCTTTTTGGTGGTTTACTTGACCATTTTCCCGGTCATAAATAATATAAAAAAAATTGTAATGCCTCTTATATTTGTGAAAACTCATACCCTTGGTGCTAGTCACCACCCCAGGGCCTACTGGAGGTGGGACTTAGGGGTCATTATCTCCCTTCCACCATTGCCTGCTCAGGAGGGGCATCTTTGGTGGGAGGGGGTCATGACAGAATGGTATCAGAGTGAGGATGATAGATAGGATGGAGTCTGGAGTTAGGAATAGTGAGGATTGCATGGGATGGTAGGGAAACATTGTTGGATAATCTTGGTGCGTGACATAGGCCAGGGAGAACCGGCTTGGACACGAGATTTTAGGGGCCCCCGTGATCCAATGCAAGGACTCTAAGCCTATAGAATGACTAAGTGAGACTACATTGATTGTAGGTTAGAGACCCTATTGAAGGTACATGCATCATCATGATTGTGTTTTACTTGATTTGGGTGTTCTAGGAAATAAATTTCCATAAAAATGATAAAATAAAAACATGGGAAATTTCCTTACTACTTGGGCATAGGCGACCTTTTTTTACCGTATAGTTATGGAACCTGGACATCATCCCCAGGTAGCTTAGACAGCCAAGGCCCCGTAGATTTAGGTGGTCGATCAGTTGAGGATTGACCGAGAGGAGGAAGATTTCCAGTGGCAGAAGACTCTCCGCTATTTCCAGCGACAGACCCACAAGAAGTACGAGGGCAGTACTTCAGATATAGAGAATTATGGGAGGCTTGAGGAGATAGGGATCACGTTTAATAGGATCCGTGCTCTGAGGGAGTACTGGGTTCCCCTAGCAGTCTGTCAGTTGAGAGGGGAGGCGCGTTAGTGGCGGACGATCTACCTCGGAGAGAGGACAGAGACAGAGCTTCCATGGGCTGACTTTGAGAAGGAATTCCGAGAGGAATTCCTTTCTTCCATGATCAAGGTGGAGAAGCAGCTAGAGTTACTCTCCCTTCAGAAGGGGAGAATTTCAGTACAAGTGTTGGGGATCAAGTTCAAGGATCTCATGAGCTTTTCTCTGGATCTCTTTCCGGATGAGGAGTCTCGGGCAAGGCGTTTGGAGGAGGTGCTTTATCCTTCACTCTAGTATGATGTCACCCCCTTCACCCTTCCGACATACATGGAATTACAGAAGAAGGAAAAAGTTGTAGAGAGGATGCACTCGCTGGGAGGTTCACCATGTGAGGGGATCCATCCAGGTTCGACGAAGGGGAAGGCAGTCAGCAGTAGGCCTCCTGCGACGGGACCTTCCAGGTTCAGGCCAGTGTGTAGCAGGCCACAGCTATTCCAATTCAGATCTTCAGGTCCTCGTCCCTTTTTCATGAGCCCAGGTCCGAAGTGTGTTTCTTTTCAAGGTTTCGAGCACATTCAGAGTCGGAGCCTGACACGAGCTGAGTACGGTGGATGTGGGCAGGTTCAGCGCCCACCTCAGCAGCAGTAGTTGCCGGTGAGGCCCTTCCAGCAGCACCAGGACCATGCTCCTTCGAGGGAAGGAATTGAGGGAGGAGGTTTACCTCAGGGTGCTCCTCAGGGACCTCGACTAGGGTGTGGTCGAGGAGGTGGTCAACATCAGATAGGAAGAGGAGCTGGGCGTGGACAGTTGCATGCAGCAGAGTTGATAGCTCCGACAGGACTAGAGGTGGTGCAAGGTACAATTTGTTTTCTCAGCACTCTCGTTTCTGTGTTGTTCGATTCGGGAGCTTCATAATCCTTTGTTTCACTTGGTCTAGCCCATGATTTTTGACTAGACGTAGAGAGACTTTCCATACCCCTGGTGCTGAGTACACTAGTTGAAGGGAAGACCAGCGTATCTTGTGTTTTCCAGGGATGTGGGCAGACATTGGGACTACCTCGATCTAGTGGGGACCTTCTTTTCCTACAGATGCATCCATATGATGTCATGCTAGGCATCGACTGTTTGTTTTCTGTTAGTGCCATTATCGACTGCTTCTGAAGAAGGGTCGTGTTCTCCGATGTAGATGGGCAACATGTAGCTTTTTTTGGCGAGATGAGCTATCAGGTGGGAAGCTGGCATGTGAAGCCTCTCCTTTCCTTGTTAGGCAGGTTATCAGTGGTTCTAGATGATACATAAATTTTGGATGTCTTGGATGTTGTTGGGGAGTTCCTCGATGTTTTTCCCCAAGAGGTTGTGACTCTACCCCCCCCCCCCCCCCACCCCCCCCCCCCCACGACGTGACGTTGAGTTCGGGATAGACTTATAGCCTGGTTACCATTCGATTTAGATGGCCCCTTATCGGATGGCACCTTCAGAGTTGCGAGAGTTGTGGATTCAGATTGACGATCTGATAGAGAAGGGTTGTGTTCAACCCAGGATATCGCCATGGGGTGCTCTAGTTTTTTTCGTGAAGAAGGAAGATGGTGGTCTCAGGATTTGCATTGAATATCGAATGTTGAACCCGGTAATAGTCAAGAACCATTACACCCTTCCAAGGATAGATGATATCTTCGACCGATTGAGGGGATCAGGTTGGTTTTCAAAGATTGATCTATGATATGGATATCATCTGCTGAGGGAAAATGACAGTGACATCTTGAAGATGGCTTTCAGGTGGAGGTATGGGCACTTCGAGTTTGTAGTGATGTCATTTGGAGTTACGAATGCACCAGCTATGTTCATGGGGCTTATGAACATTGTCTTCTGAGTGTTTCTGGACCAGTTCATCGCTGTTTTTATCGATGAAATCATGATCTACACAAGATCAGATAAGGATCACGTTGAGCATCTCAGGGTAGTCTTGGAAGTCCTTCGACACCACCAGCTTTATGGTAAATTGTCGATGTGTAAGTTCTTGATGCAAGAAGTACACTTCCTTGGGCACGTAGTGTCTCAGCATGGAGTGTCAGTGGACCCGTCGAAGGTGGAGGCAGTTGTTTCTTGGGTGGCACCCAAGAGCGTGGCGGAAGTTCGTAGTTTCCTAGGGTTGGCAGGTTACTATCGGAGGTTCGTTTCGGACTTCTCTCGAGTTTCTGCTCCTTTGACAGCTTTTACTAGGAAGAATCATGTCCTCGTATGGAGTGAGTAGTGCCAGAAAGCTTTAGACTACCTGAAGGGGAAGTTGGTTAGTGCTCCCGTACTCAGGTTTCCAGAGGAAGGGTTGTTGTATGAGGTGTTTTGTGATGCTTCTTTCCTTGGTCTGGGGTGCATTCTGATTCTGAATAATGGAGTAATCTGTTATGGGTCTATGAAGTTGCGCCCTCACGAGTGTAATGATTCCACCCATGACCTAGATCTTGTTGGAGTAGTGTTTACAATGAAGTTGTGGTGACAATACCTCTTTGGGGAGCGCTTTGTGGTCTTCTAGGATCACAAGACATTGCATTATATCTTCTCCCAGCGTGACCAGATCTTACAGAAGCGTAGATTGGTGGAGTTCCTCCAAGAATATGACTTCAAAATCTCTTACACTGATGGTAAGGTAAACATTTTGGCTGATTCCCTGAGTAGGAAGTCACATAAGGAAGTGGTTTGGGAATACGCTGATGCTTGGAAATAAATGGGAGAGTTGGCTACCTTGCACTTGGATTCCATGGTAGAAGGTGTTAGAGGCTGTTTGTTTCAGATGACGATGCAGTCCTCCTTGTTGCAAAAAGTGGAAGAGTCTCAGTGGGGGGACTATGAGGAAAAAGTGACACGGGATCATATCAATCAGGGGAATGCTCTAGAAGGATGGCCAGAGGACAGCCGACATTAGATTCTTTTTCAAGGAAGGATGTTTGTCCCAGAGGTGATTTGTGAGGGAGTTCTCCATGAGTTCCATAACACAGCCGTGATAGTATATCTAGGAGTTTAAAAAATTTTCTAAGGACTGAGGGAACAGTTTTGGTGGTCTGGGTTGAAACAGGCAGTTGCAGTGTTTGTGGAAAAATGCCTAGTGTGTCAGCAAGTGAAGGCTGAACACCGTGTTCTCAGTGGTTTGTTGATCCTCTAGACGTCCCCGAGTGGAAGTGGGATGAAATCTCAATGGAATTCGTCACAGGACTACCAAGAACTCAGGGTGGGTATGATACTATCTGGGTAGTGGTGGATCGACTGACAAAATCAGCTTACTTCATAACAATTAAGGAGTCAGGCCTGGTGAGTACCTTAGCACAGAGGTACATAGACGAGGTTGTGCAGTTGCATGGTGTTACAAAGACTATTATCTCAGATCGGGATACTCAGTTTACCTCATGAGTTTGGAGGGGGTTACAACATGCTTTTGGAACCCAGCTACACCTTAGCACTGCTTTCCACCCCCAAACTAATGGGCAGACAGTGCGGACTATCCAGACGTTGGAGGACATGCTGCGAGCATGCATTCTAATTTTCGGAGGATCATGGGTACGCCACTTTCCTTTAGCAGAGTTTGGCTACAAAAACAGCTTCCACTCTACAATTGGCATTGCACTGTTTGATGATTTTTATAGAAGACCATGTTGTTCACCCATTTCTGGGCAGAGGTTGGTGAGACAGGTGCTTGTGGGCCAAAGGCAGTGTAGATCACCACAGAGAAAGTCCAGCTTGTATGTGAGAGGTTGAAAGCAGCTCCGGACCGACAGAAGTCTTCTGCTGATTGTTGGAGGAGGCCATTGGAGTTTGATGTGGGAGACCATGAGTTCTTCAATGTTTTCCCATCGATGGGGGCAGTGGAGGTTTGGGAATGGGATCAAGCTCTCACCTAGGTTCATCAGACCTTTTGAGGTGTTGAGGCGAGTCGGCGATGTAGAATACCAGCTGGCCCTGCCACCTCAGTTTGAGAAGGTTCATGATGTCTTCCATGTCTCCTAGCTTGGTCGGTACTTACACGACGACTCTCATGTTATCGACTGGGGAGTGGTATATATGGGAGATGACGCGACCTTTGAGGAATGACCAGTCATAATCGGGGATCGTAAAGAGAAGGTGCTCCATGGACGAACCATTCCCTTGGTTCGTGTGTTGTAGAGGCATGGCGGCCTCAAGGAGAGCCCACGGGAGCGGGACGCCCAGATGCACGGTCAGTACCCAGAGTTGTTTTGACATGTGTTTTCCCTTGTTCTTATGAGCTTTGTTTTGATGTTATACTCTGTACCTTTGATATATGGAATGCTTGGCGTGTTGGTTGTGAGAAGTATTGTTTTCCTTGTTCTCTTGAAGTCTGTAACGTGTCCGGATGTATGAGGAATGGAAAAAACCTGATCCTTAATCGAGATGAATTAATGCGGATGTGATTAAACCCATGCAGGTGAGTCAGTGCAACCTAAAGCGGATAATATCTCAACATAGGAGATGGAATTACTAACACCTATGATTAGGGTTGTTGGTTGGGTTCCTGTTATAACGAGATCCCTAAGAAGTATCTTGTTGGGTTCCTCTAGGTTGGTTTTTGAATTCTCAGGGATAATAATTTTTTAAGAGGTATCTGATGTAATGGATTAGACCTCTCCATCCCATTATGTTGTCAAAAAGAAGGTCACAAAGTGTTCCGGATGGTAAAATGGACTTTTTCCACACTTTCCAGAATTTGGAACCTACACGCCGTGTAGTGTGAGTACAGGCCGTGTACCCCCTCACTGGGTATACACCGTGTTCAAGTCTGTTTCCTTGCCGTGTGAAATAAATGGGTACACTCCGTGTACCCCAAACTACACGCCGTGTAGTCCCTCCCCGCAAACGTGTTACCTTCAAACCGTGTGTTGACTAGTCAACAGCCATGTGTCGTGTTGGAGCCATGTCCTTGCCGCATGAAATAAATTAGCACACGCCGTGTACCCAAAACTACACGCCATGTAGTCCCTCCCCATGTATGTATTACCGTCAAACCGTGTGACGGCTGCATGCCACGTTGAAGGCCGTGTTGGAAGCTGCGTTGTGGCCTTGTGAAATGGCCGAGTACATGCCGTGTACCCTAAAGTACACACCGTGTGCTTTTGTTTTTCTCGCCTATAAAAGTTGGGGTCCCCTACTCCTTTTCAACTCACCCCTCTCTTCCCCATTCCTCTATGAAGTGCTCTCCAAAGAGACTTGAAGGCTCCTTTTCTTCCTTGACTTCTTCGTTCGAGCTCGGATTTACGATTCATCAGCTACCACTGGATCGTAACGACGAGGCGGAACTTATGAGCTTGGATCTGTTGTATTTACTTCGGCCTTTCCTTTACAACTTACACCCGAGGAGGTTTTTATGGGACTCGATAGAAGTGACGGACGTCGACGAACGTCTTCTATAGTTGATCCGAGGAAGCGTTGTGATCAGAACCTGTTGAGGTAGAGATCTTACCTTATTCCATCTCTAAATTGTGCATCATACAGGGTGGGTATCCTCTTATTTACGTGAAAAAAATTTGAATCGGTTTAATAAAGATAAAAAATGTATTATATAATGGGGATGGAAATTTTGTGAATTCAGTTACTTTATTTATATCATGTGAAATTATGTCATGTATTGAATACGCTTATGCCTGCAGAAAATCACGGTCATTGGGGGCCCTTGCTTGCACAATTAAATTTTTCCCTCTCATTCTAGAACGTTTTTGTGAATGGAACCTTGTGGAATGTGGAATTTGGTTAATCACATGATGTTGTATGATTAAAATCTGGAACCCTTGTGTTATCACCCTGGTGAATCAAAATGGAATAATGAACATGTGGGTGTTGGATTGGATACATGGCATGTGATGGGGGTGTTTTATGGGTTGTTGTGGATCGGGTGAGCAGCGGGGCTACGGTTGGCTTGGTTGTGGGTTGGTGTGAATGCTATGTTGGTGATGGGAAGCAAGGCTATGATAAATGGTATTAAAGGGATAATGATGTATGGGTTTCAGTGTGTTTGTGGTTGTGGTGGTTGGTAGCAGGGCTATAGGAATGTGTTTGAATGTGAACGAACTATGGGTTGTGAATAATAAAAAAAGTGGAAGACTTAATGAATGTTCGGTCATGGTAATGGAACAGGAATAACAATCAATGGGTTGGTTGGTTAATAATAAGGGACTTGTTGTGATGCTTGTGTTTTCATAACTTGATTTTTGGATGGCAGGGATATGATTCACGAACGATTGATATGGTTGGTTGCGTTTTTTTGCCCAGTATATAAGGAACTAAATAAACTAATTCTGCTGAAATGTGAAATCCTAAATGGGGTTGGGGTTGTTTGTTGTGTGCATGCTTCGTAGTAACAGTGTCGAGGCACGTGCTCAGTTTCTCTGTTTAGAATCTATAGGATGGGCTGTGTTTTTGGTATATATATATATATATATATATATATATATATATATATATATATATATATATCTTTTGTGTTTTATTGCACCCCACCCATGTTGATTACTTAGTGCCGAACACTCCCATTACAAGGGAGATGGTGTTTTCTCCTTAGTTACTAGCTCCTTCCTGCTCCTTCTTCCCTAGGCTGTGATGGATTGAGGCAACCTTACACCTAAGAACTTTCAGGTACGTTCCGATTGGGGTGGTTTTAGCCCAAGACTCTTCGGGACAGGTTTTAATGTATCCTAATATTCTTCAGGATGAGGCCCAGTTGTGTGCGGACGGGATACGTGGTTGTGAGACCCAGGTGTGTGCGGGCAGGAGACGTGGTTGTGAGGCCCAGGTGTGTGCGGGCGGGATGTGTGGTTGTGAGGTCCAGGTGTGTTCGGGTGGGAATATTATGGCAGATTCAGAAATTTCACCATTAGGAAGAGAATCTATCTAGTGGGAAATGGTTCGGGGTACCCAATATTATTGTTTGTAAATACTACTACCTGTTGTGATTGTGTTTTGTTGAGTGTGGCTGGTGAGGTTGGGTGGATATAATTCCATGCTAGGATTATTCTGTTGTTTTCATGGGACATTAGGATGTCTCCCCACTTGGGCACGAGATCTTTAGGTTTCCCTACTGAGTATACTTGTATGCTCACCCTACGTTTACTTTCAGGATTCCAGGGGGACTAGCAGGGCCGTGCGAGACCCTACTAGTCGGACAGTTGGATTTTTTGCAGTTTTTGTACTCTTTTATTCTTTTGGTATTGTACTTTGAGCTTTCTTGTAATTGCACCTTGTTATAAAATTGTTTAAACATGCATGTGGGATTGGTTTGGGTTTATTTATATACACTTGTTCTTTTCCTTTTTGGTGGTTGACTTGTCTTATTTCCCAATCATAAATAATAATAAAAGGGTAATGCCTTCCATATTTGTAAAAACTCATACCCTTGGTGCTAGTCGCCACCTTGGGGCCTATTGGAGGCGGGACTCGGGGGGTCATTATCTCCCTTCCACTATTTCAAGCTTTGGAGGGGCATCTTTGGTGGGAGGGGTTGTGACAACACTTTCATATGTTTACATTGATTAAGATATGAGGAATTTATCATGTACGGTATGGAAATAAATTGTATTAAATGGGATTATCTTTAAGTAGAATGTTTAATAAAATTAAATGAATAAGAATATTGTGAAACTATTCTCAAATGATGCAAAATTTTTATAATCACCATTAATATATTTTTGAATTGTATTAAATACCAATCTAAAAAAGATATCATATTATTATATGGAAATCATGTGTTTCTATATAAAACATCCATTATTTAAATATTTTGTTTTGTTTTAATATTTTCATCCATTTTCAATGATAAATGGTTAACCAAAACCTACAAAATTTTTCAAGAATTCATAATCCCAAGCATTTACAAAACCTCTATACAACAGTAATATACAAATTATATATGTAATTATCTTCTTATAAATTCAGCCATCAAAATTTAAGAGATTCTTTGAAAATTGTATCTAATGAATGTATATAAGAAACTTAGAAAAGTTTATATTTTCATTTGAAATGTTCTTTTTAGGAAAATATTAATATTTCACCAAAAGATTATATTGATATGTTTACTATAGATATCATACTAGTTTTATAATATAACATTACTAGAAGTGTTGTAAATTATTTATAATATTCACATGAAATTTAAAGAAGTTTTTTTGGAAATAAATTGATGTTTATAATTAATATATAGAATTTTTTTTAATTTTTCCATAAGAATTAATGTGTACATATTTAATTAGTATGAAAATTATATTTTTTTATGTTTTCAGCTATATTCATTTCCATAAAATCAACTGTTAGTTTTTAATAGTTATACATTTACCAATATATTTTAATATTATAATGTGGTTCATTTAGGTTTAATGTATCTTTTAATACATGACCTCAATTAATTATAACTTAACTGATGGTATATATTTTCTTAAGTCATACAATATTACATCCCATGCCAAAAAAAAACTCACTCTGTAGTTTTAATATACAACGGTATCATTAATTTCATAGTGAAGACAACTACCCACTCTAAGGATATAATCCACATTGGGAATCTGCATGCTAGAATTACCTCTTATGGATCATGGTCACATGCATAGTAATAAAAAAGAAAACACCATATAATGATCTATATTAAGTAAATCATAATCCTAGTTCTATTAAATGAAATTTAATTCCCAATTAATATAGGAAAATCATTATATGTTTATATTATAAATTTATTTTCTAAGTACCATATTAGTATAAGAATAGTTTTTCAGTAGTGGAAATATATAATCAATTAGTATGGCTAGGTATAATAAAACCAACATGATTTATTAGAGAACACTATATAGGTTGTAGTTCTTTACAGTTTAAGTTACTAAATTCTTTAGTTTTTTATTTCATTTTCTATATTCATCCTGATAATCAAAAAATGATTACACATTTCATGAGAACCTATCTGTCATGCTTGGGAAACAAATCACACAACAATCCACCCACATACAAGATAAAAATTAAAAATCTATAACTGAGTAATATGGAAAAAATTAACTAATAATAATAAAATAAAAATTATTTAATAATATCAGTAAAAAATATAGAATCCCTAGTAACATGGAAATTTAATCATGAAGGATCTTTGTAGGATTAATTCAGAACCTCTTTATCATGTACAACCTGTCATATCTACTGTCAAACATATCCGAAATACTATAAAAAATAAATCTATGATCTGATAAAACATTGTTTTGTCTTGATCTGATTCCATATATAATTAATTTATTAGTTCATTATATGACCCCAAACATGACTCCCAATATGTCAAGTACTATTAATTATAATGGAGGGTATATGGTGTTCCCATAAGGGGAATATTACCTTATACCCGACTAGTATAAAAAATAGAAACACAACAATAGGAAACACCCTAATGAAAAAAATGAGTAAATAGATATGAATTATAAATCCACTATAAATTAATTACAGACCAAATATGATAATAAGAAAAATTATTATAATAAATTTAAATTATTCAATAAGAAATAAAAAAGTTCTCTCGGAGGAATATCTTTCATTGTTTATACAAGATTAAATAGATTTGAACACTAAACTATTTCTAAGACACAACTCTTCTACATATCCTATATATATCCAATATTTATAGTTCAACCAAATAATAATGGCTTTCGTCCCATCATGTACTTATAAAAATGAGGTGCTCTTAGGTAATAATATACCACGTCTACTTCACTGAGATGTGAGTCTAACCTATCAGGCCATAGAAAATGGTGTCTCTAATATAACTAGTTAGTATAGTTCCAGTACGAAGAGTGATATACATAGAATAGTTAACAATATTCTGATGAAAAAAAATAACTTTCAATCTTATTGTTCTACTTATACATTCGAGATCGAACATACCAAATTTGGTTAGTACAAGAGGTATTTCATAATGTATCATGTGATATTCAAGGTTTCGAATATTATTTTTCAAAAAAATTTTCACAACATTATAATCATTAAACGGAATGGAAACAACAATCTGTTCTAATATAAAATACAAAGATCAATTTCTATTATCCCATAATATATATCATATAAATCAGGTAATTGGTTCCTTGTACATAATAAAACTCACATTATATTTGGGGTGATGTAATCCACCCTATAATACCCATATTATTAAATTTATGGGAATAGAAGGAACTATATAATACTACTAACATAATATTAGGAGAATAAGACCCACCATGTAATATCAATCATACATTATAATGGGAAAGGATTCCCACCTTATAGTACCTGTCATATCATAAGTGGGGAATGATTCCAACCCCATAATACACATCATAATTCATTGAGGGTATAGGATCTCAACATATTATATGCATTATATATCAATTTTTGGATGGAAACCCAAAATTTAATTTCCACTATTCATCATCAGGGGGAATAAAACAAACACTATAATGCAGATCATATCATATCAGGTGGAAGGGAGAAAACCATGTAATTCTGATAGTATTCCATCAAGGGGGTTCCAACCTCATTTTACCCACCACATATCATTGGCCTATATGTACATTCATTTGAGCCCAATAATCATTTTATATGTTAGCCTCTCATAAAATCAACCTATACTTATCTCTACATTCATACTATGCCACCAAAGTGTTAGCCCTCATGTGCTAGTCCTCCCAATGATTACACAAAATACATGGACGTCACCATGTTCCCCTAATTTGTATCATTGTATAAACACCAAAATGAGTTAATTTATCTCATTTAAAGTATCTATGTTTAATTATCATCAATCATAGTCCTATATTTCATCATTATATAAATATTGACTTCATGGTTTATGTGTTTACACTAGAAATTCCTAATAATTCATCCACAAAATAGTTTCTCAACATACGCATAAATATACAAATTAAATACATCAATCCCATCAAATTGATCCTATAAAATAATTTTATTGTATCCCCAACGAGATAATAGGTTATTCAGTTGGAGTAGGAACACTCACCACACACACAAATCATGTAGACAATCGATTCATTGTTATATTTTTAATTCCCTACCTCAATCCCATTTCCATACATTTACAATCCATAACACTCCCCAACCCATAGTCATCCAATAACTGGACATATGGCCAACTATATTCTATTTAATTCATTTATAGGATGCTAGTGTATTCATATCATGGAATACCTATTATTTTTTTATCCCTTGATAATTGATTTTCGAGGAAACAATATGTTATGCATAAAAAAAATTAGGCCCAAGGCACATCCACTTTTTGATAATGGTTTCTTAATTAATAATAATTTTTAGTTTATGATTTATCACAAATGATTTGTGAGGACACATATAAAATACTAAATAATCATATGAAAATTCATTATGGTAATCCAAACAAACATTTCATATTCTAATTTATTGAATTTTTTTAAAAATCTAAATAGGGAACCCATACATGCCCTAATGACCTAGAAGAAGAATCCCCATAAATACATGTTCCATATCCTATCATCCAAAAAGAAAATTATTTTTTATGTCCACTCATCAACATGTTGTTCCCCCACTTCTCTAATATTTCATTGAGGCTCATATTCTACATTTTAGAACCCCTAAAAGATACTACCATGTCATGTGTCACCCCATATTTCATGGATCCCAAAATACCATTCCCAGAATTTTTCATGTTGTCATGAGCCTCTATCATACATCATTGTTTGCACCTACCAACATCTCATCCCTCTTTTATATGACATGGCCATCCCCAAAATTATATTTCATCATAGTACAAACCCTGGTTAATGAATTATTATGGGGAATCCATCACAACATGTAAAATACACCAACTATTAAATAATACTTCTATGATGTGTTTTTGTATACACTACATCAATCATGGAGTTATTATCAAGTATTATATATGTAAACCACTATATAATAATTTGTAAACCTGGAATGCCATTTCTCAATAACACAAGGCCTTAACTCCTTCAATTATCATCAAAATTTGTTGTAATGAAATTATAATCCATTACATAATAAATAATATTAATTTAATGATTAATACATATGTAATATTCTTATATTGACATATTGGGTGAATTTTTAACTAATAATCCTTATGAAATTTGGTGTTCACCTCCCATAGTAACCATGTCCATCAAATAAAAATATTAATAAATTTTACATTCAACTCATTATTATATTTATCCTAGAATCTAAAAATGCATAATTATTTCAATGTACTATAATTACTCAATAATAAAAAACAAATCCTATCGTGTTCATCCTCCAAGGTTCCCATATATCAAATTCAATAAAAATCCCCATAATATCGGTTCAAATAAACTATATTATAGTAGTATAAGTTATATAGATTTGTTTTTTTCATGATATTAACATATATTTTTCGAAACATTGATGATTTAGTTTTTCAAAATATTCTTTAATATTCCAAAAATTTATTTTATATCTTTTTCAATGAATAATATTATTCCCTTAAAACGTGAATAATAATGATGATTTTTGTTGCATAAATTTTAAATGGAATTTTTTATGATTTAAAAATATTTATGAACAAATGATTTATATTTTGTCAAAATAATACTTTTGATGTTCTATTTTTTTATCATTAATATGTTTTTTGGAAACCATTTATAACAATATTTTCTAAATCTAAAACTCAATTATTATTAAATTTTTATGGTTAGGTTGAAATTCTATATTTACAAAATTTTATAATGAATGAAATTATACTATAATGTTTGATATATATAATTGGATAGGGATGTAGTTAAATTGGAAATATTATATCTGAAATTATATTACTATAATTTCATATAAAATATATTTTCAATGAAATGTACTTATGTTATATTTTTCTAAATACTAATTAAAATACATATGTTTTTACCTTTTGAATATTTATGTAATGTAATAAAAAAAATTTTTAAAGTGTTAATGTTTCATATGTGATATTTTTTAGGAATATTATAGATACATAATAAAATGGAATTAACCAAATTATTAAATAATAACTACATTTATTTTTTCATTATATGTTGAAATTAAAAAATATTTTTTGGGGAATCTGTAATATCCCATTGTTTTCAAATTTTCATTAATTTGAAGAATATTTTAATTAATCAAATATTGTACTGAAATTTTTTTTTTGAATATATTTCCTAAATCACTAAATAACTATCCATTATGATTAATACGATTAAGATGAGTACATTGAAGATTCTGATGAGTACTTACAATACCACTAAAGTACTAAATTTAATAGTGAATTGCTCCTTACACTACGTTTCATTGAGTTAACAGAAACTACACATGTTTCAGTGACATTTTTTGCGAGTTTATTCTTGATTTATGAAGAGATTATGATGTATAGTTGATTAATTCATTGTGGAGATTATGGAAGAGAAGGATTTTGTTAATGAAATTGTGTAATGGAAATGGAGGATCCCAGAATAGCTTGTATTGTATCATTATTTATTGTGGGATAACTATATTATAAAATATTATCCCAAAACCATGAAACACAAAATCAAATAATAATTATATTATAAATTTATATTAATAGGTAAAATATGTAGACATGAGGCATATAACATAATTCTATTTAAATATTATTACATCTTTCTATGAAAACGTAACAACTAAATATACGTAAAATTTTAATGAATCATGAAAGATGAAATATTAACTGGTAATTGATATTTTTGTTATATAACATACTCATGTCATGGGATATGTATTGGATATTATTATGTCGGTTGATGTGGGTCTAAGGTAATTTATTATTCTAGGTAGACATTGTATATCTCAAAAATTCAACTGTTCCCTTCATTAGATACATCATTATGTGAAAAATAAAGGTAAAATATGAACAGGTTTAAAAAAATATTGCAATATTAATAAAGGTCATGGTGAGAATTACACAATAGTTGTTGATTTGTAAAATTACTACCTTGCTAAAAGGAAATGTTCATGCTTAGTGATTGGAAGGAGATATTTTGATGAACACACTGAATGTATAAACTGAACATGATTTTTTTGAAAATATAATTACATAAAAATTAAATATACATGATTACAACCCCTATTTTAAAAATACAAACCCATAAATATAACCTTGATATTGTAGAAAAATAAAGGTGCTATATAACCTATAAAAATATACAAATAAAATAATGAAGTTCTAGAAACATAGTTCCCTCAGAATAATTTTAATCCCCCTCATAGATAAGCTACACCATTGTATTTATTGGTGTCAATCCCCCTGAGTGATCAAATATAACATCCAAAATTATCAAATATAATCATGTATATATTACCACTCTTAAATATCTATTATGTAATTTTATGATATCATATGTTCTTATTTTTTAAAATTTGTAAAATGAACCTTTAACCGTAGGAGTATAACTTCAAGGGATGATGAAATCAGACAAAAAATCATCTATTGAAATATATTTCATGATCTTGACTATAATAGAGAATCCATTACATGAGCCTTCTCTAAATTTCTTTAAAACAATTTCTTTTCCACTACCTCTAATTTTAATTTTACCACTTTTGTAAAAAAACAAAAATATATTTTGATAACCACCAATAAATATTATCCATCTCATTTTATATAATGACACATAAAAAATTAGTTGAGAATATTGAAAACATTATTCTTTGAGATTTTTTTTAAAATTATTTTAACCAAAAAAATGTATACTTGAGTTAACCCTAAAAATGTACTCAATAAAATGTTTCCCAATTCCATAAAATGTGGAATGGGTATAACATATGTATTCCCCTATATAAAAATATACGATGTTAAAATATCATATAAAATAATTTAATCATATTATGCATAATATCATCATTAACATAACAAATAAATTCTCATTTTACCCATGAGGGAAAATCCTTTAAGCTGGCGAGGCAACACCAGCCACAGATTAAGGCACTCATAATCCTTTTAGTGCAATATTGACCGTTATTCGTAGCTCAATCATCATATATAGTAGTGGTATGATGATACATGAATCATGTTTTAAATAATGTTGTAGAGGATTAATTATAAGTTCCTATAATGCAAAAAAAGAACAGAGTGGTGGTATATTCTCTAGAGGAATAATGGATCTGACTCTATTCATGGTCTTTATGGTAGACTCGAATTCCCATATTTTTCAATTTTCTACCTCAAATGTCTTCCATTCCAAAACTATAAGGCCTTTTGATTTGTATTTACCATGCATTTCGAGCGTGATCAAATTAGCATTTTATAAATTTTATATACAAGAGGTAATGTCTAAATTTTATTGAGTCACAAGTACATCCTTCATTACAAATATGACGATCATTTTACATTTTATAAAGGTAGTGTTTTCATTGAAATATTATGTATATTTATACTCACATGGTGCTTCACATTTAATTAAGTGACTCATTTAGACGTGGAGAAATAACCCATGTAGGTAGGAAGATAATAAAATATGAAATTCTATATCACAATTTAACATACCCATTTAACATAATTTCTTATCACATTGTTAGCCTCCATGTAAAAAAATCATAAATAAATATAGAGAATTATAAGTTTATTATATTGCTGATTCTTGGAGGAATCAGTTAATATAGTTTATCCACTAAATTACATGAAATGAAACCAAATTTTCACACTTCCACTAATTTTAATTTTTCCAAACATAGACCCATGATTGGGGATCCTCCATTCATTTTCATTACCCATCCTAAGTTGGTAATATTTATATTACCATTTCTCAATTTCTATTAAAAAATATCTTCATTTGAAAACCATCATATTATCTTCCTTAAAAAATTATTCATCATCTAGAAAGACTCATCCCCTTTAATTTTCCACCCCCTTAATTATTTTAATTTAAATAACATTTTACAAAGGAATACATATCAAATAATAATTAATTTAAAATAATACATTAATAAATTAAATAATTTAATTAATAAAAATCGATTCATTTTATATTGTTGTCATTATCCCTCAATCTGAAATTTTATTTTATTAATGGTTTTAAATATACACATAATATCTATGGTCTCTTCATCAACCATTGTTTAAATATCATAATAATAAAATGAAAAAAAATTTAATATGAAAGAAAATATTCATGAAGAAGAGGGGATATATTTTTACCATTCCATATAAATCATTATAATAATTTAACCATTTATGTAACTTCTTCAAATGAAATGATGCTTCATGTCCATACCATCATTAAAAATTATTTATTATTATTTAATTGACCATATGATCTACCATACATTTTAAAACATTATCCCCTCATCATTATTGAAAATTTACAAGGGAAATTCATGTTACTCCATTACATTTAATCTAACCCTTTCTTGAAATGAATCTCAAATATCCACATTGTAACGTAATATATCCTGAATCATTTCTCACACTCACTGATAACACCTCAAAACTACACTAACTACATTGAATCCCCTACTTCCTCAAAAAAGTACCCCCGATAATTATTCCAATGAAGATCATGAAAAATTACCAGGTGTACCTTATGAAGGATATAATATGCATGTAATGTAGCTTCTTATCATGTAATTCCTTTGTTTAAAAGGATAAAAAGTAAATATTAAATTTAATTGTAGCTCTCAATGGTTATAAGTGCTCAAATACAATATTCCTCAATCATATTCATTTTACATTTTAAATTCATCAATTAAACTAGATATTAATGACTGTTTTACTATTTCATGATTCCCATTTATCTCTCATGAAATGATTATGTGAAATAGTATTAAAAGTTTTGAATTAATTCTCCTAAGAGTGGGGAGCATAAGATTGGGACTATTACTCATGACCAGATAAATAATAATATACATAAAATAAAAATCTAATAAAATCATGCATCAAAATTTTATGATACCCAATAATTCTTGATCCATAACATTAATAACATTATTTAATTATATACTCATTAATCCCCAGACATAGTAATTATTTATTATTATAAATGGAATTTAAAACATTAAATGATGTGATTTATACGAAATATTTCATTCAATATCATGAATATAGAAAAAAATCTATGTTTGGCATGCTATATCCCTTTAAAACATAGAAATTAAATAAGAATTTCATGGATGTGAAGAAACAAAATATAAATAAATACTCTCTTATACATTACGCTATTTTCCCTTTATTTTCATTAGTTTTCTTTTTTCAATCTATGAATTGATAAAAAAATAAAAATAAACACAATAAAGGTAATGGTCTATTAACAATTATTATCCATATATAAGAGGAAATATACATAATTTTAAAAAAAAATTATAGTAAATATCATATTACTAATTTCTAATAGTATTAATGTAACAAAAAAGTCATGGTTCCTCCAAAAAATATGTTTTCGAGGTCTTTCCTCTAAAATTTACCTTAGTGTCACATAATACAAGAGTAATACATTAATGAACCACACATTTCACTCATAGATATTACATCTTATTATATGAATATTCCTTATATATTGACAACATAAATATTTTTCCTTATTAAAATATTACCATCAGTAATTTAAATCTCACAAATTTTTTCGTTTATGATCTGTTATCACATGTTATGTTTCAGGAATAGTTTTGGGATTAATTTAAAAAATGGACGAATTTTGGATACTATCTATTTTAATTTATTTATAAATTTTCCACATAATTTTTTTACAATAATTCAAATTGAAAATTTATGTTTTTATTATTTAGTGCATATTTAGATTCATTTCATTAATAGAGACACAAACCTTAATCAATCATTGGAAGTCCTAATACCATCTCGCAAATTTGGCATTGATATCTATAAATATATCTATGGACATTTAATGATGGGACAATAAAATATAAATGGACAATCCAAATTATATGATATTCTCTATGGATCGTTTGAATATTATTATTAAAAAATTTCAAAAGGGGTTCATGGAATTATTATCCATCATTTAAGGCCAAATATGATTGATAAATTGGAATTGGGGAATATTAATAGTCTTACTAGACCAATATATTTTTTTAAGTAAATATTCCAAATGTAATATATAAATTCTAAAATATATATGGAATTCCATTGAATGAAAATGTAGATATATTTTAGGTAGAAAATATGGCCCAATTAATTAATTTATCAATTCTACGACATGAATTCATTGGAAGAAATATATAATTAAAATACATTGGGGGGGTCCTATGGAACCAGGATGGATAGGTTGTTTTTGACTTCAGTTTATATCATGGGTAGAGGCATTATCTAATGGAAGAAGCCACAACAAAGGTAAAAGGGTTGGAGTTGTGCGTTATTCATGGAATAGTTATGAATTTGGTGGACAAAAACTCTTTTATCCTTCAAAGGTCCATTCAGGATGACATCAACATCCCTTGGACTATCATTTACCTTATTAGTAGGTGAAAAAGACTTCTTTTGAGAGGCTCCATGGTATCACATACATTGAGAGAGGGAAATATGGTTGTTAGTCATTTTTATTGGAGATTAAACCTAGGTAATACATTTATTAATTTAAATATTGTTGGTTCCCTTCTAGGGGAGTGTGTTAATGTTATTTGGGTGGATTCCATCAGATTTCATTATTTCATTCCTCCTTGATTTATTTGGACCTGTACTACAACCCTTTTAATAAAATATCATAATGCTAGACGGATGGAAAAAATTTAATTTAATAGATTATTAGTGTTCATAAATATCACAATCATAATTTTATTATATAAATTTTTGAGATGGTTATATTAATTATGGTGTGTGATTGCCCCAATTTCCTGGCCATCGAGTATTATTTCTCATGCATAATTCATCCTTCATTTTATTACGTAATTTATTTATATGATGGTGTATGGTTTGGTTGTCAACATTTAATGATGATATTTCATAGGAAGATTTATTTTGATTACATCATAACACATATATATCTCATTATTGGGGTGATAAAAAGTCAAATGAGAGTGTGTGGATTGTGATATAACAATCACTATATTTAATTGTTTAGGATTAATTAATTAATCATTGGATCATAAAGATAATAATAATGATCATCAAATTTTTTTGATAAGTATTATCTATGTAATTAAAATAATGAAGAGCCTAATATAATTTATTGTTGAATACGTACACTATCTAAGGTCAAAAATTTTAGACGGAATTATAACTAGAACTAGTGGTGGATGAGATTTACCTAATCATTTTTTACAATAATTAACTCGAGGAAGTTGAGAAGGATTTACTAAATAAATTCAACACATCATCCCATATGAAAAAAATTTCTTGATGATTTATAACACCATTAGATTTTTTTAATAATTATTATTATATAATTAAATCGTTTTTGTATTTTTCATTTCACAGAATAATGAAAAACGTTTATTTTATATTAAATAACCATGTTTGGGCTGTGTTATACGCCAAAAAAAAGTTAATCATGCACTATAAACCAAATTAATTTTATCTTTCTCTGTATATAACAACTATGTTAGCTTGTGTTACACGAAACAAGGACATTCAATGATTGGTTATGTAGCACATATGACTATGTTTCACTATAAAAGAAAATATTACTGAGATATTACTACAAGATATAACATTGTAGTTAAATTTTTGAGTATTAATAGTTATAACTCTTTTATGAAAATTTATGGGTTACGAAAATATAATAGGAATTTATAGGTTATTATTTAATTATAACTGAATATTAAAATTTACTGAACATAAAGGAAAATATTTTTATTTTTATCACCACAAATATATTTTACCCAAAAAAATGAATTAATAACAATTAGTGAGTGATATTACTAAAATATAAATTTTGTATATTGAATAATTTTATTTGGTGTTTCTCCAAAATATTGAATAGTAATTACAGAATAATCAAATTAAATTTATGTATAAAAACCTATATTTTTTAGATTAGTGGTTTTAACGCCTTTTAATGGATATCCCTCATTAAAAAATACCTTCTGTAATTTTATAGAAATAATATAGAAAAATAAACACAATATTTTGAATTGAAATAGAATAAATTTTTTAGTATATATATTTAGTATTTCTATTTAGTGTTTTATTTTTAAAGAATAGTAAAAAATACTGAATTATAATTCACAAATTTATTTTTATTTAATTTATTTATAATGTCAAATTATAATTTAAACTGATTGAAAAGTTTAATTAGAAAATATTTTTAAATATTAGAAATCTTTTGTTCAACCTTTTACTTGAAATCTTTGCATAAACATCCTATTAGAGAGATTAATTTTAAATTAATTTTTTCCATATATATGATCTTAATTTGGAAATTGGATTCAATGTTTTTAATAAAAAGTTTATAATTTCTAATAATATAAACATTCATTTTGAAGAAAAATATTATGGTCATTTACAAAAATTAATTAGATCGATTAAGCTTAAATTATGCTTAATAGGGGACTAAACCATAACATTAATGCCAAAAACAATATATAAACATGTCCAAAATCCATTATATGGAAATATTTTGACACCATAATCCATTTTATTTTATGTTTATCATCATTTTATCAAATTTCAACATGAAAAACATGTGTTTAATTCACTCTTCAAATATTAACAAGACTTCCACTCCTCTTTCCCTAAAAAAGGCCACCACCTATCACACTTCTTCACAAATTTAAAACATATTAAGATCAATAAATATCTGAGAAATACACTATTAATCATCCCTACCTTCTTAATAGAAGCCTTATCATGGGCAAAATGTTACTAGGGGATGATTTTGGGCGCAAACCAAAAGTAGTTACCCGATATAGAGGTAATATCATCAATCAAGCACCATTGATTTGTTTTCTATCTCCACCACTCAACTATATTTATTATATTTTTGTATAAAAAACAAGTATATTTAATATATTATGATGTTTTATTCTATGGTTAGAACCTATAGATACAAACACCTCCGTCTGATGGATAACGAACATATTATTTACATTTTTGGTGAACTACCACCTCACTAAATGATGGTTGTTAATTTTAACCATAACACCAGTCATGATGTAAATTATGAAAGAAAATAAATTTTATATGTTATATTTTATATTTAATATTTTTTTTGACATATTTATTCCTTTTAAAAAATATCAATATACTTTTGATTTGTTGTAAATACAATATCTTAGTTTGAGAAAGTGTGGACTACTGCACACTCAAAGCGATATGATTAGTTCACACATTACACATAATCGATATATGATAGGTTTAGTGAACTTATATGGTATATATATATATATAATTATAATTATAATTTAAGGATTTTATATACATATATGTGCATATATGTCTTTTAAATTCTTTCCATCATGATGCAATAAAAATGTAAATATCATTCTTGCATACGTGCGGATTACCATCACCAGGAACAATGTATTCTATTTCACACATCTATATCATAATAATTATTATAGTAAAAATATAATGAATATAAATTATATATAAATCATGTTTCTAACCATTTAAATTAGTACCAGATGTGAATCCTTATGATAGTATATTAACCAAGTAGGGTATATAAGGACACTAAAGAACCGTATTTTGAATTAGATATACTAATGTGGTTATTTAAAAGACTTATAATACATTTTTATTTTTTATACAAGTGGTTTTAATGAGTATGACGAATGTCAATACACTAGTTAAGGGGATTTCATCCCACCCATTATTTCCATGAGATATATCATATGATCGCCACAGATTTATTTTTTTTGTGTATGTATTTTCATTGATTTTATTTTATGTATCATATAATCTATTATAGGTGAATTGACATATCCATTTTATTATATTTCATTTGTGCGATATATGTTAAAAAATTACCAAATCAGAGAAATAGTTTTGTCTCAATTTTCCATATGGGAGACTCATGTTTTTTATGAACCAAAACTCCCATTGGTGGTGTATATATTATTAATTAACATCTTATATTATTAATTAATTTATTTTATTTACTTTTTTACTTTATTTAATTTTATTTAATAAAAGGGATAGTATTACTCAAAGTTACCATGTTATAAGTGTTTATTGAGACAGTCACATAACTTCTCAAGATTTTTTATGATCATGCTTCCATTGATTTAATATTCAGATATTTATGAAAAGATAATTTATTAATTTTAAGATCTTATATTTATTAATGATTTAATCATATATTTTTATCATTTTAACAATTCTTTGGTACATTATATAGCTAAGAATGTGTGTTTAAGAATGCCAAACTTTACCATCTCTTCGATGGGAAATATATGTTCATTCAAAATCATGTTTTATAACAATGTTTTCCACTAATATTGTACCATTATACTGTAAACATTAAGACACATTGGTATAGAGTTTTATTTTATCAATCTCTTCAATGTAATATTCATGTCACTTTCAGAACAAATAAATTTTCAATCGATTTTACCAGGAAAAATCAATGAAAATTTTACATCATACGACATGTACAAATTTACCTTCAATCAATTCTTTATGGATTCCTTTTCATTTTTACATATCTAATTATTTGGAAAATGTTTTAATAGTTATTTTCACCTATAACTAATCTGAAAATATTTTAAAGCCTTATTTATTAGTTTTCAATGTATTTTCAGTGAAATGGATATCAAAACAGTTTTATGATCCTTTCACATGTTTTCAACTAAAATGGTTTTCAAAACATGGTATTTTTTTTATGATTTCAATGTATCCTTAATGAAATTATTTTCAAAAAAAATTCATGGTAATTTCATATGATTTCACATCAAATTGTTTTCATATCATTTATCTATATTTAATTATATTTTATCAATCTGTTTTCAATGAAAAATGTTTATAAAATGTTTGAACCATATATTATAAGTAAATAGGGAAAACTAATTTCAATATGATTTAAATTTCTTCGTTATATGTTTTTAGTTAAATTATTTATGAAAATAATTTTTATACGGTTTTCTTTTTTAAAAACCTCCCTCAAATAGGAAATTATTTTTCCTTAGGAATCTTTCTTGAAAGATATTTCATAATTTTATCAATCTATGATGGAATATGTTAATATCACTACTTCCATTATAGAAAATTATCTAAAGGTTTCATTAGTATTCATTCTATAAAAGGGTTATTATTAAGGTCATGGTCTTTATGAAACCCATTTCACATTAACTTGTTATATGTTTATAAAATCATTTTCTCTTACACTGTTTATGTTTTTGATGAAATTATTGTGATACCTGTCTTTTTCCACAGGTTATGAAGGATTTCATCTTTATGGTACACAATTCATTTCATGGGTTTTGATATAAATTTTTTATTATTTTGTGGTACATTTTTGTAAAATTTCATTACGATATAGGTTGGACCAATATCTCTTTTTAATGCATTGGTTATTGTTTTATATCTCATGAGATAGTCTAGGATAGTCTTATGAATTATCCTTTACTACTAAGATTCCTATGTGAGTAAACCATGATTACCAAGATAGTATGAGGAGTGAAATATTTCTACTATGATGAAAATGGTATTGAATATTAACTATTATGAAGGAATTAGAAGTTAACTCATATTACTAAGATTGTTATTGGATGGAACCATGAATTCCAATATGTTATTAGGGGTGAAATCATCCCATGAATATGGCCATGGTTGTGAAACGTGAATACCTAGATGGTATGGGGTGTCAACCAGTACTACAAAGATACTTCTTGTTGCAATTCCACAGCTACAATGGAAAATAGTATTATATTCTTATGTATCTGCCATAATTCCATGTTTTATTCATATGTTGTGAATTCATGGCTTATGACCTTAATTATATTATGATTCGTGTCATATGAATTTATAATCTTTATTATGATCTATATTATGAATTGGATGATCTTTAAATGTTATTCTAAAGTTCCATACCATTTTTCATATTGTTCTTACACATTTCATTTATTTACAATTATGGTGCATCTGAGCTGACACCTTATTATGTTTCCTTTCCCCATGTTCGGAATAATGGTTCTTCGTAGATGTACTAACATTGGAGATTTTTATGGGATATTTTTATGATCTATCACCATGATAGAATATATTGATTCAATGATTACAAATAAACTAAAATACTACAGTCATCCTGCATGTATTATTATAATGTACTAAATATTGATCTAAAATGGTGTAATATCCATGTATAATAATCCTTGGTTTGTATAGTTGGTTTGAAAGGAATGGTGTAGTCAACATTTTGAAACTAGTATGAGAAAATAATAGTCATATCTGGTATTATAATACAAAAGATATGCATACATATGTATCTATGGATAAGTATACGAATAAGTTAATATTGTGAAAAAATCCTCAATTTTTTATAATCGATAGAGGGATTTGTCTTGTAATAATACTTCCTTGTGTAGTTAATACAGATAAATTTGGAAATAGAACATATTTATCTATGGGTAAAAACTCTAACAAGATGTTCAAGGCCTTCCTCTGGTTAATTGATACAAGAAAATGGTCCCCTCCACACACCTAGTTTGACACTCTCGGGGAATATGAATAAGTAATTTAAAATCACTTCTCGAACTATTATGAAGAATTTTAATATAAGCTGGATATGTAAAACCTATAACGAGCCTACAGTTTCATTTAGTAAGGATGGTGTCATAATTTAGTCATCCTATATATAATCCTATTCCTGAATATGTGGTTTTCTTCTATAAAAATTAATACTCATTTTATACTTCTGGTTTTTGTCATTGGAGAAATATGGATGGAAATGAAATATTGTTTACTAGGATGGAAGATTTTTTGATTGGATGTCAAGTGGTATTATCATTGGAGTGATAGATTTTTTTATCATGCCTAAATAGTTTTTCAAAGAACATGATTAAAAATGAATAACTTAGACAACTGTAGGACTAATAAAAGAAGATAAAGAAAGGGTTTGATGAGAGTTTGATTAATATAAATCATAGAGGAAAATATATTTAGTTTCCTATAGGTCATGGATGTTGAAAGAATCTATGAAGGTAATTTATTATAGGCATAAGATTATATTTTATCTATAGAAAATAATGAAAAAAATATTTTGAATGCATGGGAAAAATGAAGTATCTGGTTAACAAAATGGATGAAAATATTAACCTCCTAAATACATCATTGAAGGTTTAGTGTTTAATGGGTTGTTTAAGTGGTAATTATGAATACGAATGTCCCAATAATGATTTCCATAAATAGGACCATGAAGGTGGTAAGAGTAATGGTATCCTTTCCAATGATAAAGAGACTAGATATAAATTGTGGATGGAAAAAGTTATAATGATGTGGTATCCTTATTAATGGATTATGGATGAATTAGTTGAAAATTTTAGGTATTTAGATTCTTAATTATGAATGGTGGATTATATAAGTATTTTTCAGTTAATTTTTTCACAATAGATTTACAATAACTTGGTCAAAGGTTCTGATTAAATAGAAAAGTGATATAATGGAATGGTTATGTCCACTGAAAACAAAATATTAAGGAAAAAATAACTATAAATATATTCCTTATGATATGATAATATTTTTTTCATAAATATATGAGGGATATGAATATGTAAATTGGAAGGTGATTATTACCTTGGAACTAATTAGGTCCTTCTTGAAAATTAGTTAATGATAAAATAAAAGATGTTTACAACTTCTTAGATTTGTGGAATATATCTATTAATCTATGGAAAAAATAATAATTCATGTTTTCTAGATGTATTTATTGCAATAAAGGTTATTAACATTTTCTATGACAATTTACATGATGATATTCATATGTTTGGATACTAAATCCCAAGGGCTACTTTTGGATATATGTAAGATCAATGTGAAGATGATTTATTGAATATCATTCTAATGAATTGCATATTCAACTTTGAGAGGTGTTATAAGTTTATCAATTCATGAAAATTGTATGTTAAACATTAGAGGAAGTTTTTATGAACTGTGTTTGAATTGAATGTCTTGCTTAAATGCCAATTTTGGGATTAGCCTTTTTAAATGGATTTGCATCGTATTTTTGAAAGTAAAAAATCATGGTTTCATAAAAGCACATCATGTATTTCAAGTGAAAAAAAATAAAGAACATAAATTCAATGGGTCTTGAATCCCTGACCATTGGATGATATGGTTTTCATGACAACCACATGCTTAAAAGATGTACAGGTTAATGTATAATATTATTGATGAATAATTATTTATTATGAAATAATATGGATACATTATATGAATATTGTTTAATATATTAATTATTTTTATTTATAAGAATATTTTTAGGTAAATAGTCATAATTTTAAATCTTTTATGGGCGTTAAAATTTTCTAAAAAAGTATTTTAGTGGTTCAGGCAGGAGAGTTAATTTATTGACACCCATTTATCAATGTAATGGATGTACTTGAATTTGTTAAAAGAATCAAATATTAATGTAATTTTATTTTTATAAATATATCTAGGATGTATATATCAATATATTATTGGTCAATAAAATTACTTCTCAATGTTAAGAGAATGATCAAAAGAAAATTTGTTTTCCAAAAACCATAATTTTCTTTAACCAATGGTCTTTTAAATCATCATATATTTGTGATCTTGAGGAACTCAACTTTTATTTGAAAAATCTATTATTTGTTACAAATGAACTCAATCACTCCCTATAAATATTTACACATTTCCTCCATTTACAATCTTCAGTCATAGCATATGTTTTAAAATGTGGAAACCTAGTTGAATGTCACTTTGGGTAAACATTATGGTTCAATCATTCCCTTTTAAGGGAAGTAATTGTATCTATTTTTATGATGTACGTTTACATGAATGGAACATTCATGTACTATAACATTGATAACCCCTATGAATTTAAAGGAAAAAATCATTCCAATTAGGGTAGAATATAACACCCTCGAATTTGGTCAATTATATTATTTTATTTATTTTCACCATTGTGATATTTTTCATTTAATATAACTCTAAAAATATTATATTTTATATTAAATAACTATATTTTTCTTCTCAATTACACAACACAAATTCTATCATTCACTAAATACAACATAAATTTTAACTTTATCTACACAAAACATAGCGGTTTATTTTCATTTCATGTAATAATAACTTTCCTCGATTGTATGTGCTACACACATGACCGTGTTTTACCAAAAAATATAATATTTTTAAAATACAATAATAATATATTACAGAGAAATAATAATGGATGTTATTAAATATATTTACTAATTTATAAAAATATATATTATTTTCAAAAATAAAAGATGAATTCAAAGGTTATAAATTAATTAAAATATAATATGTGAACTAATTAAATATAAAATAAAATATTATTATTTTAAAGTTCACAAATCTATTTTACCATACTAAATTAAATAATTAATAAATATTTAGTAATATTAATATAATTTATATGTTATATATTCAATATAAAAATTTGTATTCATCTAATATATTTTATAGGAATAAGATAAAAAAATATTATTTTATGCATGAAATCATTTAATTTTTATAAAGGTATTGCTGACGTGATTTAATGGAGAACAAATTGAAAATCCAATTTTTATTCTGTTATAAACATAAAATGAGAAAAATAAACTTCATGTTTTGAAGAGAAATAAAAAAGTTAGTTTATGATAATTTTTTTATTATTTTGTAATGTTTTATTTTTTAATGAATAATTAAAAATAATGGATTTTAATTCAAAAATAAATTTTCATATAATTTATTTAGAAGGATAAATTATATATTATATTGGTTAAAATTTTTAATTAAATAATTTCATTATAAATTAATCTAATTTAGGTTATTTTAACTAATTTCACAATGAATTGTTATATGAAAACATAGAATATTTGTGATAATTTTTTTCTTCAAAATCCCGTAGTGTTATCCTCTCAATGGGGTTTAATTTAAATTAATTTCTGACACATATGTGATTGAAATTTAGAAAAATGTACTCAATATTTGGAATAATCATAATTTATAATGTCTAATGTCATATATTTTTTTTACCATAAGTATTAGTGAATCTAATTAAAATTAATTACATTTATTATGGTTAAATTAAGCTTAATAAAGGACTAAACAATAACATTATTGCCCAAAAATACCTATATACTATTCTAATATCAAAATTATGATAATATTTAGACCATATTATCACTGGACTAGGATTTGGATCATTATTGGATCCACATACAAAATAAAAATGTTGGTGGAATTCTCTCTTCAAATTTTGAAAAGAGTGTCAGTCCTCCTTCCCTATAGTAGGACACAACCACTCTCTCTTCTTCACAACACTCAATCACATAGGATCATACCTTATATTACCAATACACATACCATCATACCTATATTCTTTCTATAAGCCTCAAAATATAAAAAATGAATCCATGGAATCCTTTTGGCCCAAACCAAAATTAGTTAACCGATTTAGAGGTAATATCTTCCCTCACATTCTTTTCTTCAATTTTCATTGTCCCCCACATTAATCTATTTTTTCAATAATATCATAAAATATCGTATACATCAATATACTATGATTTTTATACTATGGTATCAACCTAAACATACACACACTACCCTGAAATGGGTAACAAGTATTCTATTTATTTCTACAGAGAAGTATCACGTCACAGAACAATGATTGTTCATTTTTATATTACCATATGTAATGGGGGAAATTATGATGGAAACAATATTTATTTAAGTTATATATTATATTTGTTACTTCATAAATCTTCTTTTTTCCTTTAAAAATACATATCTTTTTTACATTCGATTTACCGTAAATAAAATAATTTTGTTTGGGGAAGTGTGGACTAAAGCACTCTTAAAGCGATATGATTCATCCACACACTACCTGATGTGTATTTGAGATGGGTTTAGTGAAAATGTTAAATATATATATATATAATTATAATTAAATTTTAATGATATTGTATACACACATATATAAATTTATTTTATATTATTTCATTCAACTTGAAAATTAAACCGAAATAGTGTTAATGTGTATGTACGACTTACCATCTCCATGAATGATGTATTTTGATTCATATTTATAGATCGTATTGATTATTATAATTAAAATATATAGAATATAAATTATATTTAATTCATATTATACTTTAGGGGAATAATTATACCAATGATATAATAAATTAATTCATATGTGAAAATTAAAGTGGATATTACCCAAAGTGAAACCTTGTGGTTGGATGGTTAATAAGAGGGTAATATATGGTCGTAATAAAACCATATATTAAATTAGATATAAAAATATTTTTATATTAAATAATTATGATAAATTTATATTTATTATATAGGTCATTTGTATGATAATGATGAGAGCCAAGACACAAGTAAGAGGATTTAATCTCACTCTTTATTTCTATGAGATACATGAAACGTTAACCACTATATCATTTTATATAGTTTATATAATTACCATGATTTTATTCTATTTATATTATACATAATATTATGGTTATTCACATATCCATTTTATAATAGTTCTTCCATGGGGTATATGTTTAAAATGATACCAAATCAGTGAAATAGTTTTGACTCAAATTTCTTTTTATGAGACTCCAGTTTTGTTATGCAAAAAACTTATATTTTTAGGTTTATATACATCCATTTTATCTTCTTTATCATGAATTTATTTTTTTAATGATTTTTAATATTCAATTAATTCATAGTTCTTTCATTTATAGTAGGAACCCAAGTTACCATGTTATAAATTATTATTGAGGTAATCACATCACTTTTCAAGATTGTTTATGTTTATTTTTCCATTGATAAAAGATTATATTACATATCTCAATAAAAATAAAAAATTATATTCTACTATTCTTATTAATAATTTATACATCAATTGGTAGCATTTATTCCACTATTTAGTGCATATGGTAGTTATCATATTGGTTTTAAAATAGCACAACTTTACCATCTCTTTGGTCATAATTCTATGTTCTTTCAAACCCATGATTTATAAAATTGATTTCCAATAATATTATAAAATTTTTATTTAATATATATAAAAATTTTTACCAATTATTATTTTACAAATATCTCTAATTTAATCTTATTATATCTTTCTGAACAAGACATTTTTTATCATTATTAAAAGGAAAAAAATGTTATTTTTACCTAATCAGAAATGTATGTATTTATCCTTTGTTATTTCATTGAATATTTATTTTCATTTTAAATGGTTAAATTTCAAGAAAACTAGTGTACAAGTTATTTTATAGGAATTTTTTTTTCAAAATCATTACAATCATAATTTATATGTTTTAAATATATTCTTATAGAAATGTGTTTCAATGAATTTTCAATCCCCATTCATAAGTTTTCCTGTAAAAAGTTTTTTTAATCGTTTTCATGATTTATTTATTTGTTTAAAAAGATCATTAAATGAAATAGTTTTCAAAAAAATTATAAATCAATTCATATTTTATAAACTAAAATGGTTTTAAAAACATTTTCTATATTACATTATATGTTAACAAAAGTGTTTTTGAGGGAAATATTTTCAAAAAAAATTGAAGATTATTTTATATGTTTAAAAGGATAAATGTTTGAAAATTGTTATCTTGTATTGATTATAATTTACTTAGGTAAATGTTAATGAAAAATATTTTCAAATTGTTTTATGTTTTAGAAACCTTTTTAAAATAAGAAACAATATTTTCCTTATGAATTTTTTAATGATATATCTACATTATTTTATATATAAGATGGAATCTATTGATGTTACTCGTTCTATCCTAATAAATGATCTAAATATTCCATTCATATTATTTATTTGAATTTTTTATTCTAAATTTCAAGGCCTTTATGAAAACCTTTTATTTTTTTTGGGTTATATGTGTGTGTAATCCATTCCTCTTTCATGGGTTATTCTTTTGATGACATGAATATGAAACCTTTCATTTTCAACAGGTTATGATATGATTCAATGTGTCTTATTCCCATTTAATTTCATAGATTATGATTGGATTTATATGAATTTTTGGAAAATGTATTCATGATTTTTTTTGAGATGGGTTGGAACTATATCCTAATACAATTCATTGGGTAAAAATTTACATCTATAAAGATTTAAAAAATTGTTATTTGTAATGAAACTTTTCAAAGAGTACATTGAATGATAAATGAGTAAATTATTAAACAATTTGTGAGATCAATTTTTATTTATAGATTGATATCTTGATATCAGGATGGAAAGAAAAGATTCCCTTTTTTATTTTATGGTAATCATTGGAGGTTCATTGACCCTTCCCATGAAAAAACAATATATCTTCGACCACATGATGATTGATCTTTGATTATATTTATTACATTATTTTATAAGGGTATTTTGGTGATTTATAGAAATTTCTTTCTTGATATTTCAAATTATCAAAGGATCCCATTAGAAAACCTTTTGATGATTATTACCGTTTTTATAGAACCCATCACAAAAATATGTGGCTTTTCTTGTGAGGCATTGTATGATCAAATGTACTTTTTAAATGGTGTTTTCATGATCATCATTAGATAATAAAAACCACATGATTAAACCAGTTATCTATCCTAGTTTTATGAAATCAAATTACCTCCTAAATATTATGTTTTTCATGTGATCCATATACTCGATCATCAGTTAGTGATAATACACATTTTTACAATATGATAATATAAAACACATTCATGAGGAATTTCATTTTTTATTCAATTTATAAGGCCAATCAAGAATGAATAATAAATGACCCACTTAGGATAGAGGATTTCTAAAATAAGGGCTCGGTTCTATGGAGAGTAAATATGCACCTATAACCATGATTCTTCCACTAAGAGATGCGTCAATAAGAATTTTGTCTCTATAGGGAATCCAATAATTAAGGGATCATATATTTATCTAATTTCATTTCTGACATTAAATATTATATCTCCTGAGGTTTCTTTTATCATATTAATACTTCCATATATATATCCACTATAATCATTTCACAATGGATCATTAGAATAATCAATTTAAATACTTCTACTTGAGATTCGATCATGTGATCTAGCCATGTGACATCCCTTATCATGATGAGTTCCCAAACTCACTATAAATTATCTCATAGTAATTTTATTGAACATTAAATCAAGTGATAGTTTTATGTCTATCCAATGAAAATTTTACTACCTTCCAAATTAGTTTCCTGATTGATTGATCATTATGTGGTTCATATGACCATATTTTGGTTATGAGATCACAAGTCTTATAATACGTCATTTTTTCAAAATCTCATTCCTTGGAACAATGATTCGGGATTCTTATGGAAGTTCATGAGATCGTGAGTCCTTGTATGATTCATGAAATACCCATTATGAACTTTCACTAAAGCATTGCTTTTGATACGGTTTATCTATTATCTAACATGTGTTTATTTTTTTACATATGGATTCTAGTACACAGTCATCATTATTTGTCTCTATCTCGAAGTATTTGATTTCAAGGAATCAATAATGTCAACCTAGGGTATTATGTGCTCAATAAAACAAATGATTCTAACAATAATTTCTTATATATACATCATTGGTATCCCATATCACAATAATTAACTTTGTATAGATTCATTATTTTAGAAGATGTAGTTTTTATTTCACACAATTATATTCTTTCATACTACTCAGTATCATCCAATCTTGACACTATCTAGTTGTAAATCTATATGGAATTTAAAATGGTTACCACACAACATAAGGGGTAATATCGTATGATGTCTATCTCCCCTAGGGTTCCATATGGTTTTGAAATTTAAAATCATCCATTTAATAAGAGACATTAGAGGATTATCATCTCATATTTGAATAATATGATATGTGGATGGAGATATACCATGGAATTACACACAATAGTTATCTTCTATGATGAATGGGAATGAAAGTTCTATGTGAGGAAGAGATTCAGGGAATTATCTGACCAGTTACATGCTAATCATAATTATGATGTGATATGGACTTCTTATTTCATTATCTATTTCCACTCAGAACTTCTCAAATATATGATTACAGATTGGTGTCCTGGAACAAAATATATAAATCTATATCAGGGAGAGGTAGGGATTATTATATGGGATAATTATATAATATTTTAAACATGTCCTCTAGGGTATATGTATACTGAATTTATTCCTTCTAATTAATTTATAGAGGACCCCATATAAACCTTGACCATGGAAAGAGCCATGGCCCCCAACTAGAAGGAGTTGTTATGGAATAATATGAATATATTAATACAGTTTCATCCATGTATTGAATAAAAAACATCATCCACTATAGTTATTCTTTTCTAGGTGATATAGGTTTAATCAATTCCCTTCCCAATAAGTTCACCACAATACATGTTCTTATGGGCCAGTTCATGAAAATGGGGATTGTACCTCATGGGGAAGGTGGTTGTGAGGATAGATATCCCTAAAATATTTACTATTGTAGTTTTTTGATATATGTTTATTGGATTACGTTTTCAATATTGAGATTCACACTTGGGTATTAAAGTGTGGAAAATGTTTATAGAATCCCAATTATTATAGGGGTTCCTTCAAAAACTATATATGTTCAAATTTTCTCCCATTGTATCATTCACTTGACCATATCCAATAATGGAAAATCTCTTATGATATAGTGGAACCTTATATATCTCATTTGGATGGATATGTGAAACTATTTTATGTTAAAATTTTCATACCACTAATGAAATCCATAATTCTTTATGATATTTCATGGAATTGAATTTTTATTGGGTAATGGTGATGTAACTTGGTCTCAATGTGGATATTGACATGCTGACATTGAATAATCACTTTGATTACATGCCCTATCCTGCACTATGTGGGATAATTATTCATAATAGTGGTTGATCTTTCAATTATAGGTCATATAGTATCCTTCTCTGGGATTGGGTTCTTATTTACCATATATATTCAGTGATAAATATTTATCTATGTACCACCTATCATTTATCTCACCATTTTTTTGTATTTAAATAGTTTCCCATATATCATCATCTATCATGTGAGTAGAATGGAATTCTAGAATCATTCCCCATTTTAAGATCAGGTTGGAACACAAATACACAAATGATAACATTATTCTTCCACCTGTTGTTTCCCTTATCTTCCTAACATAATATTATGACAATAATGCGGTGGAAACCTAACTAGGTGGTGTATTGAATCATCTAGTTCGTTTGGTGGAAATGTTGTCTACAATACTAAAACAATAATCTATGTAAGTGATGGATTTTAGATAGTACATGATGTATCCTTTATTGAAGAACTATTATCATAGTTAATATCATACCATATGTGGGATATAATTAATTGGGGGCGTATATTCCTTCAATACTAGTGACAGACAATGAACCAACTGAGAATAGATTACATGAAACATCTTCCATTTCGACTTCTTTAATGCCCATGCTGTGTATGGAGGCATGGGCCATCAGGTATGTGGTCAGTCCATCAATATAGTTGTAATCCCTATGTCCAAACAATATTAAGTTCTACTATGACCAATTGGATGTGAAAAAATATAAATTGGGAGTAAATTCATGTTCCTGCAGATCAGTAAAAAACATAACAGAGTATGAATTTTAAATAATATATGTCATGTTTTCATGTGCTAACTAGGACATCATGACTTCTTGTGATACACAATTTCTTTCCATGATAAAATGAATATTTTACCCATTAACCATTACCTAAATAACACCCAATCATGACATATAGCATGTGATAATGAATAATATACACTGCCTAAAAATTCATGGAAAAATTTCTTCAATTAAAAAACCATACCATAATACTCAAAGGTGTTTTTATTCCAATAATCACACTTATCCCTTCTCACATAATGTATTACATAGAAGAGGTAAAATGGACACCACTACTCACTCATGTAAGTCATCAAATCTTGTCTATGGCCTCACATTATCACTCTACGTTATCACATGCATCATAACTCTTACCACACCTTCTCACTCAATGTTTGTTGTACATATGATCTCATGGGATCCATATTCACTAATTTTTTTACCTAAATACACACATTTATGACCCCACCTCACCATTAATAGTCAATTGAGTGCCTTCTCATTCAAGGTGAGGATAATAAATGGTATATATATCACCTACAAAAAAATATTTCATCAATCACTAGAATATTTTATGTAATAACATTATAAAAATATATTATACACGAAATATCATAATCTTACCTACTCATTTTTAGGGAAATAGTCCCATGAGAAAAAGTCACTTATATCGGATCAGGAATCACTCCATATATAAAAAATCACGATCTATCATAGTAAAATCCCCAAATCTTTTAAATTTCATCAAAATATTCATATGGAATATATAGGAATCTGTTACGGCCCACTAGAACCTCTTATATACTCTAATGGTTAAGAATATCACCTAATCTCATCTAGGGATTTTATACCAAAACCGAACATCCATAAACCACCAACACATTCACACATCATCATTGAATCAAAACCACCCATATGAAAATCATAAATTGGGAGAATCTTATTCAATCATACATTAGAATATATTATATCCCCAATTTAAAGTAAAATAGAACAAAACTAATTTCAATCCAAAAAACATTTTTCATTAATTAAAACAATTTTTAAAATGGAACACAAGTTATCATTCAAAAAATTTGATCATTCACATAAAATCCCACAAAAATTATTTGAAATCACCATTTATATTTAAAAATATACTTTTAAAAACATTTTTTCATATCATGAATCATTTATTAAATTTATCATAAAATTAATTACCGCTTAATAAGAATATTTTGAAAAAAACATCATAAACTTATATAGGAAAGCTATACCACTATGCAATACATAAATAGGGGCACTAAAAGTCATTTAAATATGGTTACCGTGTTGAACCATTTTGAATGTTATACAATACCTGTTGACTATTATGTATATGGATGATCATCCAAATATTTTAATGAGATCAGTCTTTGAATTAAATATTTCTATGATGATTATAATATATGGAACTAAAAATAAAATTACCAATAAAATATGATACAATTTAATGTTAATGAAACATAAATCAACAAACAATCTCAAATCTATCTGAATGATCCTACCATCCTTCATCGAGTCCACAAGAGATTAACTCATCTATATAAACAATAAAATTAATAAACCTTTAATTTTAATACAAAGGTATGAAATAGTATAACCAATTTCAATCTCTTTGTTTAACATCATTGCACCATATCCATGATCAATTGGCAGAAATCCACTAATAAAAACTAGACTTAATCCTAAAAAATTATTAAATATGGTCTTATAATGGAAAAACATCTTCCAATATTCTCCAAAATTATAAATAAATTTTTTGGAAAAAGAAAAAAAATAAAATTAGGAACAATTAAATCATCACATCCTCATTGGACCTAAAATACACTTCACAAATGAAATCCCAATCAACTTCTAAATTTTTATCACTCTCCAGTAATAATGATTCCAAAAAACTCAAACTAGTTATCTAAAAATAATCCAGAATATAGGAAAGGATCAATGATATGGATAGGAATAATTTTACCAATAATCAAAAAAATTAATTCCTCCGATGCTAGATAAATTAAAGAAACTTAAAGGGTGAAATTATAGAGAAACTTTACCTCCACTTCTATATAAACATATAAAACTGGGAATAAACTAAATGAGTTTCTGATTTCAGGGTCCTGAAAAAATATCCTATCAACATAGAAATCAACCAAGTAGATCAACTATGGAGTGTCCTAGTGGGTCATGTTTTAGTGATCCCATTTCAAACCAAGATGTTGTGTTACCCCAATATGTCATGGTGACACCATCCCCAAGGATGTGGGAGCATCCTCGATCAGAAGTTTTTATGTTGTGGACAATCCGGATCAAAACACTACCACCCTCCATGTATGGGGACCACATCTAGAAAAGTTACAACATTTCATGACACATCAATGTAATTGTATGACAATCCTTAGTGTGAGGGATTTTTCCCCTTTTATTCTCTTTTATGATTTTTCCCAAATGGATTAGGTCACAACCGCTTCAATCCATATAATTGTTTACTTATTCACTCAATAACACACTCATTGAATTATTTCACTTATATGGGACACTAAAATGTCTAAAAACCACTTAATATAGGATCAAAACTCCTTCTCCTCTATATCAGTCATAATATATAAATTCACCATAATGCCAGACATTGATTTTCATTTCAAATCCACCACCATAATACTTCTCATACGTGTGATATTACCCTAGTCCTCTAGCAATACATACAAATAAACCTCAGTTTTAAATTTGGCAACAACATTTTGTATACCATCTATGAGCTATTTACACACTATAATTTCACAACTCCACACATCATGAACAGTATTCTCGATAATGTGAGATACCCTCACATTGATCTTACTATTACACATTATTAGGCTACCACAAAATCACTGGTTCCATTCAATTGGACCCATATAATATTCTCCATATACAATATCGTCCTCATATCATCTATTATATTCAACTGAACTAGTTAGTTATTAAATGACCTATATTCCAAAAAATAGTTGACCTTGCTATAAAATGTATCTCCATATTTTCCAATAATCATCAATTCATTCATTCATAATCTATAAAAATTTAGTAAATCATCCCAATAAAACAGAAAATATTAATACAAAATATCTGAATACCAAACCATCATTATGGTCATACATCCATGACTACCTTTATTCTTACCATTATAGAAATATATTTATTATCACCTAATGTAATTGAACATCCAGATGACACTGAAAACATTCTATGAATAACCAAATTCAATGAATAGAAGTGACAAATAAACACTTTCCCAAGAATAAATATGAATATTTCTCAATAACAAAAAAATATTTCTCAAAATCACTCAAAAATTTCAAAACATTAGATCATTTAGACTTGATTAATCCTATGTATTGATGTGATCCCCACCATTTAGATCCACTCAAAAATGATGATGCAGAATAATGATGATCATCACCAGTGGAATTACCTACAAAATTATATATCATATAACACATAACATAGATCAAATAAAATCTAATACCTATCCACTATGTACCAACATCAAATAGAATTTTCAATAGAATTTAATACAATCATATCTCAATAAAATCTCGAAAAAATAACCAAATACAATTTTCAAACACTTTCAGACACCCATGGTCTACCCCAATAAACAATGTCATTATGATTTACACATGAGTCATTTTCCTTTTCCTCGACATCAAACTATCCCATGTCGCAACCCACCGAAAACACTCACCACATTTCATGAATACATAACACATGATTCTTGTAGAAAATAAATTTATCTAGGTAATCCTGATTAATGGATCTTAAATACATAAAAACCATTTTTCAAATGTATGAGTTACTTATTTCAATATTATCTTAAATCCATTTAAACATGACCCCCCAGTTTTGATAATTACCCATGGAATCCAATGATTATGAAAAAAACAAAAATCAATAAAATGTATTCTATAAATAGATTTTTTCAAAAAAATAAATTCTAATTTCATATTATTATTATTATAAATTATATGAGAAATAATTTTACTATAATTTTAGAAAAAAATTAAAATCGGAAAAATTTATAAACTATTATGTACAAGAGCTATGTCACATAGAAATATATTCTTAACCAATTTCTCACACACCAAAATCCACCAACATGGTATTCTATTCAACTACATGTTTTTGTAAAAATATAATCATCCCAAAAATCATTTCCCTATAGAACCCTCAAAATAAAAAATATCAATAAATACAACAAACCACCGAAATATTTTATAATATAAAAAACAATTAAAATATAATCTTGAGTACATTGATTATATTAATAGATAAAATGAAGAATAATTAATTTCAGTTAACAGACACATCATAATGAACCTCTCATAATGAATTTCTATCATGGAAAAAACTTCCCACTATTTTGATATATAAAAACTCATTATCACTGAAACATTCCGTATGATCAATAAAAATCCTCATCTATCTAATATTTGGATCCCCAAAACATCACATCACTCATCCTAAATTTGATTTTCTGAAAATTCGATATCCCATGACCATGCGGGTTTGAATCAACGAATTATATCTAATAATATTATCTGTATATATATTGAGTTTGAAATTCTTAACCATACCTTTATATAAATCCATAACATCACAAACATGATCTAATTTTATTTTTTAATAACCCATTCATCATTTTAAGAATAAACACTAATATGGGATTCTATGTGACATCATCTCACCCCTCATACACCATAGGTTTCTCACAACTGATGAGTGGCATAAATAGTTGTGAGAGACCGTTTCCAAAAAATAGTGTCCCTTAGACATTCCCAAAATATATCTAAAAATTATCATATACTATATGTATAAAAAACATCGAAAAAATATATGTACATAGGAACAACACACAATAGGGTCCCCACAATCCATATTTAAAAATCACTAAGCTCTCTACATGATGTATTAAAAAATAACAAATTAGAAGATAATAAACATAACATCATATATCAATTTTCAATGGTTCACTAACTAGTATACATGATGAAAAATATCATAATGTAAAACTATGGATCCTCTATCCAAACTCACTTAATAAACTTGTTAATTCATTGGACCACAAAACCTATTCAACTTTTACCAAATTTCTATCTATAATAAGTACTTAATCATTGAGAGATGATATGAAATTCTATAAAAATACATCAATTTTTTTTCATGTATATGTGTTTGATAGGATTACAATATCCATATTGGAATAAAAATTTTCCAAATAGTACTAATTGATGTAATTAAGTAGTGTATGTGCATAAAATTCATATATTTTGATTGAAATCATGGTTGTAAAGAAGATCCCCTAAAAACACAATAAAAATAACATACAATAATACATGTCAGGTCTTCATTCACTAACCATGTCACCAAAAAACATAATCATTCCTACATTGGATCCGTGTTTGATAGAATAGATTCAAATTATACCATAACCAAAACCAATAATGAATACAGAACATAGGTTAAACACCACATGAATGCATATAAAATAAAATCATCATGTTTATAAATATACCTTCTTACAAAAGGGATGTTTTATTTTGAGAATCTTGTTTATCCCATCACACTAATGGGTTTCTAAAAAATAAGTTCCATAGAAATTGTTTCTCTCTCAAAGAAGTTCCTCCAAACTACATTAAGGCACAACTTATCACTCAAAAATGGACAAAAATCATTGCATTTTACATATATTTTGACACAAGGTTGTTTGAAGTTGCATATAATTCTACACCTTATCACCTATTTGTAGAACATGTTTCAAACACATTAGGGTACCCATATAACACATATCTATCCTGAGAATTCTTTATCATAGAGGGTAGATCCATGCATTCAATTGAATATCACCCACAAAAATATTTATCTCAATAAAAAATATTTATCACATGAATTAAACGATAAAAAATAAAAAAAACCATATTGTAAACTAAATAATTCATTATTGGTGTTCCTTCCTTGGAAACTCAAGACCATATAATTTTTCATCCATCAAAATTTCAAGGATAACTCCCAAAATAATTTTTCCACACACCTATGACATTTTAAGTCCATCATCATTTACTTGTAACCCAAAAGTGTATCTATATGGTTCCTCCAGACCCTAGTTCGGTTGATAAGTGTTAAATGCATCTTGATAACCCAACAAGTTCTTTGAATTAGTTTTGTTACACCGTGTCCCGGATCACACAATCAAAAACTAATTAGTAATGGTAATGGACCATAATATTCAAGGAGTCACACATTATTTCTGTAACGCCCTAACCCCTGTTACCAGAGTTGGTGCATTATTGCGTAACATTGGAATGATCACAAAAGATCATGTCTCGAAAGGCCGATTAGTTTAATAGCCTTGGAAACACTAGATACATTCATTTATGTTAAATTAAATCATAAAGTGAAAAACTACAATAAAAAAGTCTCCATAGTCCACACTCATATCCTCTTCTGACAATCCCTGCAAGTCATTCATAAAATACTTCTTCACATCTTGGAAAATATTAAAACATTGAAAGGGGTGAGCTCAGATGCTCAATAAGGATAACCATATAGCGAAAGATTTCATAAATAAACATAAACATTTAAGGCAATGTATAACTAAAATAAAAGCCTTTTAAACTTGAACTTCAACATAATATGGAAAAAGTAAAATGAGATGATGCCATTTACTTCATCACATGGATATTCTACTAGTTGAAAAATCACATGCAGTATCAATAACCACTTTCATAATGATGGAATGCATAATGCCATACTATCATAACCATGTAGCCAAGGCCTCGTGCCAAGTATACAATAATATTTTGTCAAGGCCTCGAGCCAAGACACTAGTTTTTCTCATGAGACCTACCGATGCATCGAGGAGCTATAGCGGGCTCCACCCATCACTTATTAAGTCCAATGCATTATTTATATAAACAGGTTTAAACATATCATAAACCATAACATAATTGTATCACATAAAATCTGCATAAAGGAAACATAATATTTACACCATTCAATCACAAGATATCAATACAACACATTTATATAATAAAAACTTTATCAAAACCATTTTCAATACCAAAATAAATAAAAAGTAAAACATGGTATTTATTTTTCTTTTAAAAAAATGTTATGGCTTATAGAGGAAGCTGAAACTCAAATAATAGTCATGGTGGCAGAGATGTCGTTGTCGCCGCATACGTAAGAAAAAACATTCCTTTTTTCGTTTAGTAAAAATGATTCATATAAAAATATTACTTTTGAATAAAAGTAAATGTCAAAGGGGTTTATAGACCGTATAAATGATATTTGTGTATAAAACCAAATATGCCTCAATGAATGGAGATTGAGAAGAAGTCCTTACAAAGAACATTTTTAAAATAAAATAGATCTATTATGTGTATTTACTATAAGTACACATAAATAAATTACAAATACAAGATAGGACATAATAATAAAATGACATAATTTGAAAGTAGAAGATTAACCCAAAGAATGGAAATTGGGTTAAGAAATTCCCTTACCTTGTGTCCGACATGACTCGACCATTCTTTAACCTCCGGAATAATAAACTAGAGTTAATATCTACTTTTTTAAGATCCCTTTTCATGTTCATTATTCCTTTTATATCACTTATTACCATGTTATGAACACTATGTAATTATTTAAGTTAATAACAGTCGTTTTATCGATATTTGGTACTTGAGTCAACAATAAACATCTTATAATTACAAGTTGTTTATGTGGTAGAATATCCATTATCTCCTGAATTATATTCATGATTTATATATCATATATATCATATATATCCAGTATATATATTCATTCATAATATTATGTAACCTTTAGAGGTAATAAATGAAATGCACCGTTAATGGAGACGGTAATCCGTACGTACGCATGAACGCTACTTTCATTTCTATTTCATATTTAATGGAATGAAATCATAATTATATATAGTTATATTATAATTATAGTATAATATATTGTATAATACCGTTTATTCTATCCTTTATACATCCCACATATGGCATTAACGATTCAAATCACTTTGAGGGGGCGGTAGTCAGCACTTCCTAAAATGAATAAATCGCGTTTACCAATAATGGAAACCATAAAGGTATGAAATAAATGAAAAATACCACAGTTTAAGTAAATCATAAACATATTATCTATAATATATAAATATAGTGACATCTTAATGTCCACATTTGAAGGTTTTATATGAGTGTTGAAGAATCATCGTTTCGTGAGGCAGAAATTGACTATCAATAGAAACAATATTTTATTTAACCATTACATGTAGTTGTGTGTATGTGTAGTTAAAATCCTTCTTATAACAACATACTTTAATATTTCGGAAACTAGTTTTGTTACAAAAGAAATTAATAAAAAGATTTTAGGGGGCTGGAGAAGCAAAATAAAACAAAATAACATAAGAGAAGACATTACCTTAAAATCGGGTAACTCTTTTTTATTTGACCCAAAGGATACCTTGGGAAGAGTTATTCCCAAAGTGAGACTTCTAGGAGTAAGACAGATAAGTTGGAGGAGTATTTTGTCAGAGGTTGGACAAGACAAATATCTTGAATGTGTGAATAAGGTGGTAGAGGTGGGGGATTTTTATAAGAGGAGAGAAGGGGCACTCTTGGAAAGATTGAAATGTTAATTTATTATGAAATGATTTTTGGATTCTAAAGGGCCCATAATGATATAAATCGAGGATAAGGTGATAAGGGTTTTAAATCTACTCATATAATAGGCTTTTAACAAGTGTATGCCTTATATTTTACATTATCTTTTCATTTTATTTAAATCGTTAATTAATTAGGTAATCGCTGCATCATCATGGTGTCATAAAATATTTAATTTATTTAATGTCTAAAAATTATAAAAAAACTGTCATGATTTAGGAAATCATTTTAGATTTCTAAATAATATTTATAGTAAAAAATATGACTTGTATAACCCCATTTATAAATTGTTTTAATAAAAGAACTCATGTTTTTGACATTTTTATTTTAACATTAAATAAAATGTTTTTAATGTCATTTTCCTACCAAAGTAGCTCCATGGGGTCCCCAAGGTGACCCATGGATTTTCATGGTCGGCCATGACTCATCCAATAGGGGTTGGACATGTTTAAAGGTATTTTTATATTTTTATAATATCATTTTTATCTTAAATTTCACAAATTACCTTTAATCGTGATTAATTAAACTTAAAAGTTACTATTCACCAAAAAATTATTTTCATCCCAATGAACCAAATTTTACTTCATATTGAAAACCATGTATATCGGATTTTTGAAAATAAAATCACAGAAGTGTTAATGTTTTATTTAAATGAAAAATCAGTTTTTTAACACCCACTTAGTGGTTTCACTAATCATCCAAAATTGATGTTTTTCAGAACAATGCCAAAATTTCACCCGAAGCTATAATTGATATTATGAATTCAAAAATGATGTCTATTTTACAAAATTACAAACATATAAGTTTCATTAATTAATTTTATAACAAATTCCTGTGGTCACAACAATTAGCGTGTTTTTAAGAAACAATATATATCAAAAGATTGACAATTGGTTATGTCTAATATCAAAGTGAAATTATTTCTAATGAACACCATTGGATAAAATGGTAAAAATATATTCTAATTATACTATAAAACCACTCAATAGTATAATTTATCACTATAAATTATTTTGATTAAAAAATTTGTTTTAAGAATTTTTCACTATTCAAAAAAAATGGAAGTTCTCAGAAAATTACAAAAAAAAAATCACCTTAGAATAATTTTGATATTACGAATACAAAAATGAAGTCCATTTTGAAATATAAAATTTCTATAATTTTAAAAATTGAGTATTACTATTCATAACGACTACTTTTATTAGTCGCAGTGTGTTAGAACTCGAACTTGTGTACAATGTAAGCTATTGAATTATTGAAAAAGAAGCGTATCGTGGAAGCTCGGGGTGTTACATTGTCCCCTCCTTCAATAAATTGCGTCCTCACAACGTGAAATTTTTCTTTGAGAATAAAAGGTTGAAAATAGAAAATACCTTTGTAACAAACCCACATCGGAAATATGGTTAATAAAAATATAACATTAAAAGAAAGAAAGATAAGTACAAAGGTCACCCGAGATAGCCCATACTAGGATTCTATGAAAATATGGATATTGAAGAAATACAAACCATCAAGGTCTGATAGAGTTTTGTAGAAAACTGGATTAGGAGAAAGTTAACTACAAGAAAATCACAAACTTGTGATTGGTTAAATGGTCATTGAATCCCCAATTGGAAAAGTTAATCGGAAATGTTTTTTTAGGTTACCTTTTATAAAGTTGAGAAATTTATTTAGGAGATTTAATGAAAAGGTAAGGGAATATACATACTTGTCATGTAGACTTTCATTATTTAATAAATTTTTACCACAAACCCCATCTTTCACTCTAATAGGCAATTGAACTCAAAAATATTCTATTTATCATAATTGTATAAGGTTCCAAATATTAACACATACCATTTAGATTAGGAAATCTCTTTTGTAATAACCAGGGACTTCCTGTAGGCTAGTGGTAGGTAATAAAGGCATGTCTCACTATGGTTGTGGGTTCGATTCCTGCAGCTTTGTCCAATGCGACGGGTTATCCCCCGACCTGCAGGTTGTCCTTTTCCTATAATATAGTATTATAATATTCCAAAAGTAATCTTCAAAAATGTTTTACCCTTAAACAATACTATCCAAAGTTCAACATCATCCATTCCAACCTTTATAGTTATCCAAAATACCTCCATCCATACTTTCTCTAAAGGGTCCTTAAATTCTAAAATCAATTGTAACATTAGATTCCCCAAACAATGTAAACGTTCTCTTATTGTCACATACTAAAAATATGATTACCTTCATCGTATTAAAAACTTAATAAAAACAACAAGTACTTCAGTACAATCCTAATATATATCACATTATTCTTATAACCAGAATATAATCCTTGTTTCCAAAAGCACCAATAAATTAATTATTCCACATAAACTGTAGTAACAACATATGATTGTCCTTGATCCCTTGGCCTTTTCTGAGGTAAATTTCCTTGGCAGTTAGGAAATTCATTTACATAATTCCCCATTTCCATAGAACTGTAGCATTCAACATTGATAACCTCTTTCTTTCCATTGCAATCACGAGCCTAGTGACCTTTTTCTCCACATTTATAACAAACTCTCATTCATTTTAGGCAAGTACCGGGGTGATTCTTCCCACAATTATCGCATAATGGAAAATCCTTATTTCCCTTTTTCCCTTTATTTGTCTCTTGTTCCACCATTCTCTTATTATCTTGCTTTACTTTATTATCATAAGATTTAGAGAATTCCTTTTCTGTCTTGATAGTACACGAGACTATATCTTCGTACGACGAGAAAGATTGTGAGACTAAGGCTCGAAGGAGAAATGGTTTTAACCCATCAATGAAACGATCAATCTTACTTCTTGGGTTATTTATATAATCTGCTGCATCCCTCACTAACCTTTTAAAGTTTGCCTCATACTTTGCGACATTCTCATCCTCCTTCTGCCTCAGCCTCAGAAATTTCCTTTCCATATCTACTCGATGGTCATGTAGAAAGTATTTTATAAGAAAATTTCCTTAAGCTCCATCCATCCCATACCTAATACTTCTTCATATTATTTTATGTTTTGAATCAGCGACCACCATTGATCGACATCTCCAGTGAGGCTGTAGACTTCCATGACAACCTTCTCCCTTTCGCTACTCCCCAAGGCATGGAATATTTTCTCTAAGGAGTTTATCCATTGCTAAGATACTAATGGATTTGTACCCCCATTAAATGTTAGCGGTTGTTTCCTCATGAAGCGGTCTAACATTGATCCTCCACTTTGCAGATCAGGGTGCTCCATACGAGTACAGTTATTATTCATAACCTGAGTGAGTTATCCCAGTATGGTGATAAGTTGATCAGCACAAGTTGTATCTCTAGCTCCACAATAATTATATTGATCATGAGGGAAATCCCTACACAGAGTGCATGCATTTATATGGTTTCCATTCCTCCCACTAAGAGCCATTTCTAAATAATGGCATAAACTAGACTGGTTTATGAATTTAAATACATAATTCCATACTTGTAAAACACTTAACATAAATTGTACTATTTATGGATATAATCTATAATCATAAAAATGTTTTCTTTGAGGAAGTATGTACTCATAAGCCCTTCATAATGGTTTCTAAAGAAAATGATAATTATCCTAAGCATATCCCTCGGGAGTGTCGTAACCAAGAGTGAAACAGGGCCCATTGTCGCGCACCAGTTCCTGTTCGAGTCTAGCTCCAAGCGGTGTTTTCGGGTTTCACCCCTAGGTACATCTGTCCCAGAGCTGCCTCAACCTGCTCGTATCCAGATAGGGATATATTGCTCGGAAAACTCACAAAATATCTATAATACAAAAATTCTAGGAAGTTATTATATATTAATCCTCAAAGTCTATCTTCGGGCTATTTGCTGTAATCAGAGTTTATCTAAATCAAGCTTCCAAGGTTAGTACTAAACTTCCTCTGATACCAATGGTAACTCCCCGACCCCAGTTACCCGGAGTCGGTGCATTATTGTGTAACATTGGCATGATCACAAAAGATCAAGTCTCGAAAGACCGATTAGTTTAGTAGTCTTGGAAACACTAGATACATTCATAAATGTTACATTACATCATAAAGTGAAAAACTACAATAACAAAGTCTCCATAGTCCACACTCATATCCTCTTTTGACTATCCCTGCAGGTCATTTATAAAATACTTCTTCACATCCTGGAAAATATTAAAACATTGAAAGGGGTGAGCTCAGATGATCAGTAAGGATAATAATGTAGAGGAAGCATTCATAAATAAACATAAACATTTAAGGCAATGTATAACTAAAACAAAAGCCTTTTAAACTTGAACTTAAACATAATATGGAAAAAGTAAAATGAGATAATGACATTTACCTCTTCACATGGATATTCTACTATTCGAATAATCACATGCACTATCAATAACCACTTTCATAATGATGGAATGCATAATGCCAGACTATCACAATCATGTAGCCAAGGCCTTGTGCAATGTTTACAATAAGATTTTGTTAAGGCCTCGTGCCAGGACACTAGTTTGACTCATGAGACCTACTAATGCATCGAGGAGCAATAGCGGGCTCCACCTGTCACTTATTAAGTCCAATGCATTCCTCATATGAACAAGTTTAAACATATTATAAACCATAACATAATTTTATCACATAAAACGTGCATAAAGGAAACCTAATATTTCCACACTTTAATCACAAGATATCAATACAACACATTGATATAATAAAAACGTTATCAAAACCATTTTCAATACCTAAATAAAACAAAAGTAAAACATGGTATTTATTTTTCTTTTAAAAAAATGTTATGGCTTATAGAGGAAGCCGAAACTCAAATAATAGTCATGGCCGCAGAGAATTCGTTGTAGCTGCATTCGTAATAAAAAACATTCCTTTTTTCATTTAGTAAAATCGCTTAGTATAAAAATATTCCTTTTTAATAAAAGTAAAAGTCAAAGAGGTTTATACACCGTATAAAATAAAGTTTTGTGTACAACCAAATATCCCTCAATAAACTCGCCCGTTCTTTAACCTCCTGAATAATAAACTAGAGTTAATATCTACTTTCATAAGATCCTTTTTCAAGTTCATTATTCCTTTTATATCACTTATTACCATGTTATGAACACAATGTAATTATTTATGTTAATAATGGTCGTTTTGTCGATATTTGGTACTTGAGTCAACAATAAACTTCTTATAATTACAAGTTGTTTATGTGGTTGAATATCCATTATATTTTGAATTATATTCATGATGTAGATATCATATATATCATATATATCTAGTATATACATTAATTCATAATATTACATTACATTTAGAGGTAAGAAATGAAATGCACCGTTCATGGAGACGGTAAGCTGTACGTACGCATGAACACTACTTTCATTTATATTTCATATTTAATGTAATTAAAACATAATTATAAAAAACTATATTATAATTCCAGTATAATATAAGGTATAATACCATTTACTCCATCTTTTATACATCCCAAATATGGAATTAACGATTCAAATTACATTGAGGGGGTGGTAGTCTGCACTTCCTAAAATGAAAATATCGCATTTACCCATAATGGAAACCATAAAGTTATGAAATAAATGAAAAATAGAGAATAATAAGTAAAACATAAACATATTATATATCATATATAAATATAGTTACATCTTATTGGCCAACTTTGAAGGTGTTATATGAGTGTTGAACAATCATTGTTTCTTGAGGCAAAAATTCGCCGTCCACAGAAATAGTATGTTCTTTAACCATTAGATGTAGGTGTTTGTAAGTGTAGCTCCAATACTTCTTATAAAAACATCCTAGTATATCTAGGATACTTTTTTTGTTACAAAAGAAATTAATAAAAAGATTTTAGGGGGTTGGAGAAGCAAAATAAAACAAAATAACATAAGAGAAGACATTACCATAAAATCGGGTAACTCTTTTTTATTTGATCCAAAGGATTCCTTGGGAAGAGTTCTGCCCAATGTGAGACTTCTAGGAGTAATATAGGAATGTTGGGAGAGTATTTGGGCAGAGGTTGGCCGATCCAAATGTCTTTAATGTGTGAATAAGGTGGTAGAGGTGGGGGCCTTTTATAAGAGGAGAGAAGGGGCACTCTTGGAAAGATTGAAATGTTACTTTATTATGAAATGATTTTCTGATTATAAACGGCCCAAAATGATATATTTCGAGGATATGGTTTTAAAGGTTCTAAATTTACTCATCTAATAGGTTTTTGACAAGTGTAAGCCTTAAATTTTACATTAGATTTTCATTTTATTCAAATCGTTAATTAATGAAGTAATCGATGCATCATCAGGGTGTCATAAAATATTTAATTTATTTAAGGAATAAAAATTATGAAAAAACTATCATGATGTAGGAAATCTTATTATCTTTATAATTAATATTTATAGTAAAAAATATGACTTGTATATCCCCGTTTATAAATTGTTTTAGTGAAAGAACTCATGTTTGTGACATTTTTATTTTAACATTAAATAAAAAGTTTTTAATGTCATTTTACTACCAATGTGGATCCATGGGGTCTCCAAGCTGACCCATGGATTTTTTTGGTCAGACATGACACATCTAATAGGGTTAGGACAAGTTTAAATGTATTTTCATATTTTTATAATATCATTTTTACCGTAAATTTCACTAATTACCTTTCATTGCGATTAATTAAACTTAAAAGTTACTATTCACCAAAAAATTATTTTAATCCCATTGAACCACATTTTACTTCCTAATGAAAACCACGTATGTTGGACTTTTTAAAATAAAATAAAAAAAGTGGTAATGTTTCATTTAAATGAAAAATCAGTTTTTTAACTACCACTTAGTGGTTTCACTATTCATCAAAAATTGAAGTTTTTCAGAACAATGCTAAAATTTCACCCTAAGATATAATTGATATTCTGAAATCAAAAATGATGTCTATTTTACAAAATTACGAACATATAAGTTTCATAAATTAATTTTATAACTAATTCCAGCTGTCGCAACGGATAGTGTTTTTTTAGAAACAATATATATCAAAATATTGACAATTGTTTATGTCCAATTTCAAAGTGAAATTAATTCTAATGAACACCATTGGATATAATGGTAAAAATATATTCAAATTATACTTTAAAACCAATAAATAGTATAATTTATCAATATAAATTATTTTGATTAAAAATTGCTTTTAATAATTTTTCACTATTCATAAAAAATGGAAGTTCTCAGAAAATTACAAAAACATTACCTTAGGATAATTTTGATATTACGAATAAAAAAATTAAGTCCATTTTGAAATATAAAGTTTCTAAAATTTTAAAAATTGGGTATTACTATTCATAATGGATACATTGATTAGTTGCGGTGTGTTAGATCTCAAACTTGCGTAAAATGAAAGCTATTGCATTATTGAAAAAGAACCGTATCGTGGAAGCTCAGGGTGTTACAATTTCACATATAATCCCATACACATAGTGTCTACTCCCTTTTATTGGAAGTATTTAACCCCCATGTGATACACATTTAACTAAAAAATTATCCAATCTAATCATAGTAATATTCAAACTGTAAAATTTGGAATAAATGTTCAAAAAGAACATGTAATTTATTAGTTTTCAAATATTTTCACAAAAACAATCATGTAATGTGTGTGAAATTATTAAATTATAAACCCATATGGAAAAAATGATTATATTAGATCATTTATTTTTGTGGTGACGAGTGTTAGGGTTTGTATTGATAATTAATTTTATTTCTTTAAAAAAAATTTCTTCCTCCTCTCACATTATATTCTCCTTTCAAGACATAAACATCAAGAACAAACTAAAAAACCATCATTTCCAACTCTATATATCCATCCATATAATAATGTTCTATATAAAATATTAGTATGGATCAAAATTTATTATTTGATATTTTGGAAATATATTTCAACCATACATTGATCTGTAAGATAACCTTATGAGATCACTGACATAGACACAACATCATTACTTCAGATGATGCTTGTGTACATCATCTATACACATATTTTTAATAGAATAGAAATTTATTATGGCTTATTAATTTATTCAGACATCATTAAAATCCTCTTCTCATTATCTCATTAAATAAAATTTCTTATAGTGGCATTTCAAACTCCATTGATACAACGAGACCACACAAAAAATGACATGAAGCACTCTACATCCATACAGTTTAGATTTAATTATTAATTTGAGATATTTCACATTCCATGGTGGTTGTATATTGAAACATGACACGAAGTTATCATAAAACCAAACCAACTTCATATAGTTACCCAAGAATGGGAAATGAGGAGAGAGTGTATATGTATTCATAAAAAGGTCAATGATAGAAACACCACATATCATATTCATAAGGGACTAGGATTCATATCTTCTCAGTGGTTTGGAATCATATCTCCAAAACACCAGACATCTCATTGTATTTATTATCATAGAACACACATACTATGGAAAATTAAAAATTACATATTATGATTTTCCATAAAATATGTAGTGACCATTATTCATATTTGAATGATTAGTTACTTCACAAGAAATAGATTAAGAATTATAAATATATATTAATTGAATGTTTCACTTGGAGTTAGTTTTGAATTTCAACTCCATGGATACATTACACCTTTATGAACAATTATTTCTTATGTGATATATTAATTATAATTGTATGGATGGAGATGGACCACATTATGTCATATAATCATCTCCCACTCACAGTTCACATATCTTCATAATACCACTCCAATTTCAAATTCAGACTATTAAAATATACGAAGTGGGATTCATGTTTTAAAATTATTGAAATAGATACGATGTCTTTGTTATATATATTGATCCACTTGAATATAAATTATAAAATCATCATTGCAACCACTCTCTTGATCTCTTTTGGACAATGTGTCACCACGATAGGTGATCCACTATGATTCTACCTCACCCATGCCACACATTCTAGACACTATTGATCTTATTTTTATATCATCCTAGGGTATCATTTTGATTTTATACATTATTTAAATAGACATAATTTTATCCTTCTTCCATTTTTTCCTATACACTTCAACCAAAAAACATCATATACACTGTGGAGAAAAATTAATTTACATAAATAATTTATCCATCTATTTTTACTTATTATTAAAATATCTAATTTTAATATATGCTAAAAATAATAAAAATCATAAAATTATTACAAAAAAATAAACTATTTTTTAATAAAATGCATTAATTAAATGTTGAAAAATATTTTTTTGAAATAAATAAGTAAATACATGTCACATGCATGTGTAGCCTAATTTTACATGTACATTTAGGGAAGTATCATCATGATAAGTTGATAGAGGATCTATTCCGGCTTTTTTTAATCATATCTATTGAATCAATTGTGGGAGGGATTTTTTATGATAGAATGATCTAATAATTTAACAATAATATTGTTCTTTGAAATTATATTTCTTTACAATAATTTATCTTTTCTAATGTTGAATATGCATTCCATTTAATTGAACAATATTTTTGGGATAAAAAAATTTTCAATAAAATTTCCTTTTTAATTATTTAAAATCATTCATTCCATATTTTTAGTTGTATAGATACACATTTATTATTTTCCCTTAGGAGGAATCCTTTTATATAATATAATTAACCAATGTTTGTTAATATTTATCTCCAAAAAACAATGAATACAACACGCCAAAATTTTTATGAGATTGGTTTTTTTAATATCATTGTTGTTTTTTTGTTGTACGCTACACCATGATATTCTAGATCATTCCACAACAATGGACTATATTTTAGAATATGGAATAGTATTCTTATCTTGTTTATACAAAATCTATCATTCATTTGATAGAGTTCATTTTACAGAAGATGGAATTTATGTGAATCCTTTTTTATTATTAGGTTTCCTTATATCCAATCGATTACAATGTCATATTTGAACAATATTATTTGAATTATGAAAATAATATTTACACATGATTGTATTATTAATTAATTTTGGATATATTAATTATAAATTCAAATGAAACCCTTTTCAAAATAAATGGAACTGTTATTCTGAAAAACTATTTTAATGAAAATAAGTGAGTTTATAAAATAATAAAATCAATATTCATTGATTTTAGTAAAGAATTATATATTTTATATATTAAATATAATATTTAAAATTTATAATATATGTTTTATAGACATGATATATTAACATATTCAATTTTATAGACAAAGATATATTTGTCATAAAATACAGTTTTGACACCTTTTGATGGTGCAACAATTTTAATTCTAGTTTTTTGAAACTTTTAAATATTATTCTAGAAAAACAAAACATATTATTTTGAATAATAGTATAGATATTTACTCTTCTTAAATTTTATATTTTTAGATAAGTTTCACATTTTGATGAATAGTAAAAAAATAATTCATTTTAAATTTAATAATAATTATGTATCAAATTTATTTAATAGGAGTTATGAGGCATGATAATAAATTTTAGATGGACTATATCTATGAACAAGATGAATCTGATCACTATTTGTTAGAAGAAATGAATCGAACCTGTGGAAATGGGGGGGGGGGGCTTCGAATTAATGACTTTAAAATTTTCAATGATGGATCGATTGTAAATTTTATGTGGAAGATACTTAAGTCCAATAATCCATATAGTAATTTTTTTGTATAAAATTTCTAGGGGAAAATTATTGAAGAGTTTCTACACTATCATAGATCATCGTTATGGATACCAATAATTAAATCTTGTAAGGATATCATGAAAAATACCAAATTTCTTTTCAATAGGAATCTGATCACAACTCTTGGAATACATGCTAGCTTGACTAGTCTCTAACAAATAGTTTGAATGGTCCTATTGAATTTATATAGATGAGTATCTTTGATTTCCTCAAAAACTACATCACACATGAGTTTGTACCTTTGAAGTTTACAATGGAGGTTTAATGTACTCCCTTCATTGTTGATGACACCCTTGTGAGGAGGCCCAACAATAATGTTCAATTCAACCTAAAAGTGTATTATAGAATGAAAATGGGGGATCCACTGGATTCCATCATGGCATTCCCATTTTAGATCCCATTTTATACAATCATCGATATTTATTTTAATATAGATACTATAGACAAATAGGCTTCCTACATGTGATCAATTATAGAGAACCGGGAACTGAATTGATTCATCTTTTACTTGAAGACATTGTCCACATGAGGAAATTCATTAATAGTACCTTGATTAAGGGTATGAAAAAATAACTATGCCAGCTTGTGGAAAGTATATTAGAGCTACAGCTACATACAAACATGACACTAAGTGAACAATTGGACATAGTTTATAGAATGATGCTAAGAAAGAAGATCCACTATCTGATGATCATGGTTGTTTCCTCTATTTTGGCCACAATATGGAAGGACATGAACATCCTCTTGTTGGATAATGAGGAACCATCCATACATGATTCCATGATTCTATTATACAAGGATTTCTATTCTACTACCAAACTCTAGACTAAAGCAATGTATAGAGACATTATGGACCTTAATATCTGGAGACATCTAGGAGTTGCAGTTAAACTAAATAATCCTATGATGTTGAAGTTTTTTATGTGGATAAATCCCATTGGGTGGTGTCTTAAAGAAATAAATTGATGGTGCGCCCTTGGGTTCCATAGTCCCATCAGGGTATAGAGTCATTTTTTAAAAATATCATAGCTTTGTAAAATCATATTTTTATCACAAAATTAGTATAAGTACTTCATTTGAATTTGAACTGTGGGAAATGATATATTCCCTAAAATATATTGCCAACCATCTGTGTAAATCCCTATGGATTATATCAGACTCTTCAAATGTTGTAGCAGATTTTATGTCATGATCGAGAAATGTCCCATAGAGGCTCCTACCCTACTGGGTTAATTTTATGAATCATGTAACTAACCTGAACATGGTTGTCTCACAAGATTATTGAGTGACCAAAATGGTGGCAGATGCGCTGTAAAAATAGAGGTTCTTAAATCAAGCACAATGTGGGTGTTCAGATGACTTCATTTTTGTAGTAGTTTGTTGAATGATAACTTGTGGGGAGTATTCCACACCAATGAGTTAAAAAAACCTTGGTCCATCCTAATCTTTTGTTCATTGTACTCATTTTCTATTACTAATTTTTTTGTGGAAAGGGATCCCATGTATCCAGGACATTCCATGGTATAATATGATAATATTACTTTAATATTTGTCATAATTTTATTTGATAAGTTGGTTCCTCCAAAATAAAACATAGGCTGAAGTTATGATCCATTTAAGCCACATGTTATAACCTATAACATTTAAGATAATTTATCTACATAAAAGATAATGATTTATTACTCAAATTTTTAAAAACGTATTATTTTTAGATAAGTTTATATTGAATATAAATTAGACTATAAATAATCATTTTAAAAATAAAATTGATTTCATTATCATGGTAATTTATATATAAATATTAGTATGTAAACAATCACCTTATATACTTATACATTGATGATGCAAAAAATTATATAATTGATAAATAATATATAAAATAATATAAATTATAATCATAATAACCATGAAAATACCATTTTACATGCCAAAATAATAATTTTTTATTATAAATAGACCGTAATCAAAAAATTGATGGATTATTTACCATTTGGAGTCACATGGAATAGATTATCACACTAATAATATTTTATTTTAATTGATGTCAAATTTGTCACATTCATGTTTTAATAAACATAAAAATTTTAATAAAGGATTTAATGATGAAATATTAAACTATAAATATTCCAAAAAAGTCTAAAAGTGTGATCCACATCTTGGTATTTGATTTTTAAATTTTACCCTATATTAATTATATTAAATTATTACTCAGAACTACTGTAGTAATTATTTTATTAATGGAAATATCATATAAATGTTATTGAAATTATTAAAAAAAATATGATATTGGATAATTAATATATAAAAAGAATTTTCAATATGACTTTCACCTCGTAGAGATATAATAAAATATATGGTCTAAGGATAACACCTATACTTGTTATTTTATAAAATCTATGATATGAATAGTGTCAAAATTGACACTATTTTAATTTTTTAAAATATTGTTTTATTAAATTATTTTAAAATCATTATAAATTTCCAAATATATAAAATAAATATTAAATTTTCTAAAATGCTCTAAATTATTCATTTTTTATCTAATTGACATTGAATAAATAAAAATTACAATATTATAATTTTGAATAATTTTCTAATATTATTAGAATAAAAATAGAATAACCATGGGTTAAATAAAACTATAAGGGTTATATTTAATGGAAAATTTGTGAATAATATATTGTTTGAAGATATTAATACATTAAATAATATTATATTAGAAAATATGAATTTATTGGAAGATTTTGGATGGGGTTTTAATTTATTATAAAATAATATTTTTGGAGATTTCAAAAGAATAGCTCACCACAATTATTACCGGGAACCAAATCCCTCATATCATCACTTAACTTTGAGAATTCAAGATCCTCTATTCCCCCACCAATTTCCTTTTAAACTTCCCAAGTTTCATTCTTGAGGTGTTGGTATACAGTGACGATTGGTAGAATAATATTTAACGGTAGATCTAGAGGGAGCACATCTAAGAAAAGGAGATTCAAATACACATGATTGAATTCTATCCTATGTTAAGGTTTCATATTGAAATCTCATTAATATCAATAATTGGTAGTATATATGTATTTAATAGGGTATATTTATCATCATTGTTGTTGTTTTATAATAAAAATCCTAAAATTATATATTATTTTCATATGGATGTTAAAAGTCATTTTTAACCATTTTGTCTTTTTACTACATGGGTGGAACGGAAAAATTCATTATTTTAAATAATTTGGTACAGTTTAACATGGGATGAAATAGTATGAGAAATTTTATTAACATATATGTAATGAACCTACATTTTGGATTTCATGATGCCTTATTAATCCGATGATTCCATTACAATATTATACGTATAATTTCAAATAAAAATTCTCCTATTTAAATTTAATTAAATTTAATTTGAATAAAATTATTTCAATAGATAAGGGATATTTTACTCAAGAATAAATTTCATTTGTTACATCAAAATTAGTCTCCATATTAGATGAAATTATTTAATAAGGATTTGATTCATTAAACAATCACTTTTATTATTCATGTTTTATTGTGTTCATCATTGAAATGTATTTATAAAACCCATTAGTTTTTCATGGATTACATTATTATGGTCTTATGATTTTGATACTTATTTTATTCCTTGTGTTTTCTATGATTGATGACTTATTTTTTGTGGCACAACTAATAACGGTTTCATTATGAGACGGGTGGGACCTATATCTCCTTCAAATGAATTGGTTAAATATTTATTTCTCATGATATTAGTAATACATGAACGATAAATAACATGGGTTCTATAGTATAGAGTTGTAATGAGATATGATCTCGTTTTAGTAATATTGGTCTAGAACAATATGCAATGAGGGTTCAGTAATACCAGGACAAAACGAGGAGTGAAATTATTTCAATGAAATACTTTTTCCACTATGATAGTCTTGGAAATAATCCTTGGGTAATGTGGAAATTATTGTCTATTGTTATTTATTTATCAAAATTCAATGTATTATAAAATTCTATTTTCTCAAGGATCGGGTTCTTTTATCATTTATGTGTTATGAACTACCAATATTTGTTTCAAATTTAAATATTTTGAGATTTTTTATACATGGTATGATATTAAAAATATTTTTTCATATTTTTAAATTCTTATATGCATTTTTTGATTAATATATTCCTTCTTTACCCTTATTGAGAATCTATTCTATCCATTTTCATATTTCTTTTTCCCATGATATAAAGAATGTTTTTTGTAGGATAACAAAAATGGAAAATCATTATATTAGATGTTTAAGACCATTCACCAAATTAGAAAAATGTAGTCCCAGTTTCTAATGGCACTAAACTGAAACTATCATTGGGTTTCTATTAGTGTAATGTATTATGTATTTTGAAAAAGTAATTCAGTGTCCTATACATTAATAATTTGTCATTAGAGTTGGTATCAGAGAAATGGTTTTGTCAACATCTGGAAAATATGATGTAAAAACATTAATTAATTTTCTATAGATATTTCTATGGATATGTCTAGGGATTTACTTATATATAAGTCTATTTATAGGTTACAATACAAAAATTTTGGTTACAGTCATTAATAACCTAGTATTAAACCTATGGTGTCTTAGGTTGAAATATTATATGTAATTTCCCTTCGTTATGTGATTTTCCCCAACGATAAATTTTCCCACACTTTGTTTTCTGGTCCTAGTCATTAGCTGAAACTATATAGAACATTTTTAACATTGAATGATTCAGATGTTTAAATTATAGAAATTTTATAATCGATTTCGAAGGTGGAAATATAATGAAGATAATCATGAATTATGTACGAGTATTGGTTTTAATCTTGATGATAATGAGATTGTAAAAGACATGTTATAGGGCTGGTATGTTCTAGCATTATTGTTTACATTAAACCTATGAACCTTTGTTTGATCAAGGATTAGGAACCTTAAGACATGATATATATTTTAGAATTGAGTTAGATGATGGATCCTGAGTAATGGTTTCATGATAATATTTTATGATTGAGGACTATATATTTTTATAATTAAATGATTTTGTTATGTGAATCATGAAACATATAAATGTTTTTAGTATATGTTTTTCTGAGGATATAAAATTATATGTTTAATAATGATCAATACATATAATATTTCTTTAAGGCAAATGAAATAAATTTATTTTGGGAAGGTTTCCATTAATTTATTTGTGATGGGGATATATTTTTTTCCTTGGATAATGGTATTTTTGAAATGATTAATTGGATGATATTAATTATGGATTTCTTGATATGTGGTATATACTATCATGTATAATGTTTAAAACTTTTTGGGACTTAAGTAATAAAACTAATAATATTTTAAATAATGAAACATGCATGATTTAAATAAGGATATATGGTAATTCATGTTATTACCAAGTCTTAAGAGAATACATGATGTAGATGTTCACATGTTTTCAATGTAACCTATAAGATATACCTTATGAAAAATGGGAAAAATTTTAAATCTAAGTTAGTGGACCTCTTTTTAATGTTTTAGATATTCATAATTTTGATGGATTAAAACTATATCAATTTATGGAATGTTTATGTTAATCATCAGTTGAAATCAGTTTGAATAAAGTATTATCTCACCCTATGTGTGATTATGTATATTTTATAACTTGTGCTACTATTTTTTTGTGATATAGATCTATGGAATGAAATATTATTTTATTTATGGATCTCATGATCTTCTAATGCTTTAGGAGTGATAAATTCAACTTCATTACATGGAATAAGAGATGAAGTGGAAATTAATTGAGACACGTCGAGAGGGTGATATTGTGCTGAAATATAATGTAATTATATCTTCTCATGAAAACTCATCAACATTTTAAAAATGGATCATGATGTAAAATGTTGTCCTATTATCATCATTTTTCATGATATCAATGATTTGTTTCATGATTATTTTTATTATTTTGTTTTTATTGTTAACTATCTCTATATTAGTCACATTAATGTGATAAGTGATATTTATAAATCCCTATGATTATTTCTATTTTTCATCCATTACCAAATCATCAACTATGTTCTTCTATATAGAAACATAGTAATTTCTTATGTTGGGTAACTATTATGTTTCTAGAATTCATTTCTAAAAGGTGTTTTTATGATGTTATTTTACGATGTCAGTTTCTTAAAAATAAACATTCTTGTATTAATCTTTTTATAACCCAAATTAATATATATAGTGAAATTCATATTAAGGGGGTTGAATGTAATAAACTGAGATTTTTATTAGATATATTTTATTTAATTTCATGTTTGTCTTATGTTTTATGAAACATGATGATACTCATGTTCTACACTGACAGGTGTCTTATCTTTTGGAATACACAACACTATGATTTGATTCATGTATACACAATTTCATGCTGTTTTGATAGTTTTGATTTAACACATGTATGATTTTAAGGAAAAATATTAGTATTACAATGTTACATTATATCTTAGCCATTATAACACTGGTTATGAACAATATTAAATAAATTATGAACATATTCATTACAATTGATTATTTAATTCAATATTTTGTGAGAAATTAATTAAAAATCAAAATAAAACCCTTTTAAAATAAAAGGGAATATTCTTCTAAAAATTTATTTGAATGAAAATATTTATGTTTATAAAAAATAAAATAACTCAAAACGGATTTTATTTATTTTAAAAATAAATTATATATTGAATATAATTTTCAAAATTAATATTTTATGTTTTCCTGGGATGATATACAAACATATTCAAATTTTTCAGATAAAAGAAGTATTTTTCAAATAATTCAATTTTTCTAACTTTTGATGCCACACTTATTTGTAATACAGTTTTTCAAACTATTTTATATTTTATTTGAAAACATATACCTTTTAATTCAACGAGGAGTATCAAACTTCATAGTTGATAATTTTTTTTTTGTATTTTTAGGACAGGATTCACAATTTGATTAAAAGTAAAAAAGGAATTTTAATAGAAAACAACTTCTACATGAAATTTTGTTATAGAGTTAAATTATATATTTGAATAGTTTTGAAGTATAAATATATTATATTATTATTATTTAATATAATATTGGTCATTTTCATTATTTTTTAATTGAATTTTGATATACAAAAATTCAATCTTTTGCAAGATTTAACATTTAATAATTTTTTTCTCATTCTTACAACATGAATAATTTTAATTTATATACTGAAAATATTCTATTTTATATTTTTAGAAATGTATTACATAATTGGAATTAGTGTGTCCAAATTATTTAAATATGGTTATATTATTTTTTTGGGCATATGAATAGTAACTTTAGTAAATTTGTATTTACGAAAGTTATGGTTAAATCATGTAAATAAAGGTAATGTAATATTATAATTTTATAAAATTAACCCAAAAAATTTCATTATTTCTGTCACAACCCGTCCCCTGCGTCCTGTGTCTTCAGTACCCCAAACCCGCCATCCACAGGCCTGGGGCTGGCGACTATCACCAAAAGGTGTATTCCCTAAAATCGATGAAGTCATTGCTATTATAACTGGTAAACACATGACACTAAGCATGCAACAACATATGAGCAAAAATAAACTATAATGTAAAATAAGTGTGTGTATAGTAAGAAAAATGGGCGAGAATACAAGCCCAATTAGAAAGTACATGAAAACTAAAAAGTACACATAACTGAAACAACTCCAGTGAACTCATGCCATGGACCCTACATAATGGGTAGGTACCTCTCTTGAATGCTCATCTAGGTGGTACAAATCATCTATTTTCCACCTCTGATATACCTCTAGTCCTGGTAATCTCATCCTCAATCAGCGTTGTCCTTCTTCTGGACCAAACACCAGAAGGTGCGGGCGTATCTCGTGCAGGGGTCAGTAAAACGATACTCAGGACATACCCTGAGACCCTCGAAGGTCTCAAAAAACCCACAAAGGATAACCACAAAGCATTAAAACATATGACAACCCAACTTAGGTATTTGTCGATACATATACCTAAGTTTTCAAGTATACCCATCTCCTTCATGAGGATACATAGGGCCATACACTTAGCCAAATTACAACTGGTCTATATAGGAATGAATACCACGAAGGTAACACCACTAGGGTAAGTACCACGAAGGTAATGCGACATAGACGAATACCACAAAGGTACCACCAAAAAGGTATATACCAAAAAGGTATGCCACATAGAAGAATGCCACAAAGGTATCACCCCAAAGGAATGTACCACAATGGTACTCCACACAAAGGAATACCGCAAAGGTATTACCATGAATTTATGTACTCTGATCACACCAAGTATAACTTATGTATGGTAATAAGGATTTTTAGATGTAACTACTGAATCATCTTACTCTGTTAAGAGGTAGACCCATGTAGGATCCTAAATCATCAGACCCACATAGGATCCAAATACAGCAAACCCATGTAGGATCCTAGGGTAGCCCCACATGGAATTCGTAGAGCGGATCCAAGTGGGACTCTCGAACATAGAAACACAAAGGATCCTAATGCAGATACCCACATAGGATCCCAAAGAAAAGTCTCATATTAGATCCCAAATCACATTCCCACATAGGATCCCTTTCTAATTTTACAGCTAGTCACTGCGGTCCCTCATAAAGAACGCTTGATTCTGGGAGGGTCCTCTCCTCAAGACACATGTGGATACTCCAACTTCCATGATGTCCCACAAAGAGGTATCCAAAAGGAAATCCACATGGTAAGAGTCTCAATGAAACAGATGGTGTATCAATCAGACACCCTCTCTGTAAGTTATTGGATTTTTAGTCTCGAGGGCCCTATTGGATTCGTGTTTGATCCAACCCAGCCGTACCACAAGATTATCCAAAACACATGTGGGGTATAAAAAAACGGCCATCTCAATCCAAGTTTTCCAGTATGGTAGATAGTTCGTCAAACTAACACTTGTAGCTCATGTAATGGGCAAAAGAGCGAAAGGGTCGAAGTTGGTTCGTGTCCGGAATGACCCAACCCGACTCAAACCGGCTAGACGCGACCTAGTTTGGGTCGACCCGCCCCGTCAAAAGTCTGGCCCTGGGACCGACCTAGCCCACTGGGTCTGGCCTGGCCCTATTAGACTATCCTGGCCAGCCGGTACGACCCATCCCGCAGGGTGGCCCGTTGGGCAGCCCGCGCTGGGCGGCCCGCACTGGGCGGCCCGCCGAGTAGCCCGCTGGGCTCGTAGCAGGATAGTCGACCATCTGCCTCTGTGTGGTGTGGTCATGTGCCACGACCTCACTAGCAGCCGAATGGGGGCCGACTGCCCCTCCACCACTACCACCACCTTGCACCACGACAATTGCAGGTTGGGCCACGTTGATGTGCGTCGTCACCCCAGTCAGACAGCCGGCATGCGCCTGCCACCGCCCTCACTCTACCATGGTTGATAGGCCGCTGCTCTCTCCAGCTGTGCGGTTGCACCGCCAAAATCTTCACGGCCGACCAGAATGCCGATTGCCGCTCTCAAGCCCCACTAGTGCTGGTCACCAGTATGGGTCACTGAAAAACATTCCATGGGTCACTGGGCATGCCCCAGTGGACCGATATTCATTTCATAGACTCCCACACTCCCCTTGGGATGTCAACATCGATTCAAGACCATTAATATACCACAACAGTTGTGGAGAGGTCAAGCCGTGTTTGTTCAGCCTGCACACTCCACGTTAGAATGGTAGCAAACGGCATAATTGTTCTTGAATCAAGAAGAATATAAATGTTCTTAAATCAAGATGAACATCAAGAATGGGGAATGGGATTAAAAAAACCAATATATACATTTATTTCTCGCTGTAGGTGTCGCGAGAACAAGTCGGTAAAGGTGATGAGGGTGCCAATGATCGTCGCTTCCGCAACACACATCCAATTTCTGGTTTGTGCATCATCCTCGTTCTTGATTCAGAAGTATGTTCTTCAATGGAGAGGTAGTTCTTCATTGGAGAAAGAGTTTCTCTAATGTTCTCCCCAAGCCACCCTTTCCCCAATGATTTCCCAATGTAAATAAGGATCTAATGAATTATAATAGGTTTATCAATTTAATTTACGTTAGTACAATTAATTATGGCATAATTAAATGGAACAATTAATTGTATTGCGTTGGCACAATTAAATGGCTCAATTAATTGTATTGCATTGAAAAAATTTAATGGCACAATTAATTGTTTTGTGTTGTGACAATTATATGGAACAATTAACTATATTGTGTTAACACAATTAAATGGAACAAATAATTGTATTGCGTTGACATAATTAAAAGGGTGGATTCCAAGGGACTTACCCACATTAGGGGGGGGGTTCAGGTGGTCCGCACCTATAGAATTAAAAAGGATGGGTTTCAAAAGGGAAAAGATATTAAATGATTTATTTTTCTTCTTCCTTGAAAAACTGAAAAACTATATTCTTCCCTCGACCTACTGCAGTCCAGGTGAAAGTCTCTTTAATTGAATATTAGCTCTGTGAGTTCAATTGTGCCCTCCGATTTCATTTTCGAGCAACGTATCAAATGTTACAAAAAATTTCTCACACCCATACTGAATGTACTTAAAAAATTTCATAAATTCATTCCAAGAACACCAAGCCTCAGAATCATGCACCGTCAATTTTGAAGACTCGTAATATTGCCAAATAATTAAAAAAATTACATGGAAATAAATATGGGCCTTTACATTCTCCCCACATCAGGGTTTTGTGTCTGCATAAGCCATAACTCAAACTAAGGGGACAAGTGGGGGTACTGATCACGTATCTGAGCCTCCCTCCCCCATGTACTCTCTTGGATGTTCCTGGGCTACCATAAAAAATGCACTAAAGGAATCGATCACTAATGAAGGACTATCTCTTGTCGATCCTCAATCTCCTCTAGAACCTCCATAAATGTCACCCAATCGTCAATGTCCTACTCACCCTACTCAGTGATTTGTGAAGGATCATGTACATATCTCCTTAGTTGACATACGTGGAAGACGTCGTGCACCTGGTGTAGCTGGGGAGGAAGAGCTAAGTGGTAGGCCACCTCGCCAACTCTGAAAAGGACCTAAAAAGGTCCAATGATTCTTGGAGATAACTTGCCTCCCTAGCCAAATATCTGAAAACCTCATCGAGTTGTTACCTGTAAAAAAAAGTGTCAACCATCCTCAAACTCAAGAGGTCTTCATCTCCTATCCGTACAAGACTTATGCATACTTTGTTCGGTCTTCATCCACTCCTAGATGATATGAACCTTCTCTATGGAAGCATGTACCATATCTAATCCAATGAGTGTTGACTCCCCCGGGCCATTCCAACAAATAGGTGATCTTCAAGGTCGGTCGAACATAGCCTCCAAAGCTGCCATATCAATGTTTGAATGATAGTTGTTTTGGTAAGAAAACTACACCAAGGGAAAGGGATCCTCCTAGCTGGTACTGAAGTCGAGGACGCAAGAACACAACATATCCTTGAGGTTAGGAATGGTGTGCTAAGTCTATCCATCCATTTGAGGATGGAAGGCGGTGCTCAAATGAAGCCGCATCCAAAAATCCTCTGGCAACCCCTTCCATAGCTGGGAAGTGAAACGAGCATCATGATCGGAGACAATCGTCGAGGGTTCTCCATGTAGTCGCACAATCAACTAAAAATAGAGGCATCCCAGGAACTCTACTAGACCCAGCCCTCTGATCAGTACGATGTGGGCCGACCTGGTGAGTCGTTCGATGATCACCTAAATAGAATCACGGCCCCTAGATGTACATGGATGTCATGTCACGATGACCATGATTATTCCATCCGAATTCCACTCTAAAACCTCTGATGGCTGATCTAAGAATACTTGTACCTGATGTTCCACCTTCACATGGTGACAAGTGATGTCATGACCCATTCCCAGGGGCCCGTATCGTGACTACCCCAAGCCACCTTCAATAGGCTAGGGGATGGAGACTAGAACAAATGGCGTAAATCTCAAAACTAGGAAGGCATTGCCTTTATAACTGTAAACAATCATATCTGAGTACAAAACTAGAAGCAAAACACTATGTAAAACTGTATACAAAAGAAGTGCTGGAAACTAAAAAATGGGCTTAAAATACAATCCCAATATGAATGAAAAAGTAAAAAAAAATCATGTACAACTAGAGAATAGTATAGAAGCTACCGGGTCGTCCTCTGGGGTACCTACCATAAGGGTAGGTACTTATGGCCTCCTCAGCACTCCATGTCCATTCATCTCCTCTGTGACCATCACACTGAGTGGTCCACCTCCGGGTACCATCCGGTCCTGCTACTCTCTTCCTAGGCCAGCGTTGTTCGTCGTCTGCAACCAACACAATGAGGTTCGTGCATAGCCCGTGCAGGGGTGAGTATAACGAAACTCATTATGGAACCCGATACCCTCAAGGTATCACAAAATCTAACAAGGATAAACCACAAAGTATGAAATCAAAGAATATAAATTACTTAGATATATGCCTATACACATACCTAAGTTATCAAGTAATACATATCATTCATGAGGTAAACACAAAAGATACCGACTCAACTCAAAACCAGGATTTTATTCTGGGGTTGGTAACTTGTAACACTCTGAGCCAAAATGTCTAAACCTTGGATACTGGTGTACTCATCCTCTATAGAGTATTCTGGGCCTCCTGCATCACACAGAGGTTCTTCCCACTATCCTGGACTGCTGTGGTACTCCTCCTGTCGAGTACTGTTGTTATGCTGCGACACACAGTAGTGCTCACCACTATGGGTCTATAACGTCACACAGAGGCGCTCCCCCTCATAGACTGTTGAGGTACTCCTCCTGTCGAGTATCGTGGGTATACCACATCACATATAAGCGCTCCCCACAGTGGGTCTGCCACGTCACACAGTGGCACTCTCCACATTTCTAGTCGAACCACTCTGAGTCGAAAGGTCAATAGACGTCAGGTCTCGGCCAGCTACTAGGTCTCCATACTCCGCTCGCTCGCCTCTAGGATGATATGATCCATGAGCTATAGGTCAATTATACAACTATAATCAAGTCCTATGTAGATGTATCTCAACGGTACGCCTCGTCATAAGGGTCTCAATGCGAGAGACAGTGCGTCAATCGGATGCCCTGTCTGTGAGTTATTGACCTTTCGACTCAGTGTGTTTCGACTTTCCCAGTGGGGAGCACTTTTGTGTGATGCGGTAGACCCATAGTGGGGAGTGCCCCTATGTGACACAGTTGACCCACGATACTCGACAGGAGGAGTACCTCAGCAGGCTATAAGGGGGAGTGCCTATGTGTGACATGAGAGACCCATAGTGGGGAGCTCCTCTGTGTGACACATAAGCCCCACGATACTCGAAAGGTGGAGTACCACAGTAGTCCAGGATAGTGGGAAGTGCCTCTATGTGATGTGGCCGGCCCACAATACTCTATAGAGAAGGAGTACACTAGTAGCCGAGGTTTCGACGGTTTGGCTAGAGGTGCTCAATGTTACTACCCCTAGAATAAAATCCTAGTTTTGAGATGAGTCAGTATCTTTTGTGTTTACTTCATTATTGAGATGGATTACATTATAACATAGGTATATGTATGGGAATATACCTAAGTAATGGATATCCGTTGATTTCGTACTTTTTGGTTTATCCCTGTTAGATTTTGTGAGACCTTGAGGGTCTCAGGGTCCCTAATGAGTATCGTTATACTCACCCCTGCATGGGATATGCCCACACCTCGTTGTGTTGATTGTAGATGATAGATAATGCTGAATGAGGCAGAGAGTAGTAGGACCAGATGGTACTCAGTGGTGGATAATTCGGTGAGACGGTACACGGAGGAGACGGACAGATGTGGAGTGGTGAGGAGGCCATCTATATCTACTATTCATGTAGGAACCCCAGAGGATGACCTAATAGATGCTTTCATTTTCTACATATGTACTTGCTTTACAGGTGTACATGTACTTTCCTGTTGGGCTTGTATTTCTGACCCCTTTTTTACTTTCCAGTGCTTCTTCTGTATATAGTTTTACATAGTGTTTTTTCTTCCAGGTGTGCACTCTGATAAGTTTGTTTACAGTTATAAAGAAAATGCCTTCCCAGTTTAGGGATTTATGCCTTTGGTACTAGTCGCGAAGCCTTGGCCTAGGGAATTCAGGCTTGGGGTAGTCATGATATGGGCCCCATGGGACGAGTTGTGATAATTGGTAACATAGGATTTGATTCTACCGAAGAACAAAGAACTATAATCATTACCTTCTGTGATGCAATATTGTTAAGGGTAGTAAGTGTGGTTTTCAGTTTAGGGAGTTCAGTGTTGGTGCGGGCGGCCGACGTATGCATACATCAGGACCCTGACTTATGATTTCTGACTCAGTGCCCGAAAACACCGATTGCGTGTGTGTTTTCAAAAGTTTTGTTTATGTCAGCTCAACCATGTCATCTCACCAGGTATAAACTTTTTACCATGTCGCAACTGTTCTTTTCAAGATGCTTACCCACAGATGAACAGTTAGAGCCCCAAGAGACGTACACTCAGACAACCCACTGAGCGACGAGGCCTCGGTGTAGGGCCTCTTACAACATAGGAACCACATGTACTACCTCTTATTGGGCCACAGATGCCATCAACCCCAGAAGCAGACGATGCATGCCACTTGATTGTGTTGCATGATTTCCAGCGCCGTAGGCCAGCCTGGTCCCAAGGTGAGACGAACCCATAAGAAGCTGAGGATTGGCTGGAGGCAGTGGTGAGAATCTTCAGGCTAGTGTGGACACCAGCAGACTTCATGGTGATCCATGCTGTGAGTCTCCTTCATGCAGCAGCGGGCAGATGGTAGAGCCTGATTCTCGAGGTGCATGAAAAGGAGAAACTACTCCTTATAGACTTCAAGAGCCTATTCCAGGTTGAGTTTGTCCCAACCACCCTCCATACGGTGCAGATACCAGAGCTAATACATCTACAACAGGGTAGCATGACTGTAGCTCAGTACTCAGAAAGGTTCAAAAACCTCTCATGCTACTAAACAAATATGGTATGTGACCCATTCTTCAGGGCTCAGACCTTCAATCAGGGGCTCAGTCGAGAGATCATGGCTTAGATTATATCACTCAGCATCCCGACGCTGGTGGGGGTGTTAGAAAGAGCCCTCCTAGTGGAGAGTTTCGTTGTTGAGCAGTCTCCGGCTGCGAGACCCACCACTAGTCTATATGCAGCATAGTCTTCTACTGCTGGCAGTAGATAGATGACGAATAGGAACAATAAGAACAGACCCACCAGTGTATGACCACCTGACTCAGGATCAGATGTGTAGGGAACCTGGGGTAGTGACACACATGCCAGGAGCATGATGTTTTACTCATGCGGTGGATATGGTGACATGGAACGTGACTGTCCGACCCACCATTCAGATGATCAGCAGACAGTTGAAAGACCTCCCAGGTAGAGGAAGAGGTTCGATTGAGTCAGACCGCCAGGAGCAGGCGGGCGTGGTAGAGGATCTGGTCGAGCAGCTAGCGGTGGGAGGCATTTTGAGGTGTTACCACCACCACCACCATGTGGTCCACCCCGACCACAGGGAGTAGGTGGACATGGGAGATCTCAGCTTCAGGAAGTTGAGACATATGACCAATATGTTTTGGAGATGATTCGAGGAACGATATGTGTCTACTCCACCTTAACTGCAGGTTTTATAGACACAGGTGCCATCCACACTTTCATTACCACCACCCTCGTTCGGAGCTCGGAGATTCCGATAGAGTCACTGGCTCAATTCTTATGACTATATATTCCTACGAAAGTAGACTCAATGATTACGCACTAGTGTCGGTTGTGTGAGCTTACTCTATGAGGTGAGATCTTCGATTGTGATCTCCTTGCAGCGACGTCGAGGCCTTATAACGTCATCTTCGGTATGGACTGGTTATCTACAGTCCATGATCAGATTGATTGTATTAGGTGAAAATTACGGAGTGTCCACATAGATGGGAGCGGGTTCACCTTCACTAGCGTGAATGGGATCATTATAGCATGGGACAGACTTACTCGGGGGAGGGTATAACCGATCACTCACCATATTTCTTGCCTTACCCTCGAAGCAGTTGATGTGGAGATTCCGACTTATCCTGTAGTGGTGGACCATTACGCGGATGTTTTCCCAGACGATGTCATAGGACAACCTCCTCATAGAGAGGATGAATTCTACATTGAAATGTACTCCAGAACGACACTAATATCTACACCAGTATATCGGATGGCTCCCACTTAGCTTTGTGAGCTACGGGTACAGCTGGAGGACTTGCAGGGGAAGGGATCCATCCGGCCCAATGTTTCTCCCTGGGCAGCCCTGATTCTGTTCTCCAAGAAGGTGGATGGGAGCTTGAGGCTTTGTGTCGACTACTGTCACCTGAACCAGGTGACCATGAAGAACAAGTACCCACACTTGAGGATTGATGACTACTTTTATCAGCTCAAGAGATCACGGTGGTTCTCGAAGTTTGACCACAGATTAGGATATCACCAACTCAGAGTTTGAGACGAGGATATGTAGAAGGCGAACTTCAGGTGATGTTACGGCCACTAAGAGTTCTTGGTTATCACTTTTGGCGTAACCAATGCCCCAAAAGTGTTCATGGGACTCATGAAAAGGATTTTCCAGCATATCCATGATCTCTTTGTCAGAGTCTTCATTGACGACATTCTGATCTACTCATCATATGAGGAGGAGCATGCCTACCATTTGTAGGTAGTACTGGACACACTCCGAGAGAACCAGATTTATGGTAAGCTCTCGAAATGCCAGTTTTGGAATAGAGAGTTTCACTTCTTGGGAAATGTCATCTCAACGGCTGGAGTTGCAGTCGATCTAGTGTATATTGAGGCGGTACTTTCTTGGGAGCTACCCATGAGTGTGACGGAGGTATGGAGTTTCTGGGGATTGGTTGGATACTAATGGATATTCGTTCTATAATTCTACAGTGTTTCAGTACCACTATCACCCTTTATGAAGAAGTGGAAACCCTTCGTGTGGTCGGAGAGATTTCAATAGAGATTTCAAGAGATGACGTAGAGGCTAACTAGTGCCACCATCTTGAGGCTTACAGAAGAAGGCATTGGGTACGTGGTATACTGTGATGCATCAGGGACCAGACTCAGGTGTGTACTGATGTAGGAGAGAGTTGTGATTACGTATTGTTATCAATAGCTGAGAAAACACGAGTAGAACTACGCTAACCATGACCTTGACTTAGCTGAAGTGGTCTTCAACTTGAAGATGGGGAGTCTCTATCTGGTGGGTGAGTGTTTCACAGACTACTCTGATCACAATATTCTCAGGTATATCTTCTCTCATAAATAATTGAACCTGATACATCAGCGTTGACTTGAGTTCTTATAGGACTATGACTTCCAGATAGTCTATACTCCTTGGAAGGTGAACGTTGTTTCTCATGCACTCAGTAAGAGATCTAGTATACAGCTTCTAGGTGAGGCGACAGAGCAGCTGGCTGCTTTACAGAATAATTTTGTGTACCATGATAGAGCTGATTTCATTCAGTCTCTTACATTCACTCCTCCGCTTCTTCAGTGAGTCAGGAATGCACAGTGTGGAGATGATGACTATGAGACACAAAGTGCTCATATATCCACAGGGCATGCACCTACTGGATTTTATGAAGGTGAGGAGGAAGTCATCCTCTTTGGAGGACGTACCTTGTTACCAGTTTCTCTTTAGGAGGAAGTGTTGAGGGAGTTCCACACATCTTCTATTGAGGTATATCCAAGAGAGGCGAAGATGTACTAGGACCTCCGACAACAGAATTGGAGGCCAGGTATGAGGAAGGTTGTAGCATAGTTTGTCTCCTGATGCCTCACTTGTAAGCAAGTGAAGGTGGAGCACTAGGTACCAGCCGTATTGGTTCAACCTTTAGAGGTCCCAGAGTGGAAGTGGAATGAGATATCCCTTGACTTTTTGACAGGTCTTCCACGTACATCCAGAGGTCATGACTCGATTTGGGTGATCGTCGACTAACTCACCAGGTCATCCCACTTCTTACCGATCAGAGAGGAGGGTTATTGGAGAGCATGAGATGCATCTATGTGAAGGATATTGTTTGGATACATGGAGTAACTTTGCTTATTGTCTCAGATCGTGACACACACTTTACTTTTCGGCTATGGAAGGGGTTGAAGGAGGCTTTAGAGACACAAGTTTGCCTGAGAACTGCCTTCCATCCTCAGACAGATGGTCAGACTGAGCAGTCCATTTAGACCATCAAGGACATGTTGCGTGCTTGTTTCCTAAAATTTGTTCATATCTAGGAGGATCACTTACCTTTGGTAGAGATTTCCTTCAATAATAACTATCACTCCACCATAGGGATTGCACCTTTCGAGGCATTGTATCGGTGAACATGAAGATCAACCTTGTGCTGGACAGACCCTGGGGAGTCCGCACTGGGGGACCGGAGATGGTTCGAGCTACCATGGAGAAGGTGCAGATCATCCAAGAGAGGATGAAGACTACACAGTGCAGGCAGAAGTTGTATGCTGACAAGAGATGGAGGCCTCTAAAGTTTGAGTATGGCGACAAGGTCATTCTACGGGTCTCACCTCGACGAGGACTACGAATATTTGGCCGAGGCGGTATGTTATTTTTGAGGTTCATCATACCATTCCAGGTCCTTAGAAAAGTAGGAAAGGTGGCTTGCGACCATTATCTTCCATCTCAATTGCACCGAGTGCACAACGTCTTCCATTTATCTCACATGAGGAAATACCTCCATGACCCTTCCCACATCATCAACCATGGATAGCTGGACATCGATGATGGGGAGACATTCATGGAGGTTCCAGTGGAGATAGATGATCGATAAAAGTGGATCTTATGTGGATGATCGATACCCCTAGTGCATGTTCACTGGAAACACGGGAACCTCCAGGAGAGCACATGGGAGCAGGAGGCTCAAATGCATTCTCAGTACCCCCACTTTTTCCCATTGTTAAAGTTGTAGCATACATGGATGTAAAGTCCTGAGGTGGGGAGAATGTAAAGTCCCAGAAATTCCGTGGATGATTTTTTTCTTAAATACAAGGAAATTAGGGAAGTTTGAAAATATTTTCTGAACATGATTTTGAGGCCCGATGTTCCCTGATTCAATTTCTGATGTTTTGTCTGGGTACGTTCAGTAAACGTACGAGCTGGTTTTTATAACTTTTGAACCGGTACTCAGAATTGAAATCTAAGGGCACCGTTGAACTTGGAGCGCTGATATTCGCTTAATAAGGGTTTGACCTTGTTGGAAATTGGTCAAGAATGAAAGTTAGTTTTTGGAGTTTTTAAGAATAAATTTGAAAAAAATAAGTGTTTAGATTATTTTTATTTGGTGGTTAAAACCTACAAGAGGAGGTTATGGAGGTGGGTCCCACCTGAGGTCTAAACACCTCTTATTAATTAAAGTGGAGGGGCCAACCAAGGATGAAACCATTGAACACCCTATTTATGGAGCCTCCACCAATGAAACCTCTTGAGATACCTTAATTAATGTGTGCCTACCCACAAGAATTAATAATGTGGGGCCCCCTTAATTAATTATCCATTTTAATTCATTCCAAAAATTAAAATAATAAGCAATCTATTATTTCATTTGTGTTGGAATCATTCATTTTGTAGTAAGGGAGTATTGAGGTGATGAGGAGCTCTTGGAGATAGAACGCCAAGGAGGAAAGAACTCTCCACTAAAGAATGATAGACATCTTCTTCCTTCTTCAACTAGAAAAAAGGAGGGAGTGCTATCCTTGAAGAATTCCGATAACGCCATCCTCAGCTTCTTCACTTCCAACGTCAAAGAATCGACATCTCTCATTCCTCGACATCGTCAACGAACATCAAACTCGAGGTGGGGGATTTTAAGTTGAATTTGTTTCTGTTCTTCATTGTTTAATATTGGGTTATTGTTTAGCCAATTGTTATCTCCATGATGCGGAGGGTGCGATCCGCACAAACCCGGCCTGACCCCCCTCCGTTTTTCTTGCTTGTTGATGACAGTGGTGAGGAAATGACCCAGTCTGAGGGGCGGACCGTGGTAGACAGGCCGCAATGGATCAACGGCGGCCAGTGTGAGGCCAGCCACGAAGGAAACTGGCGACACAAGGAAACTAGGTCACCGGAAGGGCGCGTCACCATCGCGCCGTGAACAGGAAGAGGTCGTGGTCGCTGATCGCGGTGGTGTACATGGGCGGCCTCCAGGCTGCATGAGGGGACCGAAAATGTTTCCCCATGCGGAGGAAGGAGCCGAGGCCAGGGCGGGCCGCGGCGGAGAAGCAGAGGCGGCTGGCTGGACCGGCCCCCTGCAGTGCAGGAGCGGCCGAACCCTCGGCCAACCTGGAGGAGCGGGACCTCGCTGGGTCCATCGTGACCTGGACCAGGGCCACCAGGTGCATGTTTGGTTCCAGCCCAAACGAATTTGTCATACGCGAGCCAGGTGGTGCGCGACCTTCCCCCTGAACGCGACTAAGTGGGACCGCTCACGGGTCGCCGAGCCGGACCCAGCGTGGTCTGGGCCGCCCCCTCGGGTCGGGCCGCCCCTCAGTCCATGTCGGACCCATGGACCGGGTCGGGCCCCAGTCCGGACTCGGGTCAGGCCAGGTTAGCCCGACTTGGCCGGACTAGACTCGGACCTGTTTGACCCAATTTTTTCCTTTTCTCCCATAAATTGGACAACGGGTGTCTGATCGACGAACTGTCTGCGATGAAGGAAAACATGGAGAGAGACAGTTCTTTTGGAATACCCCACATGAGGGTTGGACACAGTTGGGGAATGGTCAGGTTGGATTGAACCTCAAATCCAATCGGGACCCCAGAACAGAAATAACAATAACTCACAGACCGTGCGTCCGATTGACGCACCGTCTATTGCGTTGAGACCCCTATAACGAGGAGTTACTTTGAGATACTTATACATTGAACATTGTGGCAGTTTGAGAATCAACCCAGTAGCTGCTTTACTTTTCTTCAATTGTACTTTCTTTATAGATGTACATGTACTTTCCTGTTGGGATTGTATTTCCGGAAACTTTTTACTTTCCATCACTTCTACTGTATACAGGTTTACTTACTGTTTTGCTTCCAGTTGTGTACTCTGATATTTTTTATTATAGTTATAATGGAAATTCCCTCCGAGTTTAGAGATTTACACCTTTGGTTCTAGTCGCCAGCCCCTGGCCTATGGAAGGTGGGATTGGGGTAGTCATGATATGGGACCCGGGGGACGGGTTGTAACAAGTGAGGTCCCGAAAGACAAATTATGCTACTGCTTTCATCATTCTAGGCCACTAGTGCTATCATCGAAGATCCTGGTCCATCTTCACCACTACTGGTTGTACTGCTAGAGGGGATGTATGGAACTCCCTCAACACTTCCTCCTGTAGCGCCACCGGCACCGTAGTACATCCAAGGAAGAAGATGATGTGCTCCCCACCTTTAGAAAATCAATCAGGTTAATTCCCTATGGATATCTAAGCCCATTGAGCTTCGCAGTCAATGTCCCCACACTATACGTCTCTAACTCGCAGAAGAAGTGGGGGAGTGAGTGTAAGAGTCTGAAGAAAGGCTACCCCATCTCGATCTACAATGGATATCTGCAAAGTGTCTAGAAGATCTGTCACTTCACTAAGCAGTTGTATACCTGATCTCTTATTGAGTTCATCTGTTACAACATTCCGCTTACCAAGAGTATTCAGTATATTGAAGTCATAGTCATGGAGGAACTCAATCCAATTTCACTGTCTCAGGTTTAGGTCCTTTTGAGAGATGATATATTTGAGACTCTTGTGATCAGAGTAGACTGTAAAACATTTTTCCATCAAGTAATGTCACCACATATTCAAGGAGAAGACCACAACTGTTAACTCTAGGCCATGGGTAGCGTAGTTCTACTCATGTGATCTCAGCTGTTGGGAACCATATGCGATAACTGCTCGATCTGGCATCAAGACATATCTGACCCTGGTTCCTGATGCATCGCAGTAAAATACATACCCAACTCCATCCTCCCAGAGAATCCAGATGGGCGAACTATTCATCCTCTACATCAGCACCTGAAACCTCCACTAGCATTTCTCCGACCACATGAAGTGTTGCCCCTTCTTTGTCAATGCTGATAAAGGTGATGCAACTTTAGAGAAACCGGCACAAACCTTAGGTCGTATCCTGCCAAACCAAGGAAACTCCCTTTCTAACACCCCGAATTTTTATGATAATGATTGTTTTTAATTTTATTGATGTCTTGTGCTGTAAACTACACCATGATTATCTTGCGCTATACGCAACACCGTATTATCTTGTAGTATATGCAACACTATTATTGGATTTTTTATGAAAAATTTCAAGTTATTTTGATAGTATTCAACACTAAATATAGATTTTGTTTAATGAAGTAAGATTATATTATGTTATACAAAAAAAAATGGAATCTTTAATGCAACAATGACTTGGATTACATCACATGAAAAAGCGACCTTCCTCGATGGATTGAGTTGTATGCAATAATGAGTTTCACTAAACAAAAATATATTATTATAACACTATTATGAACTAGACGTTTTGAATAGTATTAACTGAGTTTTGAAATTTATAACATTATCATTCATCTTATATATTTACAAGAACATGGTATGAGATCAAAATTAATTTTTCGGATAAAAAAAGTATTTTTAAAAAAATGCAGTTTTGTCGCCTTTTGATGGAGCACCCATATTTAAATCTAATTTTTGAAAATTTAATAACATAAATTTGACAATGTAAACATATATTTTGATTCAGGATATAAAAATTTACATTGGATAATTTTTTACATTATTTTGATAACATTTATATTTTGATGAATATTTAAAATACGCTAAAATTTAATTAAAAACAAATTTTTTCATTGAGATAATTTATATGATTAAATTATAATATTTAATGGTTTTAAAGTATAAATATAATATATTATTACCATTTAATATAATTTATGTCAGTAGAATTAAATTTACCTTGAATTCATAGGTAAAAATATTACGATCATCTTCATTGTTTTATATTTTAAAACACGTTTTCTCAACAACAGGATTAATTTTAAATTAATTACTTCAAATTTTGTGGTTTGAATTTGGAAAAATGGATTCTATATTATGAAAAAGTAGGTCCAAATTATTTTAATATGATAATTTTATTTTTGGCCATTATGAATAGTAACTATGGTAAATTTTATTTACCATAGTTAACTGTAAATCATGTAATTAAGGATAAAAATAATATTATAAAATGACAATAACACTTGTATTAATATAATTGGATGATTATATTTCATATTAAAAAATTTTTGGGTTGAATGTTTATCTATTGGAAGCCACTTGTTTGTGATTAAAACATTGAATTTATTTTATTTATAAGAAAGTGAAATATGAGTCTCTCAAACTTTCATAATTAAATTATTTTTAATATAAAGTTAAATTGAATATAAATTCGATTATAAATACTCATTTGAAAGCTTAAATGTCTTTCTTTTTCATGGTAATTTATTTGTAATTTTTATGAAATATATAATTACCTTGTTATCTTATACATTAATGATCCATAAATTATTTATTTACTGAAAAATCAATAATAATGGTTCTATAAAAATAAAAATACCCATAAAAAGGCACAGAAACTTGACCAGAACATATTGGTGGAGTATATATCAACCCTAATCATAAGAGGGTCGGCTTGTGGTCCATTTGGAGTTTTATAAAACAGATTATGACATTTATATTATTTTATTTTAAATGATGTCAAAGTTGTCACCTTCATAATTAAATAAATATAACATTTTAAAAGATGGTTGTTTTATAATATAAATTCTACTAAAAGTATTCTTATGAAATATATTAGATTTATATTCATCATAGTATTTTTTTTTTAATTTTTATGCAATATATAAATATATTAATTAATTTTACATAAAATGTTGTAGTAATTATTTTATTAATAGAAATAACAAATTATTGGATTTAAAAATATTAAAATAAATATTATATGAACTAATTAATGTGATCGTAGAATTTTATAGATTCATATGACATGATAGAAATCTATTAAATATTTTGGTTCAAATATATCATCTTTTTGGATTTTATTTAAATTAAAATAAATTAATAGAATCAAAACATACACTATTGATATTTTATCATAATAACATATTATTAAATTGTTTAAAAATCACAAAAAAAATCTAAAAATTAAAAATTAAAATTTATATGGTCGAAACTATCATAAGGTACCAAATTACAGAAAATTCACAACACATAATTAAGTATTTATAACCATTTAAAATTTATATTATTATTACCATAAATAAAAATAATTAGATTAAATAAGGATAAATCAAAATTATAAGGTTTAAAATAAAATCAAAACATTTAAAAATTTGATTGGTATATGAGGTTACAACCCTATATTATCTCATATTATAATTTGAGTCACTTTTAATGTTTTTATGTGGGTTTGGTGTTTATTGTAAATTAATATTTTAGTGGTTACCAAAAGTGCCCCTCTACTCTCTTATAAAGGGTACCTCCTCTCTGTTCCCTTCACTCCATTTTGAGCTTTCAAAATCAACAAAACCTGACCAATTTCCCATATAAACTTATCTATAAACATACTATAGGTCCTGGTCTTCTTTAAAGACTAAATTTAGTTCCCTAAGTTGAGGTTTAGAAGAGGCACGTCGATAAAACTGTAATATTTTTACTGATTCTTCCAAACATAATTTATCATCTAAATCCTATATATGATTTTTTCTATTATTAAGTAATAACTCCAGTGTCACTTGTATACTGATTTTTATTATGAATATGAATCAATCATATTTCACCTTCTATACATCTTATGAAAAATGAAATCACTGCGCGTGCGCACATATGACAAACCATCTCCAGGCCGTGGTGTAGTCTATTTTTCCACCACCACCTTACTTGTATAGACATAATGGTGAAAATAATAACTATATATGATTATAATAACATGAAACTAGTTATTATATACTATATCATCCACTCCAATTCCATTCAATAATTATGGGAATGATATCATCGCTCGTGTGTACGTACGGATTACCGTCTCCATGACGCGATGATATTCATTCTCCAGGTTTACCATTAATGAATGATTATAAGGTAT